>JARZZO010000008.1:65026113-65437597 GCA_030544215.1 Zantedeschia hybrid cultivar | reverse complement strand
TCTATATACTTGCCACTTGATATAGCTATCTTACATTCTTACTTAAAGTGGTATTTAAATATTTTTTGGTTTCTGGATTCAACTAATATATTTGTCTCCTTAAACATGAATATTCAAGTTAGAATGGAGTAAAGAAATACACCTTGAAATCTATTGGATTCATGCTATTTATCATACATTTGTTGGTCAACATTGTAGTTAGTTTCCTCAATACCTCTGTCAAAATGATGAATTCTTTTTGGATAGCTGATGAACATCCATAGCTTCATATTGTCTGTTAGTCACTAAATTATTTATTATTTTAATAAATTTGTGCTGTTTTACATATTTACTAATAACCTTGTGATTCACATTGTTGGTTTATTCTACACACGTGTATTGTGTATATATATTACATTCATGCATACACACAGATACATGCATATAACTATCTCTTTTTCTCTCTCCATCTATCTAGATGTGTATAATACATAATGCATACATATAAGACATACACAGATAGATTATAGGAGTGCATTTCCCCTGTTGGCATGTAAGAAACAGTCCCCTCTGCGTTCGGCATGGTGGGGTCCACACCGCCCAGGCAGCGGAGGCAGTTTTTCCACCGTGCATCTCACTTTCTTTTTTTAAAACTTTTGTTAACTGTTAGATTTAAATCTACCGGCTGTGATGCAATCCACTGCCAGCGGATGAAGAGTGGGCAGTGGATTGTATCACCCCCCCCCCCCCCCCCCCCCCCCCCCCCCCCCCCCCAAAAAAAAAAAAAAAAAAAAAGGAAATTCGTCAAATTAGCCCTTGGAGTTTGTTTGATCCCATCCCCTGGGGTTTTAATTTTGATTCCCAAAGGACGCACTTGATTAGACAGCTACAATTGATTTTGTTGATCAGATGGTGAGAATTAAATCCAAAGAGGTGGGAACCAACCTAGAGGAGGGTATTTGAATGTTTTAAAAAATTTGACGATTTTTATTTTTATTTTTTTGACATTGGCATGTGGGGTTTGGGAGGGCACATCTAAGTTAGATGCCCCCTGGGCCCGCTTTATAGCCGGCTCTACAATATGTGTCTGTGTGTAGTGTGTACACGTGTATGTATGTACTGTCAGCTGCAACGCTGGCAGCATTATGTATGCATGTATAGGGAACATTTACTTCAGTTGCAATGCTGGTAGCCTTCCTAACCTTTGGGGTTTAACCCCCTTAATTTATGATTAAAACTAAAATCCCAAGGGATGGGAAGAATCCTAGAGGCTAATTGGAGATTTTTTTTTTTTTTTTTGTAATTTATAAAAAAAATATTTTTGCACGCACCCAGTTGGATGGCTATGGTCGAGTTTCACAATCGGATGGTGAAATTAAGCCCCAAGGAACTGGAAAAACCTTGGAAGGGATAATTGAATTTTTAAATATTTATCATAATTTTATTTTTTTTAATATGGGGATGGGAAGACTTTGCCTCCTTGGTTCAGTCTGCTGCCAGCATTGCAGTGGACTGTAACCAAATCCCGTGTGTGCGTGACTAGGACCTCAGGTGTGGCTTGGCTGCATAGTAGTCAAAACTGTGTTCAATAGATTGGATGGCTCCGAACAAAAATGAGTAAAAAAAAACTACGTTGGGATGATCAGGTGGGCAAGTGAACATGCGTTCCCCTCTGATCACCATCAGAAGGGAAGATGCATTCAATTCCTCTCTTTTTTTCCCCCCTTTTTTGATCAGAGCCATTTGATCTTTTTGATTGGATGACTCTGACAACTGTGGTCAGGTTGTAGCTTTCTTCTCAATCATTGGATTTTATCAAATATGGTTAGTCTGGACTGTATTAGAGGCCCTGCCTGTATTCTTGCATATATGATATATGTATGTGTATGTATGTATGTATGCATAGGGTGTGTGTGTGTGTGTGAGAGAGAGAGAGAGAGAGAGATGCTATTATGCGGCGGTGCCTTTGGATGCGGCTCTGTTGCACAGAATGCCTGCCATCTGATCTCCATTGGACAGTGGATAGAAAAAATATTGCTTGGCGCAGGGGGCGGGGAATAGCAGGGCAGCTGGGTGAGCAGGGTACGGTTGTTTGCCCCACCTGCCACTGATAGGTCGGTCTGCGTGAACAGAGTGCATCTGGTTGACGCCCTTTGCACATCCATCTGCCTGGGCACACAGAGGCATATTTTTTCATTGTTTCCTTTAATTTCAGCCATCCGATGTGTGATCGTATATGTGAGGTCCTATGCAGCCAGGCTGCACAAATAGTAGCACTCCAAATTTCTACATTGTTTGTGTTATGCTGCCTTGCCCCTAGGTTTTTAAAATATTATAAATGTGTTTTTCACTTCTAAAAATTTGCATACAAACTTGATAGCTGTTGCATCTGCATTGCAGCAGAATGATTTGTTACTTGTCTGTTCATCCTTCATTCCCAACCCCTACCTTCTGATGATCTTTGCGGCGACTGTGATGATTTGACAAAGTATAGCTGATTGCCTGATTATTCTTTATTGCAGGTAAATCACGAGGATTTCAACGAAGGGATCATTCAAGTTCAAGCGAAGAAGAAGTCTAGCTTGAATTACTATGCTTAATAAAAAAAGAATGAGGAAGCCTGGAAAGGCTGCAGCTGTTGACCAAGATCCGTTTTGTATTTATCTGTTCCTTTGTGTAGACGATGTCAGTATTACATAATAGTATCGTGAGGGTTTAATAGACATTTCTTACGCAACTGTCTATTCATTGGCCTCTTCTCGTCTTTCTTTTTCTTCGCTTCCAGGGATGAATGCCGGTTGCATGTTCAGTGCAGGTTGTCGATGAACGAAATGGTGCTGCAAATGGCATGGATGGTGGTGGTGATTATGGGACATGGGGGTTTGAATGTAGGAGTGTGTCTGCCAAAATTTTTGTACTAATGGATGGTGAATTAAGTTTTTGAGGAAGACATTTTTCCAAGCAATCTTATGGTTGGATTTTATTTGGATGGATTTTATATGGACTTTGTTGGGAGAACGGGGTGAAGATGTTGGAGAAAATTCCCCAGTCGGTTAGTGTGGGTTGATCTATCATTAAACACCTTAGGTCCCGTTTGGTATCGGGATAACATTCCAACAGAATAAGTTTAAGTCATCCTAGAACAAATTATTCCTATTCTTAATCTTGCGTGCGTTTGGTACAAACTGGATTAAAAGCAAAAAGTAAGTTTATTCTTCGTTTGGTACGCATGAGGATAGTAGCGGGAATAAGTGACTAAAAAAGACAGTAATGTCCTTTTTATTCCAAGAATACAAGGGTAAACTTATTTTCCGTTTGGCATGTCATAATGGGACTTAGAAAAATTTGAGGTACTTCAATTGCATATTAGTTTATGTAATTTTATTAGTTTAAAAATTTTAGAATACTAAATTGTTTATGTAATTTTATTAGTTTTAAAAATTTGTTGTACAAATATAGACATAGGCGACATGTACTGTTATTTGTATATTTATATTAATTTTTCATAAATTTTTTTTTACAAATAGAATATATTTGTAAAATTATCAAATGTATCATATTTAGCTTGTTTTTTTCATATTAATTTTAAACGCACATATATTCAATAAAAAATCGAACACTTACATTTGGTGAGATATTATTCCATGTCATTAATTAAAACATCTAAAATTTGTCTATTTCTCATTACACAAATTTATGAAACTAATTGGGATACAACTAATAACATTAAATTTTATCTATGTATATTACATATTATAAAATTTATTATACAACTTTATATTTTATTTGGCTTGACCCCTTATTTGTATATTTGTATTAATTGACACATAAACAAAACATATTTGACGTGACTCATTTTTTCACACATATTAATTTATAAATTTATCATATTCGGCGTGGTCCCCTCACATTGATTTTAAAGATAATTTAAACAATAAATGACGTTATTTGTATATTTATATTAATTTTTCATAAAAAAATTTCTACAAATAGAGCATATTTGTAAAATTATCAAATGTATCATATTTAGCTTGTTTCTTTCATATTAATTTTAAACGTACATATATTCAATAAAAAATCGAACACTTCATACATTTGGTGAGATATTATTTCATGTCATTAATTAAAACATCTAAAATTTGTCTATTTTCCATTACACAAATTTATGAAAATAATTGAGATACTTCAGCTAATAACATTAAATTTTGTCTATGTATATTACATATTAGAAAATTTATTATACAACTTTATATTTTATTTGGCTTGACCTCTTATTTGTATATTTGTATTAATTGACACATAAACAAAACATATGGTCTCCCCGTGACTCTTTTTCACATATATTAATTTATAAATTTACCATATTCGGCGTGGTCCCCTCACATTGATTTTAAAGACAATTTAAACAATAAATGAAACACATCTACATGTAATGGGATATGAAAATTTCATTTACATTAATATTTAAAAATCAAACGTACATAGGTCTCTTTTTAGTACATGACATTCATAAGAAATAAACATGTTTCAAATTTACATTCATGAAATAAGAATATGCAGAAACGTCTTCAAAATGCCTTCATTTGTTCAGCTGCAAAGTTTGTATGACCACCGTTATTTCCGCTCACATAGACACCACCAAATGAATAGAGAATTATCACCATGCTGAAAAGGGAATATAAATGTTCAATAACAAGCAAAAGATATATGATATTATTTAAAATAATACTTACCTTTTGAGACCTTTGTAAAACCTTCCCATTTTGCATCAATTGATTTATCCTTTCCATCATCACTGCCTATTCTTATTAGAAACATTAATATACAAAAAAACAAAACAAACTAGTCGGACATATAAACGTATGCAATACATATGTTGCATCACAATGCTTACCTATGGGAGTTAGAAACTAGCACACTGAACTGAGGCTCAGGCTCAGATGCATTTTACCTCAATTGAATTGTCCTTCCCATCATCACTGCCCATTATCACATTAGAATTCAAAAAAAAAAACAAAACAAACAATCGGACATACATACATAGGCTTCCATCACAATGCATACCTATGGGAGGTAGAAGCCAACACAATATGTGGGAGACTCCCAATAGAGGCTCAGATGGTCAGTTCTTTTAAAAAAAAAAAAAATCATGGGCAATGCGTATGTTGCCATCACAAACCACTCAATCGACTCAAGGGTTGCCGTGAGACCTTCATATGCATTGTGCCTCAATTGAACTGTCCTTCCCATCATCACTGCCCATTATCACATTATAATTCAAAAAAAAAAACAAAACAAACAATCGGACATACATACATAGGCTTCCATCACAATGCATACCTATGGGAGGTAGAAGCGAACACAATATGTGGGAGACTCCCAATAGAGGCTCAGATGGTCAGTTCTTTTTTTTTAAAAAAAAAATCACGGGCAATGCGTATGTTGCCATCACAAACCACTCAATCGACTCAAGGGTTGCCGTGAGACCTTCATATGCATTGTGCCTCAATTGAATTGTCCTTCCCATCATCACTGCCCATTATCACATTAGAATTCAAAAAAAAAAACAAAACAAACAATCGGACATACATACATAGGCTTTCATCACAATGCATACCTATGGGAGGTAGAAGCCAACACAATATGTGGGAGACTTCCAATAGAGGCTCAGATGGTCAGTTCTTTTTTTAAAAAAAAAAAATCACGGGCAATGCGTATATTGCCATCACAAACCACTCAATCGACTCAAGGGTTGCCGTGAGACCTTCATATGCATTGTGCCTCAATTGAACTGTCCTTCCCATCATCACTGCCCATTATCACATTAGAATTCAAAAAAGAAAACAAAACAAACAATCGGACATACATACATAGGCTTCCATCACAATACATACCTATGGGAGGTAGAAGCCAACACAATATGTGGGAGACTCCCAATAGAGGCTCAGATGGTCAGTTCTTTTTTTTTTAAAAAAAAATCACGGGCAATGCATATGTTACCAAATTTTGTCTTGCTTACATTAATCTTCCCCTTTAAATATTGAATACGGCCTGTGTTTTAAGTTAACATAGAACACTTTGATTGAGGATGCATGCCTGAGCTAGCTATGGGTGGAACTTTTGTTCTCAAAATTGATAGATGCGGATTTGGAATGTGGAGATGCTGTGCTGCTGAATGATGGGCGAGAGTGCCTTAGTTCAGAGGCTGTTGGGCTTGATAAGTGTGGGGTAATGGGCCGGAGCTCTTTGCCCAATTCCTTGGCCCCACTACTATGATGTAACATATGACAGATCTGGGTGCTTTAATTTGATGCTTTCACAGTTTGATGAGGCCTGCGTACGGGCCCAATAATGGATTTCATATTCATCAATTGACAACCCTATTCTCATTTTTTATTTAGAATGAACCATACAAAAGTAGTAATATATGCATAGTCATTCTCGGTCCACACATGTTGGAGAGTTATTATAGGCCCTTAGCCTTTGGAACCAGTGGAACCCTAAAGTCATTCACCCATTCAAACTCTTCCCCAGTACGTGCAACTCTTCTGTCCATCCCATCTAAAACTGTTGAATCAGTGAATCCAGGGACAAAGACTGTGACTCACATCTCAGGCAATAATATGCTACAATAGTGCATTTATAGTCAGAGAACATGTGTTGGTCACATGATAGCTTGTGAGATGGAAGAAACCTGTTAGTGCTCAAGGGAGAGGAAGAGGTTGAGGTGCCAATCAAGGAGCTAAAAACTGGCTGAACCAGATGGGAAGTTGTCAGGACTGGCCCAGTTTTGGCCTTTTTGGGGAACAATGCTGAAAACAAGTAGTAAAAAGGTATGTCTTTCATTGTCCAACACACAGGAAATCCCAACCATGAATTGATAAGTATGAATATAAGCTTGAAGTTGGAAGCAGTCCTGAAAGTATCAGATCAGGGTCTTATTAAATTTTATTACATTATTTATGTTTTTTTTTTTGGGTTGCTTCTTATTTGAAAGGACTTTCTGTCGTTTCTGTAACTTTTATGTAGCTTGTTGTAGTTGGTGGGCAAGAAATTTCTCCTACCCCACATGGATTGTACTACCTCTGTTTAGCTAATAAAATTGGTGTTGCAATCCACAATTCATTTTGAAAAGAAAAAAAAGGTAAAGAAACAACTAAAAAAAAAAATCTGCTTCCAGGCCAGTTTACAACTTTATGGTTCTGAAACTGATTCATGGTCAGTTCCGAGCCAGTCAGGAGGATTCAATCTGGTTAAAAGCTTGTTTAGCCCTTTTTTGTCATTTTAGGATGGAACTGCCCAGTTCAACGCTTAAAACTGGCTGAGACAGCCCACAGTCCTGACTGGTTCCAATCTGACCAGCTGGTTCTCAATACCGTGATAATAACAGAATCTGTGGCTTTTCTCATATGCTTATGGGAAATGAGGGGCCCCTGTCCACTCAACTGCTCTCTATGTTTATCTTGGGGAAGAGTTTTGGATGGACTAATCATAGTGCTCTTAGGATGGCAAAGTAACCAAGTGAGGTTTTTACACAGTTCTTTCTTTGGTTGGCTGTAGAACTTTCCTCATTGAAGTGCTAGGTTGTAGTGCCTTTTTGTTGTCTTCCACCTGCAACTACTGCATTTAGTCAGGCAGCCTATTTTCCTTGTTCCATTCTTTGTCAAATCTGGCAGAGGTTTTTTTTCCTCTGCTTTAACATCACAGAATACCTTGGTTCCATACATTAACTCTTTCTCTAGTGAGTAAACAACATGACACAAAGCATGAGATGTGAGGTAACATGACACAAAGCTAGTTAGGGTCATCCAATATTTCCATCTGACAGTTATTATAGAATTTTTTTTTAACATATTCTAGAGATATTTATAACTTTTGATCTATCCAAAATAATAGACAAGTTTCTTATTTTCACTGTACTCCAATAGCAATTGAAGGCAAACAGCAAGCTACTGTTATTAAGCAGAGGGCTCATGTGCATTGGCCAAAGGGAGGTAACATAACTTGGCTTTGGGCCACCATAACTTGGCCATCCTTCTGTTATAAGTCTTGGGAGATCGTAATGAAGATTTGAATTGAAGGTCTTCAAGAAGGTGATGCTCATCTCAAAGGATAACCAGGGACCAAGCTTAATGGTCAAACAAATTCAACCCCACACCCCAACCAGGAACCAAGCTGAACACCCCAACCCCACACCTTTTTAGTAGGAACCAAGCTGGAATAGCCAAAAGACTCACCCAATCCTAGGCCAATCTAGATGAGTTTGGGCCCAATTCTGACCAGTTCAACATTTTTTATTTTTTTAAGAAAAGGGATTGTAGCAGGTGAAAATTTTGAAGTAGTATCCTTCTAAATTAAAACATCCTTATTATATGTTGTAAAAACATTTTTCATTTTTTTAAGACTGATATGGGCTCATACTGACAGAAATAGAACTGCAAGTAAGGTGCCTTCCTTCATACTGACAAGGTGATTGAATGAGCTAGTCTGCTAAATGCCCTAGCAGAGGACTCGTGATTCTTCTTTGTTGTTCAAATTGTTGAAATAGTGGATTTTTTTACCCTTCTCGGAAGGTATGTGGAATATACAGCACGGCTGTGCAGCAAGTATTGTTCTAATGCATACCTATCGGAGATAGAAACCAATTCAATCGACTCAAGGGTTGCCGTGAGACCTTCATATGCATTGTGCCTCAATTGAACTATCCTTCCCATCATCACTGCCCATTATCACATTAGAATTCAAAAAAAAAAATCAAAACAAACAATCGGACATATAGACATAGGCTGCCATCACAATGCATACCTATCGGAGATAGAAACCAACACAATATGTGGAAGACTCCCAATGGCGGCTCAGATGGTCAGTTCTCTTTTTAAAAACAAAAAATCACATGCAATGCATATGTTGCCATCACAAACCAGCCAATCGACTCAAGAGTTGCCGTAAGACCTTAATATGCATTTTGCCTCAATTGAATTGTCATTCCCATCATTACTCCCAATGGAGGCTCATATGGTCAATTCTCCTTTTTTTTTTTTAAATCACCTGCAATGCATATGTTGCCATCACAAACCAACCATCTGACTCACCCTGAATTGAATGAGCAGGGTTGTTGTGAGACCTTCATATGCATTTTGCATCAATTGAACTGTTCTTACCATCATCATTGCCCATCATCACATTACAATTCCATCAAAAATAACACAAAGAAGTCGGACATATAGACCTATGCAATGCATAGGCTGTCATCACAATGCATACCTATGGGAGGTAGAAACCAGCACATTATGTGAGAGACTCCCAATGGAGGCTCATATGGTCAATTATCCTTTTTTTTTTAAAATCACCTGCAATGCATATGTTGCCATCACAAACCAACCATCTGACTCACCCTGAATTGAATGAGCAGGGTTGTTGTGAGACCTTCACATGCATTTTGCATCAATTGAATTGTCCTTCCCATCATCACTGCCCCTTAATATGCACCTGTTTATATTTACAGTCCATTGAAAAAAACAAGTTAACCAAAAGAAAGAACAAGTGAGGCATATAAACCTGTGCATCAGTTTATATTTACAGCCCAATCCACAGAAAAAAAAATTAAAAAAAACTGAGGCATATAAACACATGCACATGTTTATATTTACAGCCCATTGAAAAACAACTTAACCAAAAAAAAGAACATGTGAGGCATATAAATCTGTGCATATAAGAAGAAATCTGCAAGAACATTGAAAAAAACAAGTTAACCAAAAGAAAGAACAAGTGAGGCATATAAACCTGTGCATCGGTTTATATTTACAGCCCAATCCACATAAAAATAAAAATAAAAAAAACTGGGGCATATAAACACATGCACATGTTTATATTTACAGCCCATTGAAAAACAACTTAACCAAAAGAAAGAACAAGTGAGGCATATAAACCTGTGCATGTAAGAAGAAATCTACAAGAACATTGAAAAAAACAAGTTAACCAAAAGAAAGAACAAGTGAGGCATATAAACCTGTGCATCGATTTATATTTACAGCCCAATCCACAGAAAATAAAAATAAAATAGACTGGGGCATATAAACACATGCACATGTTTATATTTACAGCCCACTGAAAAAACAACTTAACCAAAAGAAAGAACAGCTGAAGCATATAAACCTGTGCATATAAGAAGAAATCTGCAAGAACAAGAACAAGAAAAACCAAGTAGGACATAAAAGACATGCATATGTTTATATTTACAAGAAACACCAAGTAGGACATAACAGTCATGATTGTCTACCCAAAATGAAACCGTTTGCTTCTATCCGTGTATAAGGTAGCCATAAGTTCAAACCATAAGTTCAACCCAAAATGAAACCATTTGCTTCCACATATGTATAAGGCAGCTATCAGTTCAACCCAAAAAGAAACCATTTGCTTCCACATATGTATAAGGCAGCTATCAGTTCAACTCAAACTGAAACCATTTGCTTCCACCATATATCTATGTCAATGTCAAGGAAATATTAAGGTTCAACTTATGGCACTCGCAGGGGGTAGAACAAAGATGACATAAATGTAGCATTACAACATATGAAATGTCCATGTATTGCAAAAGAAAAAAAATTCACGCATCGAAAATAAAATGTAAACATATCGAAAATACAACATATGAAATGTCATTGATCATTCCCTCCTTCCTCTTCCCCGTGCCTGCAATTGACAATGGGTGTGCAGTCATATACCACATTTGAAAATGAATACAATAATAACCAATGTAAAACAAGATATGTATAGCAATTTGTACCCTCGCCTAGTGTGCTGTGCCCAAAGACGAGTGGCCATTTGGTTTCTGAATCTCTCCCCTCTAGCAGCCTCTGTGCCATTAACATTATCCTCTTCGTTTACTTCATTGTCTCCCTCCATCATCAAATCACATTCTCCTTGTTGGAAAATTAAATCAAGGCCTTGTTCCTTCCTAATGAAGTTGTGTAAGACACAAGAAGCCATTGCAATCTTTGCCTGAGTCTTAATGGGATAATTTCGTCGTTTTACTAAAATTGTGAATCGGGCTTTCAATACCCCAAAGGCACGCTCAACAACATTACGTAGCTGAGCATGCCTATGATTGAACAGATCCTTCTTACTTCTATATGTTAGCCGATTCCTTCTTGAAGAATTATACTCAGACAAATGGTATTGAGTGCCGCGGTACGGCGCTAAGAATTGAGGGGTGTTTGCATACCCAGCATCGACCAAGTAATATTTCCCTACGATACAAGTTGTAGCTATTGTTTAGCATCAAAATTGAGTACTTTAATTACTGTATTGAATAGTATTTACCTTCAGGTACAGTAAAACCTCCACTCTCCATTGCCCACCTCAAGACCTTCATATCTGCAGCAGAACCCTCCCAGCCAACAACAATATATGTGAACATTAGATCAAAATTCACACAACCCATGACATTCTGGGAGGTTTCACCCTTTCTATTTCGAAATCGAGGCTGGTCAATATGTGGGACCTTTGCAGAAATATGTGTGCCATCAATTGCACCTACAACATTCTATTGGCATAGGAAATAAAGTTAATCAAACACATGACGACACAAAAATATATAGATAAGAATGTTAGGTGTGTACGGTAAATAATATTACCTTGAAAAAAGGATAATACTTTGGATCACGACGAATCTTTGGGTGCACCGGTTCATCGGAAGTAGGGCCCTTGATGTAGTCACGACGTATTGATAATATTGCCATGAGCACATTGTTAAAATGACGACTTATGGTCTCCCCTGAGTGTTGAAACCATTCACGAAGCAACCTATTCCCAATACCATGGCCAACCTCAAGCAAAAATATGGCTAATTGTTCAGTAGCAGACATGTTCTTCGTGTCTTGTAGGGCACCCCGCTCCATGAGATTATCTCTCAGTCTTAAAAACAACCATGGGTGCACCCGAAAACTGGAATATGACCTTCCCACATGGCCTGCCATCAACTCATTTACCCACCTATTCCCTCGACCTATATCAGTATGCATTGGCCTACTAGGACCATGAGTGTGAAATGACGACGATAACAAATGAAGTATGACCATGTGTTCAACTTGTTCCCAATACTCTTCCTCTTCCATCATAAATGTAAGAATGTCAAAGGTAGGAGGGTTCATAGCAGCGAATTCTATGTTGTCAAAAGATAAGATCCTATGTTATACAAGTATGAAATGATCATGTTTTGCACATAAAAATAACAACAGAAATCACATTTAAAAAAACAAATTAAAGGATATCAATAGTAGCCTAGGCGGGTCATTATCCACCCAAGCCTCAATTCATCTGGTAGCGATAAAAAGATAGAACGATCATCGACAGGCTTCAGCAAATCAACAGCTTTATAAAAAGACTATTGCGGAATTCCAGTGACTTTCATCAACTCCTGAAGAGCTGTTGCAACGGACGGAGCTGACATTTTTTGATGCTCCACAATCTCCCTTGTCAATTTGAGTCTTTCCTCACCCAACTTGACTAGCCTATCCATCTGCTCATTACCAAGATCAGTAGCCCGCTTCCTCTTTCTATTAGCATTAGTGGAAGTGGAAGTGTTTCTCTGTGGAGGAGTAGCCTCCTCATTCATGTTAGGTGTGGGAGTTGGCATTTCTTCATGCTGGACATTATATTCGGATGTCTCACCCTCTAAATTGAAGCAATTTAAATTGAAGTCTAAGCCTAGGTCCACATCCGTCACTTCATCATCATCTCCAGTTTCACTTCGTATATCTAGGTATGAGGTACCCGAATTAGGTGCAGTATTATCTCCCCTAGCCAAAGAAGTGGAACAAATCAGGTGCATTTGTTCCATGAAGTAGAAAGGCTTTCCTTGTATTTGTTTATATTCTTTATTGCACTGAAAAAAATGTAACATTTGCTCATGTTATTAGTGATGAATGACTGAAAGTAATGAAATGAAAAACTCGTCATACAACACCCACTCACATACCGCTATCAGATCCTCCCAAGTCTCTCGGTCGCCTGGGACAGGCACATGTTTTTCATCATCCCAACCCCAACCTGACGTCCTATTCTTAAGATTAAGATATAGGGAATACAATTTCTTCAGGTTTTTGAAACGATTCTTCAAATGATAGAGTGAATAGCCCAGTTTAGAAATGGAATTGAATTTAACAACAGTGGACTTCCAAGCCTCTTTCGTAAAATTGCCATTGGCAAATCCATCGTTGTTAACCCTGTGCTCTACAAGAAGATCTACCAAGGTACGATCACCTTCGATACTCCAATTAGCCACTCTACTTTTACCATCCTTAGACTGACTCATTCTTTACCATGGAGGATTATTGAACACAAAGAAAGATAAAATAATGAGATCAATGTAAAATCATAAGAAAACGTATATGTGTGTATATCAATGGAGCAATCAGACGCGTGCAATGAGGAAACATAAAAAACATACAAATGAGGAGGAACCACAAGCGACAGAGGGAATGAGTATGTGGAATGCTATGTGGAACCACAAGCGACAGAGGGAAGGAGCAATAGCGCCATATGCTATGTGGAAATATGAGGGAATGAGTAATCACATGCTTTCAACAGCACAGTGCCAACAGAAACGAGCAGCACCTTCATAACAGAGAAGGACCAGCTCATTCACAACAGAGAAAAACCAGCACATTACAAACAGAAAATGCAGCAAATTTCAACAGAGAAGGAGCAACAAATTCCCAACATAAAAAAATAATACGGGCATCATGTTCAGGAAGAAGAAAGGAGAAAACGAAGAAAGCACCATATAATTGCTGCACAACCACAACCGATCGCCTATAGCAGGGGAAAATAAAATAGGAGCATCATGTTCAAAAACAGGGAAGGAAAAAATGATAGCCATATATATTGTTTGCAGGAACATAGAAGGAAAAATCCGAAGAACACGTGATGCACAGGAGCAAAGGAGCAACCAACAGAGGAAAGGAAAGGAAACACCTTGTCACGAGACGCAGAGAACCAACAAACAGAGGGGAAGAGAAGACCTTGCCACCGGGAAGGAGGCGAGATGCCGCCGGGAAGGAGATGCCACCGGAAAGGAGGCGAGATGCTGCGGGGAAGGAGGCGGGATGCCACCGGGAAGGAGATACCGTCGGAAAGGAGGCGAGATGCCGCAGGCCAGGAGACGTGATGCCGGGGTCGCCGCCGAGAAACACTTACCGTCGGGAAGGAGGCGGGATGCCACCGGGAAGGAGACGGGATGCCGAAGTTGCCGCGGGAAGGAGATGCCGCCGGGAAGGAGGCAGAATGCCGGAGTCGCCGCCGTCGACTCACTGTTCGTCGGAGTTGCTAGGGTTTAGAAGGGAAGGGTAGAGGGGCGTCGGGGGTACAGGCAGAGGAGAGGAAAAAGATCGTCGGGGTCGAGAGAAATGGAGATGCCACCGGGTGCCGGAGTCGCCGCCGGGAAGCCGGAGTCGCCGCCGGGAAGGAGGCAGGATGCCGGGATCGGCCGTGCTGCTCGTCGGAGGGGCGTCGGGGGTACGGGAGGGGCGTCGGGGTACGGGCAGAGGGGCAGAGGAGAGAAAAACGGGGATGAAAAAATGAGATTAACTCATTCCACCTAAAACGTGGAATGAGTTATCCCCAATCTTAACCTCATTATTGGGGATAACCCTATTCTTCTTAACCCCTCTTATTCTCACATATTTTTGGCATACCAAACGCAAAACGGGTATAATCCATCCCTATCCCCGTTCTATCCGGATACCAAACGGGACCTTAGAGTAAGACTTGCTGCAAGGCATTGCAACAGGTTATTTTTATTTTTTGGAATTTTTTTGAGGTCGGGCCCCAGACATCCTATATGTCCATACAATACGATTGACAACTCAAAAAAATGTAAAAAAGACCCGAATGGTAAAAAGTACTCTTAATTGAGTGAGTTTAATAATAATTTTTGATTTTTAAATTTGTTTTGAGTTGTTCGATCGGAGATCGGATTGTATGGACATATAGGGTATGTAGGTTCTGATTTAAAAAAAAAAATCACTTTTTGTAAAGAACCTGCTGCAATGCCACCCGTTGCAAGTTGGTCCCAGACTCACTATATATTGAATTTTTAAAAAGATTTTTTGTGTATTTCTTGATTTGCATGTGCAATTTTTTTTTTTTTTAAAAATGTACCACAAGTTTGGGGCAAACTCAAACTTATTAATTGTATCGTCTGTTTTTTTCTTGGATGCTCCAAAAAAATCTAAAAATCCTAATAAGAAAATAAAAATCGATCTGCACATACCCGTACACTACAGGGCATCATCCATAATTATTATGACAGTAGAATGCAAAGGAGAGGACAAAATGGGGTTTTATTTGTGTAGAAATAGTGCAAGTCAAGTATAGAGATTGGAATATAAGTTTGCCACATCCACATTTGTCGTTAGGGACTAAGAAATAAGTCTTAAACTCTGACAAGGCTCCCCTTGGCAAAATTTTCCAACGTTTAATTGCTCTAACGTCCAACAGAATTTTTTAATAAAATTTTGTTAATGATTCTAATCAAAATAGATTCATTGGGCACAACAAAAGTTTCTATTTTCAAATGATATCAAAGGTAAGTAAATACATCCGAAACATATAACATGTAGTTAGTCTTGTTGTAAAACAATTTGTTAACTGCAAAAATTGGTGAATACAACCAACTTCCACTAAGAATTTCATCACCTTGGCCTTTTTTTTGTCTGTGAAATTCATTCGTTCCATCACTAAGCAAGAGTTTACAGTCAACCCAATGTTAGCCACACCTCCTAGAGACTCGATCACTTAACACTTGACTATTCATACCGAAGAGCTAATGCCCAACGAAGACCCAAGCAGGTTAAAACGGGAAAAGGCTTATGGTGGATACCCAGAGACGAGGAAGGGAGATGAGAAGCTAAAGGAAACATACAGAATCTGATCAGAGACGTAGAAGTGGAGACATTATTGACGACAACGAGAAACTCTGGCACCATTCAAATTGCAATCCACTTCAACCTCAACAAGCAACCTCATGTGGTGATCATCAACTTAAAAAAAAAAAAAAACTCATGAGCCCAAAAAAACCATGATTTCCTACAAAAGCTACATGCAAATTCACATGCACGGAAACGACACCGTTGCGTACGGACCATGTTTGAACGTCGACAAATTTTGACAATATGCTGACACCGAAGAGCAATCAAACATGGAGCCACCCAAATTAGTTCCTAGAGATCATGCCAAATAGGGTAGCTCTGATATCACATGTCACGGAGGACGCCAAATAAAATAGAAGCAAGTAAGAGAGGATGTCAGGATCACACAATCATTAGATGACAAGGAGGCAAACATCCACAGAGACAATAGATTTAATGTAGTTCAATCATCAACTTGCATTCATGTGTAAAGATGATAGAACACTTCACTATAACATCCAAGAATGAAACAGTATACAAACAAGGGGCTAAACTAGGATTTTAGATGCAGGGGATCAAAGTAAAATTTTTCGAACAAATAAGAAATAATTAGTATTTGATAGTTTGTTCTTTCATTAAAAATATTGTATTATTTTCACCTGATGTATTATTCATTACTAAATGTTAAAAGAATCTGTATTGATTTTGACAAAACGAAGACAAAACCTTACCTAAAAATTGGCCTGCCTTAATAAAGTGACGTCCACAAAAAACAAGGAAATAAGTACCTTAGAGTGTAAGCTTTTGCAATATATAATAAAACATACAAAAAATAAGTTACACTCACTCACCATGTTGAATTTATAGCAATTGTACATGTGAAATATAAAAGCTCTCATCACTAAAAACAACAAATATTAATAAAGAAGGATCATCTAGGCTGACACAAAAAGTTGATAGACAATTATAAGTTGTTGGAATCAAGAGTCAGAGAGAGGAAGGCAAGGATTGGAGTCCAGAGGTTTGGGCTTAGGATCACCTTGGTCTTCGGGAGGAAGAGTCTTCCATAATGCCCAATCCCTGGGCACCACCTATATATGCAAGTGAGGCCCAGGCCAAAGGACAGTGTTAGCTTCCCCCCCTCACAGTGTATGACCAAGCCAGTTTCATCCGTTCAATACCATTTTCTGAGATTGGACAATGGACATTGGCTAATTTTTTTACTTTAAAAAAATTGTTGAGTTTAGAGAGATTTGGAGTTGGCATTTGTACCATTCGAACTTCAACCAGACAACTAAAAATGATAAGGAAAAAAATGAAAGGTATTAAAGTTATTGAACCATCCAACTCAAAATCTTAAGAAAATAAATGAAATAAGGCACCATCTATTAATAAACACTTTATAAAATTTTGTCTTTCGGATGTAAGATTATTCTAACAGAGAGAGAGGGAGAGGGAAATGGACAGTCTCCTTTTCCTAGACCCCACCTACATAGATGGGGAATTAGGGAGTGTTGGAGTCCCATCCTCCCACAGACCGAGACTATCTAAAACCGGAGGTTTGATGACCCCTCTTTCGGTGGCAAAGCACTGCCTCTTGGTGGCAATGACATTAGAGGGAGACAAAAGATTAAAGAGGAAGATGAGACAATAATGCATGAGAGAAGGTGTCTTGTGCATTTTGGGGAATCACTATTAGGCTACATGTGTGCCACTGTGATCCATGGATGGAAATTGGGAGGCTTGCTAATTTCATGGAGTCCGGGAGATCAGTCTGCCTACCATCAACTTTGAGTCCACACTGCATGCTTGACACCCATGTATTAGTAATTGCATAGACTCGTGCCTCCCTTTCACTGAGGCAATCTAAATCCCTTGAGGACAAGATGCTCTGAAGACTGTTGAGGATGGAGGAGGACATGAGAAGGGATGCTGAAGTTGTCTCCTTGGTCTATCTATCTTTATTCTCAGAGTAGACTTTTAATTTACACTTGCTGGTGTTTTGTCAAAAATATTTTATTAACCTTAATTAGCTTTTGACAAAAATTTTAAAAGTTCAAAGTACCCTCAAAACTTCCAAGTACCCTCTTAGTCCCAAAAAAGGTCAAATGACCCCCCCTCCCCCTTCTCTCTCTCACACACATACACAAATACACAATGCATGGCCATTCTAAATCTTCAGAGGATACCCATACATCAGTGATTGCACACACTCTCACATCTATTGCATCAGGGTGGCGATTTTTGGGTTACATTGGCTAGCATTTTGTCAAAAATATTTATCTAACCCTACTTAGTTTTTAACGAAAATTTTTTTAAAATAAAAACTTCAAAGTACTCTCTCTCTACTTCTCTACCTCTCTTTCTCTTTCTTTGACACAATGCACGGCCAGTCAAAAGACTTCCTTTCGCAAAAGTATTTTTATCCAAATATTAACTTTGAGGATTGAAGAAAGAATATTCATCCCATATTAAGTGAAGGTTAATTGTAAGGGTATTTTGACACTCCTTTAATTTAAGGAGGTCATTAGAAATAATGTGAGACAGTTCGGCAAATCAACTCTAAGGAGTAAAATTTTATTCGTTTAAAGATATAAATGATTTGAACTCAGTAAAGTCTAAACTAGATTAATAATTAATAAATGAACTAAACTGGATCAGAGAAAAGTTCAGTTCAACTGATCGGCAACTTCTCTGTTACAAAGTTTTCGGGTGAAAAGCTCAGCTTACTCTATTCGATATACGGATGTGGAAGATAAGAAGAGGAACACGAAAACTAAAATGGACACCAATATTTTATTATATACAAGAATGAATTAATGAAACATTAATCCAACGATCTTATCACAAAGAGCGCATGATCAAAGGTCTCCTCAAGAACTCAGCAGCGTTGGTAACACAGTTGATGGGACTCAACAACCAGTAGTGGTGCATGCAGAGCGAGAGGACGCGGAGAGAGATAGAGAGAGAAGATGCAGGGAGGGTTTGGTAGAGATAGAGAGAGAAGGTGCAGGCACGGAAAGAGAGAGAGAGAGGATGCAGGGAGTAGTAGATAGAGGTACAGAGAGAAAGAGAGAGAGAAGGTGCAGGCAGATGGGAGGGGGGATGCAGGGAAGGGTTTAGAGGGAGAGAAGAGTGCTGGCAGAGAAAGAGGGGGGATACAGGGAGGGGTTTAGAGAGAGAGAGAGAGAGAGATGGGTGCAGCGGCAGACAATTAATCCCCCTCTTCACCGTCTCCAAGATCCCAGCTTTCTGCCTACAGATGACTGGGACGGCCAGAACCGCCCTCCTGTGAAGGGGAAACCCGGGCGGCTGAGACACTGGCCACCTCCAGGAAATCGCCACCGTCCGCGGCGCTCGCCTTCCCGGCGCCGCTGCTGGGGAAGAGAACCCCCAAAGCCCTCTTGAGGATGCCCCTCAGAACTCTTCCCCGTTTTGGCACGTAGCGGGGATGCACCCGAGACCGTGGCGCCGTGGCGCTCCTCACCGTCTCCACAGGCCTCTCAGCTGGGGTGGTCGGGGCCATCGGCGGGGCGCTCCGGGCACTGAAGCAGCGGCCTTGGCAGCGCGGTTGGCGGCGGCGGCGGCAGCTGCAGGTCTCTCTCTCTCTCTCTCTCGCTTGAGCTGCTTGAGCGGGTGAGCTCGAAATGAGTATGCACGCCAAGTCATCTTGTGCAGATATTTAAAAATGGAGGGAAGAGGAAGATGCTGCCGAGAGGAGGCCGCGGCACCTGAGAGACGCGTTTGTCATACGCGGTTTTGGTGGACAAATTGCGAAGAGAGGAGATGTGGCAAGAAGAACCATCGGCTCGCTTAATTGATTTGTGCCTTCCTTTGTGTTGTGCGATTTCATTTGTTGAACACATTAATGCCGAATGGCAGGCTCCTCTCGCGGTTGTTTCCTGTTTCTATTCACATGGTACAACGATTAGATTGTCGTTCGAATGTAACTTAAAAAACACAGGCGGGTGCCGTGGAGTGGAGGTGATGAGGCAGAATTCGATTCGGCCCATTAAAACGAGTCCAACGCTGTGATCAGCCCAACAGCAGCGGTAAAAGGCCTCCTGACGACTTTCGGCCCGTTAGCGCCCTAGCGGTCCTCGGCCCAGTAAACAGTCCTGTGCTCTTTAACCCGTCAACAGTCCAATAGCCTTCGGCCCGTTAGCGGCTCAGCAGCCCTAGGTCCAGTGGACTTCGGCCCATCAGCGGTCCAAATCCCTTCGGCCCAATAGTCGTATCCGGCCCACTCCGGTGGGAGGGTTAGACACTATGGCGGTTTACCAATAAACCCAGAACATAGTCCTATATCGGCAGCCACCGTTAAGCATCCTCTATCCTCCACTATAAATGCACCGTTATTTATTGCCAAAGGTATGTCTCCGTGACCCTTTAGGACAACAGTCCAAAAAGTATTAAAACTGCTTCTTCTACCTCTTTGACTTCTGAATCGAATCATCTTCAGAAGCTAACTTAACCGTCGGAGGGGGTTCCTAAGGGCCGAAACTCGGGACTCTTACTGACTGGTTTCTTATTCTTTCCCTCCTGTAGGGGCTCGGTTTAAATCTTCGCCGACCTTCCCGAGTCGGTCTCGGCCGCCGACCTCGGGCTTCTTCCTCCGGTCTCGACGCCATTCGCTGGCTGGTCTTCCTCGTCCGAAGGTGCCTCGGTTCCGCACCAGCTGTTCTTCAACCGGAGGGACTTCGGTCGCGTCTTTCAAAGGCTAGCCCACCTACGACCGGGCGACCTTCGACTTCGGATCTTCGGCCACGTCTCCGCCTTCACCGCATTTTGGATCCCCGTCGGGCCTCTTCTCCGATCCGATCCGGCTTCGGATCCCAATACCGGATTCCAGCCTCGGAATCCGGTCGTGATAGCTTCGGCTACATCACGTGGCGCCGTCTGTGGGAATCGAAACAAATAGTCATGTCTCATCGTCCTGTAACCCGACGATCCGGACAAAGCGAGGCAGAGACGCGGGAAGCTTCAGCGCAGCCGCTACACTCCGAAGGCGCCCCGTCTGCTCTACCAAACACGGCTCTGCCTGTCATATCAGAGTCCCTCGCCGCTGGAGACGATCGGGTGGGAGTACTTCAGCAGCAGATGGCGACGCTAGCCGCTGCCGTTACCTCTCTTGCACCTCTGCAAGAGATGGTGTCTGCCATCGCCCAGCGCATGGGATTGTTGAGCCAGCTTCCCCAGCAAGTACCGCCTCCTCCACTCTATCCCGTCCAAGATATAAGGTTATGGTCGGCACCCTCGCCAGTCTCCCCCGATGAAACCGCCACGGCGCGCAGCGAGCCCTCGGCACCGCCTGCCCGAGCCCCTCGCGCCGACCGCATGATGACCGAACAAGGCCATGTTTCGTTCGAGTTTCGCCCAGTCGGAACCGGAGGACGCTCGGTCTCCACCTCAACTACCCCGGACCTGGACCGGCGGTTGACGGCGATGAGGAAAGAGATGCAACAGATGGTGTCTCGGCTATACGGAGCGCCCCTTGCCAGCACCATCCTAGAGCAAACCCCGTTCACGCCAGAGCTCCTGGCTACCGAGGTACCTCCTAACTTCAAACTGCTGAAAGGCCCCCTCTACGACGAAATGACAGATCCGGTCTGCCACTTCCAGAGGTTCAATACCTACCTCTCTGTCCGAGGGGTTGCCGAGGCAGTCCGCTGCCGTCTCTTCTCCCTCACCCTCGAGAAGACTGCCATAACCTGGCTCGAGACATTGGCCCCCAACTTCATCCACTCTCTAGTTCAGTTGGGCCAGTTATTTATCGACCAGTTTTATGACGCCACCCGGCAGTGTAAGACTTCCGCCAGCCTACTAGCCATTCGGCAAGGCCCCACCGAGACCCTTCAGGAGTATTTCACTAAATTCCGGGCTGAAGCCGCCCAGATCCCAAACCTCGACAGCTCGATTGCGGTTTCAGCCGTAATCAGCGGGTGCCGGGATGAAGGGCTTCTCGGCTCCATTGGGAAACGCCATCCCCCTACCTTCCAGGACCTCGTAGCCCGGGCCCACAAATATATAAACCGGGAGGCCCTGATGATGTCCAAAGGCAAGGGTGCAGCCGAAGCGGTATCGACGCCTGCCCCCCAGGTGGTCTGCCCTCGACCTGAGGATCAAGAACCTTCCCGTAAGCGATATCGCAGGGAGGAGTGGGACCGAGAAAAGCGACGGGATCCGCAGCCCCGGTACCTGCCGCTACCCGCTCCCCCTTCCCGAATGCTTATGGAGGTGAAGGGCATGCTCCGACGGCCGGAGTGCATCAAGACTGATCCTCGCCGAAGGGACCCCGGCAAATATTGCGAGTATCATCGGGAGATCGGCCATTCAACTGATGAATGCCGGCACCTTCGGGAGGAGATCGACCGCCTCATCAGGGAGGGTAGACTGCCGCAGTACCGGCGAGAGCAGCCTCAGCAACAGAGGAACCGGGACATCCCTGAGACGACCAGGCCGCAACAACCCCCGGAGAAGGAAGCCGCTCCTCCGCCAAAGATTACCTCGGCTCCGGTGGACACATCTCATCAAAGACCCAGCGCTGGGTCTATCATGATGATATCCGGTGGGCCGGGAGAAGGATCAAGGCGCCGTCAGCGCAGTTCCACAATAATAGCAACGGTTGACACCGAGCCGAAGCGGCCTCATCAAGAAGACATTACCTTCGGCTCAGAGGATCTGACTGATATTCAGGTCCATCACGACGACGCCCTCGTTGTGAACGCTGTAATAAACAATTACGATGTTCATCGTATTTTTGTTGATAACGGAAGCGCTCCAAACATATTATTTTATGATTGCTTTGTAAAGATGGGATTGAATAAGGCTAATATGAAGTCTCACCGGGGTCCCCTATTCTGTTTTAACGGCTCGCCTTGCTGAGTAGAGGGCATTGTCCGGCTCCCCGTAACCATAGGTTCGGCTCCCCGGCAATTAACCGTAGAAACGGATTTCGCCGTTGTAAAAATCAATTCGGTCTACAACGCCATCTTTGGCCGAAGGCTAATCGACGGGATCGGAGCTGTGCCTTCGTCCTTTCATCAGAAGCTAAAATTCCATACCAGTCATGGAATAGGCGAAGCCAAGGGGAATCAAAAGGCGGTTCGGCAATGTTACATGATTTCGGTCAAGGGAAAAGCTGCGGCTGAATCCTTATCGATCGAATCTTCAGCCGAAGCGTCCCCGAGAGAAGAGCTCGTCGCCATCCCAGTTCCGGGAGGCGAGGGACGAACCCTTATGATAGGCTCCGGCCTGGAGGAAATTGAAGCAGAAAGACTCGCCGAGTTCCTGAAAAAGAATCTCGACGTCTTCGCTTGGACTCCAACCGATATGCCCGGGGTTGATCCGGAAATAGCGGAGCATCGGCTACACACCGATCCTAACCAGTCCCCGGTCAAGCAGAAGCGGCGTACCTTCAATCAGGAAAGGAGAGCCGCCATTCAAACCGAAGTTCAAAAGGGGCTAGACGCCGGGCACCTCCGAGAGGTACACCACCCGGACTGGATCGCCAATGTAGTAATGGTGTCCAAGAAAGATGGCAAATGGCGAATGTGCGTGGATTTCACCAACCTTAACAAAGCATGTCCGATGGATAGCTTTCCGCTACCTCGGATAGATCAGGTGGTGGATGCGATCTTCGGCCACGAGCTTCTGAGCTTCTTCGACGCCTATTCAGGCTACCATCAGATCCGAATGCATCCGGACGATGAAAGCAAGACCAACTTCACGACTGATCTTGGTCTGTATTGTTATACCCGGATGCCCTTCGGCCTGAAGAACGCTGGTGCGACATATCAGCGCCTCGTCAACAAAATATTCGCCCCGCAGCTCGGTCGTAACATGGAAGTCTATATCGACGATATGCTGGTAAAGAGCCACATCGCTGCAGACCATTTGACCGACTTAGCCGAAACATTTTACACTTTACGGCAATACAAAATGAAGCTAAATCCGGCTAAATGCGCCTTCGGAGTAGCTTCCGGGAAGTTCCTCGGCTATATGGTCACTCACCGAGGGGTGGAAGTTAACCCTGCAAAGGTTTCGGCCATCATTCAGATGCGCCCACCCGCTAACCTCCGAGAGGTTCAGAAGCTAAACGGAAGGATTGCCGCCTTAAGCCGCTTCATGTTTAGAACGGCGGACTACTGTTTTCCCTTCTTTAAGCTATTAAAGAAGGCCAATAGTTTCTCCTGAACAGACGAGTGCCAGGCGGCCTTCGAGCAGCTGAAGGTCTATCTCTCCAAGGTTCCCATCCTGTCCAAGCTGATCCACGGAGAGCCGCTATTCCTCTATCTCGCGGTATCTGAGACAGCTATCAGCGCCGTCCTCGTCCGGGAGCAAGACGGCGTCCAGAAGCCTGTCTACTATATAAGCCGAGCCCTCCAAGGAGCAGAGCTTCGATATCTTGCTCTTGAGAAGCTAGCTTTAGCCCTCGTCTCATCCGCGAGGAGGTTCCGGCCTTACTTCCTCGCCCACTCGATAAAGGTCCTCACCGATCAGTCTTTGAGGCAGGTCCTCTCTCGGCCGGAGGTGTCCGGCAGACTGGCGAAATGGGCAATTGAACTGGGGGAGTTCGATGTTTCCTATGCGCCTCGGATAATGATAAAAGCTCAGACGTTAGCTGATTTTATTGCCGAGCTCACTCCTGAAGTTCCCTCAGCACCTCAGCCGAAGGTCGACACATCCGAAGCCGAGGGTACTTCGGCTTTCACGCAGGCGGATGAATGGCAGCTCTATGTAGACGGCTCCGCATGCTCTACGGGCAGCGGCGCCGGATGGATCTTGGCGTCTCCCGAAGGGATCGTCACGGAGTATGCGCTACGCTTCTCCTTTCCTGCCACCAATAATGCCGCCGAGTATGAAGCTCTCATCTCCGGCCTCCGGGCGGCCAGAAAGCTTGGTGTCCGGAACATAAAGGCTTTTAGCGATTCTCAGTTGATTGCCAGTCATGTTTCTGGGGAATACGAGGCACGGGATGCGATAATGGCATCTTATCTCCAGATAACTCGCAAGATCCTCGCTCAATTCAATTCCTATGAAATCGTGCGGATCCCGAGGGCCGAGAACGCTCGAGCCGACGCTCTCTCCCGGCTAGCATCGACTCAGGACGGGAGAGGAGGCCGGATGATTTTTGTAGAAGAACTCACCGAGCCAAGCCTCGAAGAGCCCGAGGTCATGCAAGTGTCCGAAGCCGAGACCGAGACCTGGATGACTCCCCTAGTCACTTTCCTCCTCCGAGGAGAAGTCCCGCCCAATCCAAAGGAAGCAAAACATGTTCGGTAGCGTTCATCTCACTTCCTTCTCTTGGACGGGCTGTTATATAAAAAATCTTTCGGCCGACCACTCTTGCGATGCCTCGACCCGGCCGAAGCCGACTACGCCATGAGAGATGTACATGAAGGGGTATGCGGAGCGCATGCGGGAGGAAGGGCCTTGGCTCATAAGTTTCTAAGGCAGGGATACTGGTGGCCGACGCTTCGAGAGGATGCAACTACCCTCGTCCGTCGCTGCGATCAATGCCAGAGGTTTAGCTCCCTCCTCCACCAGTCAGCAACCCTTCTAACTCCTTTATCCGACCCATGGCCTTTCGCCCAATGGGAAATCGACCTCCTAGGGCCCTTTCCAGTCGCCACGGGCCAAAGGAAGTTCCTTATCGTGGCAGTCGACTACTTCACTAAATGGGTAGGAGCCGAACCCCTCGCATCTATAACCGATAGCAATGCTTGGAACTTCGTGTGGAAGTCCATCATCTGTCGGTACGGCATTCCCCGGGCCATCATCTCAGACAACGGCAAACAATTCGACAGCCATCGGTTCAATGACAACTGCGCCAGCTTCGGCATTCTCCATAAATTTACTTCAGTAGCACACCCCCGGGCAAATGGCCAGGTCGAGGTCACTAACCGAAGTCTGCTACAAGGATTGAAAACTCGCCTCGGCGAAGCCAAAGGCCGATGGGTGGAAGAGCTACCAAGTGTTCTCTGGGCGTATCGGATTACAAGCCGAACCCCGACCGGCGAAACCCCGTTTCGCATGGCTTATGGGATAGAAGCCGTTATTGTAACGACCCGCCACCCTATAATCGGGGATCCGATTACTAAATGGGTACCGAATCATTAATTTGGGACCAAACCAGGATCTAGTAAGTCTGGGAAATAAATAATAAACTAAGCTAAACATTCACATCGCATTGACTTGAAGTAAAAGTGCAGGAATTAAAATTATTACAATGCGACTCGATACAGCAAATAATTATATTCTCCAACAGAAGGAAATAATTAAACATACAGGCCAAAGATAAATAACAACTACATCGGGGCATACCCCGGAACAACCGCTGAAGGCACACCACACCCGACTGCACACGCCGCTCTAAGTCTGCTGGGAGTCCTCACCTGAAAACCGCAGGGGTGAGTCTCAAGACAAGACTCAGTAGGGATCCTTCGATCCCCACTGCCCACGCACACACCCACAAGTGTAAAGTACAGCTAACAGAAAAGTAACAAGTGTAGTGGCAGGTACAATATCTAATTCTCTACGTGAGAACACATGCAGTCGAAATATAATAATCATGCACATTCTAAACCAACCGTTAGAAAACCTACAACTGCCGTCTCGATAGAACTCGTCGACCGTACAAACAACGGTGAGAAAAACCTCGACCCGCTGAGACCAAGGAGTAGCCCCTCGGATAGCACGCTTGCTACTCCGGCCCAACTGGCTCAGGTGACTACCCCTTCTCTCAGCATGAGTGACTCTCCGAATGTACCACTCCGACACCGGTACTAGCTGACCCCGGGGTTCACCAGGTGACCCTCTCTCACTAGGCGTCACCCCGCCCACGCCCCCACCGGCGCTGTGCTCACGCCCCCACCAGCACAGGGTGATAAAGTGCTACAATGTCACTCCAGGTCCACAGTAACTGAAAACCCAACACAGTGCGATCCGGTCACGTGAAAAGCCCGCGATCGCACAACACACATAGAACCATCCGATCATGAGGAATCCATCTCTGTCGGGTGCACTAAAACATGTGCTAATCAACTATCTAGCAGTATGAACACGTTTTACTGGCATGAATTAGTGAGATTCTGTCTTGAATCGCGTCGACCGAGGTCGACGCCATTCAAGCCCCATGTACAGGTTTATATAAATCAGTCTTCAGAATCTGGCCTTAAAAGGCGTCGACACCAGAGGACGCCGTTTAAAAGGCGTCGACATCCTCAGACGCCATTTAACACAGAAACCCGGAATTCCAAGGCCTTTACTCAGGGGATTCTTTTGGCTTAAAAGGCGTCGTGGGTGCCTGACGCCATTCAAAAATGCGTCGTTCACCCATGACGTCTTTTAGGCTCTGAATTCCCGACCTGGCAGACTGTCTGTCAGGCGATTCCTGTCTAAAAGGCGTCGTGATGGCCCGACGCCCTTCAAAAAGGCGTCGTCCATGCACGACGTCTTTCAAGCCCAGGAACCAGGATCGCCCTAAGCCCGAGGGCTCCCTTTCCAACCCCAAACAAACTCAAAACGGAGGGAATAAGAAAAACAATACTATCCATAAGCAATACATTCGTGGAAATCCCCCTTATCATCAAATGAACTCCTAAACATGCTCATTCTAACCCCCAAATCAAAGATCTACCACATGCATAAACGAGGAAAAACATGATTTTAAGCACGATATTATGGGGAACGTCACCCTACCGGACACTCGAACGCCTCCGAGCTTCAAGCCGTCCGCCTGTCTCGCCCCACGCCGCCGCCGGTACCGCCGAGGTCGTCCTAGTCCCACCGTGACGTCGGCCGCCGTCCGGAGAGCAGAACGCCGCAGTGGAAGTGGGGGTGGTAGGGGTAGGAGCCAGGTAGAGGATGGAGTGGAGGGAGAGGCGAAATGGTGTGAGGAAAAGAGGGAGGAGGAGGGGGTCGCCGCCGGTCGCCGGAGGAGAAGGAGAGAAGGAGAGTAGGAGAAAATGAGGGAAAGAAGGAGGGCTCGCGGGGTTAACCAGAGACTGGCTAAAACGCGTCGACATGCACGGACGCCTATCAGGTGACATGACAGCCGCTCTGACAAGATTCTGAAACGCGTCGTCCTACACAGACGCCATTCAGACAACTTGTCAGGGCCGTACTCTGACACACCCAGAGTCGCAGTCTGAAAGGCGTCGACCCACACGGATGCCGTTCAGACGACCTGACAGGGCCGTACTCTCGCGGCCCAAGGTCAGTCCACGTGGCACCCACGTGGCAGAACCTGAAACGCGTCTGCCACGGTGGACGCCGTTTAAAACGCGTCTCGAGGTCCTGACGCGATTCGACTCAGAACCTCCGCCCCTCACAAGGGCTAGAACAACGGGGGTCCGACCCGAAAACCGGATCCGAAAGTCTCGATCCTTACAGTTATTCCTGTCGAAATCGGCCTTCCCTCTCCGAGAGTCTTTGCTCATGATCCGGAAGCCAATGAGGAAGCCTTAAAGGATCATCTAGATCTCATAGAAGAAACCAGAGATAAAGCTCGCATTCGGTTAGCAGCTTATCAGCAGCGCATGGCCAGATACCACAACACTCGAGTGAAGTCCCGAAGCTTTGAAATCGGGAACCTCGTGTTGAGAAATGCTCATACATCCAAACCCGCCGAAGCTGCAGGGAAGCTTTCCCCCAATTGGGAAGGACCATATCGTGTAAGGGAGGTAATCCGACGAGGGGCTTATCGGTTGGAAACCCTTTCGGGCCAACCTCTCCCTCGCACTTGGAATGTGGAGCGCCTTCGGCTTTATTTCATGTAAGTTACTACCCCCGGAATTTAGCCGGAAGGCATAAATAAATTTCTCCTTTTAAAATGCCATGCATGGTATTTTCTCTAAGTCCGTGTAAACCGTACCGGGAGTGGCTTCGGCCATGCAAACCGTATCAGGAGAGGCATGGTATTTTCTCTAAGTCCGTATAAACCGTACCGGGAGTGGCTTCGGCCATGCAAACCGTATCGGGAGCGGCATGGTATTTTCTCTAAGTCCATATAAACCGTATCGGTAGTGGCCTCGGCCACGCGAACCGTATCGGGAGCGACATTCTTCTTCAAGTCCGTATCCGAATCTGGATTAAGCTTCGGCCGTGCGAGCCACATCTAAACAGCAATAAGGTTTCGGGCACAAGAAGAACCAGACTCGGTCATCCATTCAGGACGCAAAAAAGAAGCAAAGTACTTTTTATATACATGAAAAAAAGAGTACAAGATAGGCCGTACATCTGGCCACAGTCTTTCGAGAGAAGACAAAACAAAAACCGGGACAAGCCCTCGTATTAGCCTTCGGTGTTCTCACCATCCACATCAACAGGGCTCTGGCCAGGAGATGGGGAGGGAGAATCATCGACCTGAACGGCCTCGGCAGGGGCGGCATCCACAGGAGCTGCCTCGTCAGGAACGGCCGCATCGCCTTCCGCCGAGGCCGAAGCTCTTTCAGCCTTGAGCTCCTTCCACCAAGATAGGAGCTCTTCGCCTTCCTCGTCCGTTGGAAGGACGATGCCGGTCAGGTCCACGGCCGGACACGCCTTTTGGGCAGCGGCCAGCCCTATACTGAAAACGGACGAAGCCGCTAAGAGCTGGGCCTAGATTATCTCCTCGGCATAATCTTGGCCAGCCTTATAGCTGGCTACGGCTGTGCGAGCAGCCTCTTCGGCCTTAGCCTCCAGATCTAGCCTCAGAGCCGACATCTCCTCGGCATGGCGGCGGCGGTCCGAGGCCCGCTGAGCGACCTTGTCCTGGATCTCGGCCTTAAGAGTTTTATTTTCAGCCCGGACCGCCTCCAGCTCCTTCTCGGCCTTCTCCTTCTCCTGCTCGGCCTTCGATTTGGCCTCGGAGGAAGCGTGAGTCGCCTCCTTTTGCTCCTCCAACTCAGCCCGCATCCGGACATTTGCCTCTAGGAGCCAGTCGACGCTGGCCTCAAAACCACGTCGCACCGAGGCGTCCTCGCCAGAAGCCGACTGGTCCTATGACTGTTCGGCGTCCCGGAGTTTTTGGTGGATGGCCACCTGACGGCGAATCAGGGTGCCACACGTGACCGCGACCTGCAGCCAAAAGCAAACAGAAATTAGCAACCCCAAAACGAACCAAGGAAAATATTAGACCAAGGCGCATAAAGAAGTTTTTTACCTGGACCGACAGTCGGGCGCTCAGCGACGCCAATTCATTCGCGGACATCTCCTTCAGCTCGTCCTTGGCCGTCGGGAGGGTCAAGCCTCGGAGCAGGCGCAGGCACGTCCGAGGGTCCTCCAGACTCTCGTTCCGATAGATCCCCAGGTCCGGGACCCATAGCTCGCGCTCATATTCGCGAGATGCTTGCGACCCAGAACCTCCAAGGTCTTCTGCGCCCGCCGTCGCGGTCGAAGGAGAATCGCCCCTCGGCGCTTCGGGAGGCGACGAGAGCGGGGCCCCTCCGGCAGCGGTTGGCCTTTTAGCTGCCGGGGTAGGCTCTGTCTCACCGGGCTCATCCACCCGGCCCCGTTTCGATGGTCGGCCGCCCCTTCGGACGACCGACTTGCCTTTTCTCTCTTTCTCGAGAGCAGCAGCAGCAGCGCGGCCCTCGACGGAAGTCGCTGTCGTTACCGCGGCCCGGGCACTCGGAGCCGCGCCTCGTCCGGCCCCTCCCGCCACCTGCGGTCGGGACGATTGAGATCGGCCGGACTGCTAGGTCATCCGACTGAGGAGACCTCGAATCCCAGACATTGCTGCAAACAGAAGAGATAGGGGTTAATGACTTACAGCGCGCAACTCCACGATTCAAGACCGACTTACCCTCGGCCGAAGCCTCAGCACCCACTTCGGTCGGAGGAGCTTCGGCCGGAGACGCGACCTCAGCGGCTCCTTCACTCTCCCCCGGGACCTCCTCGGGAGGAAGATAAGGAGAGGCCCGCGGAGAATCCTTCGTCGGATCCGGCCACGCCCCAGCCTGCACGAGCTGCTCCGTTTCATTGAAAAGCTCCGCTATATCGTACGGAGCCGAGGCTTCTATGAGGCCCACGATATGAAGTTGATCGGGGTTAAGAGAAGGCGGATCGGAGAGGCCTTCGGCCAGTGGTGCCCACTCAGTGGGGAAGGGCCACACACTCTTCTCCTTCTCCGGGAGAGAGACCAAGATGAAGCTCCTCTTCCAATCATGAATAGACGAAGGCTTCCCGGAGAAGATACCCCGGCTGAGGCGAGGGACGAAATTGTACCACTCGGATCTTCCCTGCCGCTGTATCTTAAAGAGATAGCGGAAGATGTTAACCGAAGGGGTAACTGTAGGGGCCCGGAACGTCCCCCCGTCGCCGCGGCTGCGAGGCTTACGAATCGAGGGTCCCTCTCCGTTCGTCTTAGCACTGTGGCGATTTAACGGGGGTTAGAAATAAAGGATGTGATCGCCAGGAGCATTACGTTACGGTCCCTGTGCTCCGCAGGATAGTGAGGATGTGATCGCGTTCTGTGGGAGCGGGAGATGGTGGTTTCCCCTCTCTTCCTCTGGCCGGCCAGAGGAGGAGAGCTCGGTAGTCCGCGCGCACAGTCTGGTAAGAGCCCCTGAAAAGAGAAGACAGATAAAGAAAAGAAATAGCCCGATTAGAACTGTGACATGTAGGATCCGTTCATGCAAGCATAAAAATTAACTAAAATTAGAGGGAAACGCACCGGATGGGTGTTTGGGAGGGAAGGTGACCATATGTTATGGCCACCCACCTCCCGTTTTTTGTTTGAAACCTCTGGGGGTAAAAGGTGCTAAGTCATCCTAAGATGCATGCATGCAGATAGGGTGCTCGTGTATGAAAGGTGAAATGATGTGTTGAAAGTGAAAAAAGAGAAAATAGAAGAGGGTTAAGAAAACAAGCCCATTTGGAGTGCGAAGGATTCTTCTGAGACTCCTCCTGACCGCTTGCCAACCTCCTCTGAGCCTTCCTTCCAAGAAGCCCCCTCTTAACCCCCCTGCTCGAGAGGATATGGGGGGTTTAAATAGGTGAGGGAAAAAAAGGAGAAAACAGGGGTCTAAATCCCCGTAAATCAACCTTCAACCAATAGGGAGTGGTCAAGGGTCGGAGGTAGTGGACGCGGCAGTGGCCGGAGTGGGGAGTAGTGGGGGACGAGGGCGGCGAGTAGAGGAGATCGTGGGGAAGACGGAGTCAAGGGGGTGGTTAAGGAGTGGACGGCCAGGTAACATGCCTTCCATTCTTGTGGTGGAAGGCGGCCCGGCTGGCCTTCGAAAGGAGTGGAAGGCAAGGGGTGGCCTTCGAAGGAGGCGGAGGGCAAGGGGTGGCCTTCGAAGGAGGTGGAAGGCAAGAGGGCTGGCCTTCCACGAAAAGGTGGAAAAAAGTGAAAAAGGTGGCTAAAAGGGTGGAAGGCAAGGTGGCTGGCCTTCGAAGGGGGTAGAAGGCAAGGGGTGGCCTTCGAAGGGGGTGGAAGGCGGACTGGCTGGCCTTCCACGAAAAGGTGGTGAAAAGTGAAAAAGGTGGCAAAATGGTGGAAGGCAAGGTGGCTGGCCTTCCAAGGGGGTAGAAGGCAAGGGGTGGCCTTCGAAGGGGGTGGAAGGCGGACTGGCTGGCCTTCCACGAAAAGGTTGGCTAGAGTCGAGATTTGGTTAATAGGCTTGGTTGTTAGTGGGCTGAAATGGCTAAATGAGGGAATTATAGTGGTAAAGGGCTAACGATGGAGGGGACTCATGACCAAAAGGGTGGTCCAAAATCGGTGTCTACAGTAACCTCAATGTAGGCAAGCACAGCCAAGAAGGCGTAAACTGTGCGCCAGGAGTTAGGGAAAAATTGAGACGGGGCTAACCCGTAGAAGTACAAGAGATTGATTACGAAGGTGGAAAGGGGAAGGCGAAAACCCGCTCGGAAGCTTTCCTCATAAATGGAAAAGCTACCCGGACGAGGAGAGTTGGCCCTAGTGTTCGCACCGGGCCGATAGGGGGTCATCCACGATGGGAGTTGATAGTAGGAGGCAAGGTACTTGACCCCCTCGTCATTAAGAGTGCAGGCCACCTCCGAAGCAGTCTCGGGCCGACGACGGCCGGAGGAGGAAGCCTGGCCCGCGGCGAGAACCTCTTCGGCCTCCTCGGCACCGGGCGATTCGCCCTCATCCGCCATAAGAGAAGCAAGGGAGTTCAAAGAGAGAGGAGATGACAAGGAGGATTCAGAAGGCTGAGACGAAGAATAACCTTTGGCCGACGAACTGCTACCAGCCGAAGGAGAACTACGGGACATGGATCACGGAGCAGAGGAAGAAAAATCGAGGCTTACCCTCAAAAAAGATCTCCTCGACTGCCCACCGCCTCTCAAGCAATGGAAACTTCCCCGGCGACAACTCCAGGCAATGGAGAGCTCCTAGCAACAGACAGCGCGCTCGGAAGCACCTTCAATGGCCCGCTCTTCGCCAGAGAAGCAGGAAGGCTCGGATGGTTGCAGGAAAACGCAGGCGCAGGAAGAAGGGAGCGGAACAGTGCCCAGGGGAGGGCTCCTATTTATAGGCTAAGTTGAAAACATCTCCCGCCGAAATCAACGGCCAGGATCCTCCTCCTCATCGGCATCGCCCCTCTCAGACACGCGCCACGTGCACCGTCCTTCGGCAATGATGACAGTCCGACTCCGGGATTGAGGGAAGATAATCAATGGCCGAGAGCGATCCGACCCTTCGGCTGATCACTCGGATGTTCGCCACGTATCCCGATCCGCCTACTGAGGAAGGAAAAGGCGGCAATCCGAGTGAGGTCTCGGGCAGAGGGCCGAAGTGACCCGTGATCCGCGAGATCACCGGGTACGGTCGGGATCCTTTTGTGTTTTTAACGGGGCGGCCGGATGCGCGACGCGTGTCCTGTGTTTCCTCACGACGCGACCGTTCTGACGGAGAACTCGACGTCTGTCCCGTCTATTTATCAGGCCTGACATAGCCAGCAGCCTCGTCCCTTCGCAATCAAGGGCGAAGGCAGTCGTCACTACATCCCGAATGGAGACGACTAATGGCCACTGACCCTCGGCCGATCGAGGGCATTTCCTCTTCATAACAAAGCAAAGAGCCTCGGATAGCACCTGTTACGATTATTCCCCGAGGAGGATTCAGACTATACTCTCGCCATCTCAAATCTGAGGAAGACAAGAGTGGGGGGCTATGTGATGAGGCAGAATCCGATTGGGCCCATTAAAACGAGCCCAACACTGTGATCAGCCCAACAACAGCGGTAAAAGGCCCTCTGGCGGCCTTCGGCCCGTTAGCGCCCTAGGGGCCCTCGGCCTAGTAAGCAGCCCTGTGCTCTTTGGCCTGTCAGCAGCCCAATAGCCTTCGGCCCGTTAGCGGCTCTGCAGCCCTCGGCCCAGTAGGCTTCGGCCCATCAGCGGCCCAACCCCCTTCGGCCCAATAGTTGTACCCGGCCCACTCCGGTGGGAGAGTTAGGCACTATGGCGGTTTACCAATAAACCAAGAACATAGTCCTATATCGGCAGCCACCGTTAAGCATCCTCTATCCTCCGCTATAAATACACCGCTATTTATTGCCAAAGGTATGTCTCCGTGACCCTTAAGGACAACAGTTCAAAAAGCATTAAAGCTGCTTCTTCCACCTCTTTGACTTCTGAATCGAATCATCTTCAGAAGCTAACTTAACCGTCGGAGGGGGTTCCTAAGGGCCGAAGCCCGGGACTCCTACTGACTGGTTTCTTCTTCTTTCCCTCCCGCAGGGGCTCGGTTTGAATCTTCGCCGACCTTCCCGAGTCGGTCTCGGCCGCCGACCTCGGGCTTCTTCCTCCGGTCTCGACGCCATTCGCTGGTTGGTCTTCCTCGTCCGAAGGTGCCTCGGCTCCGCACCAGCTGCCCTTCAACCGGAGGGACTTCGGCCGCGTCTTTCAAAGGCTAGCCCACTTACGACCGGGCGACCCTCGGCTTTGGATCTTCGGCCACGTCTCCGCCTTCACCGCAATCCGGATCCCCATCGGGCCTCTTCTCCGATCCGATCCGGCTTCGGATCCCAATACCGGATTCCAGCCTCGGAATCCGGTCGTAATAGCTTCGGCTACATCAGGAGGTATCATAAACTTTCTTGTCAATTATATTTTTGATAAACTCATGTTTGATTAGTGCCTGAGTAATGCTTGCTATATCGTTGCCAATGTAAATTAGGTGAGCTGGATTGAGTCGTCCAATGCCCTTTCGTCATCTGGAGACCTCCACACGTCAACACATACGAGGGTTAGATTAAAAAAAAGTTGCATTTCCAAACTATGATCTCTAGAGCAGCATGATGCTTTCGAGAGCATGATGTTGCTTTCGAGTATGAGGCGGCCGATGCAGTCGCGGATGGTATTTAGATTCGAGATCCGAGAACCCACAGGGGCTCCGAAGCCGTGAAGGACCTGGAGGCGAGGGAGAAGTTGCCTGCAGGATGAAGAAATTCTGTCAGCGAGGATCCCGGGTCTCGGTCCTGAGAGCCCTCTCTGACGGTCAAGTTAGTGTCTAATTAAGAGACTGTGATGATATATTAAGAGGGGAGTGAATACTTAATTTCTTACCTTTTCTGATGCAAGCGGTGCTCCATTTATAGTGAGTAGGTGAATGAACTTTTTCCATGGCATGCGATGTGAGACTATTCATAGAGATAAGAATATAAGTCACAAAAAATATCAAGGGTCTCCTTCATACCTGATGGCTACAAGCCCATATCTTGGCCATCCCTGGGCTGGCGCGAAGATGACTGGGCTTCGGCCACTCTCGGCCCAATAGGCTGTCGGGCCGCGTGCTTGCCGGTTGCCTCTCGGCCCACTTCCGGATTGGCTCTTGATCTCTTTGTTGGGTCCAATCGGATTACCCCCTCACAGGACCACTTACTCTCGGCATATCTTGAGTAAACGAGATGTCGAGAGTAACGTTACAAACCTGATCTTTCAACGAGATGATTGACTGATATTGGATGTGCGTTCCTAGGGGACATGTTAGAAGTTACAGACCGAAGGTGCTACTGTACATATCTGAGAGAATGTGACGGATGTTCGCGGACTAAGGATAGTTGTCGTTCGGAGCCAAGAGATATTCGGAACAGATAAGTTGTCGTCTTGAGCTGAGAGAATGCGACCGATGTTCTCGGATTCGTCTAGAGCTGAGAGATAATCAGAATATCAACCGTCGTTTTGTAAAACGGGACGCCAAATTAAGGCAGCAATAAATTTTGAATCTTCCGCCAATTGGCTCGGCGTACGAAGGATCGGGACACGTGGCATCCATCCGAAACGATAGCTGAAAGGTTTGATGATCCTGACCGCTAATCATCCTAATTCGAATTTGCCGCCATCCGGCACGTCATACAAAAGGCCGGGACACGTGGCATCCATCTGAGGGGGTAGCCAAAATGTCCCCCGATCCTGATCGTTGATCATCCCGTCTTGAATTCGACGTCAACCGGTATACGAAGGGTTGAGACACGTGGCGCCCATCCGAGGCAGCAGTTGAAAGGTCCCGCGATCCCAGCCATTGATTGCCCATCAGGCTCCCTTGAAGGCCCTATATGTGCTACAGAGAACTCTCATTTCATCATTCTTTCCTTGAGGTCTTGACGGCAGAGCTTTTCTTGAGTGGTCTCGAGAGCATCTTGTCAACCCAGGGGATCTGAGAGCGTCTTGTCAAGCGCGAGAGAACCTTCTAGTCCGAGGGTAAGCCTCCAACTTAGTCTCATCCTTAGTGTTTCATGTCCAGTAGTTCTTCTCTCTTCTCGAGCAGCTCGTCCTACTCTTTTTTTAAGTCTTTTCTTTCTTGTCCTTCCCTCTCGTGCCCTTTCTCGATAAACTCATTCGCATCGGTCATGGTGGACGATACTGCCTCGGTGCCTGTTGTCTCCAAACCCATTGAGACCCAGCAACCTGAGCTGGTCAGGCAAAGTCGCAGACCAGCCCGAGTAGGTCTCAGATGTAGCCTCGATCTTATGTTGCGAGGCAGTTGAGGAGATGTGGGAGCGCTATGACATCGCGAGATGGATTTATCTCATAAGACCCCGGGCAAGTACGAGAGCTAACTCCCTTCGGCTGGATAGTTTCTCAATATATGACCATAGCTTCCCGGGTTTTAGCTTCCCCTTCATCTTTTTATAATTAAACTTTTTAGCACCTACAATCTCGTCCTGTCTTAGTTCTTTCAGAACTCTTGGCGGACAATATACAGATACTTTGCCCTTAGCATTACCTTAGGTTTCGTCTGTTCGGTAGACATTTTCTGCTATATTTTCAAGGTAAAATCCCAAGGGAAGTCCTCTTAGTATTATTTTACAAGTCGGTCGGACTGGAAGATATTCTTCGAAAAGTCCTCGTCCATTCATCATTGGAAAGAGGACTTCTTCTTCGTTTGTCTTCATGAAGGGTAAGATAGCATCTGACCCTTCCCCACTTAGTGGAGGCCTTTGGCCGATCACGTCTCGGACGCCCCCAAACTTAGCCCCCAGCAGATCTTGGAGGCCAGACAGATAATTGACGATTCTCTTGTAGACATAAACGAACTCTTGAAAGACGAGGGGAGGTTGACTGGCATGGGGGCGTGGCCGGACTCGGAGGATATGCCTGTCCGAGCAACTCCATACCTTCCTCCCGACCGAACCCCGGGAGTAGCAGCCGCGGTCGAGGCCCCTGAGACCACCTCGACACCAGGCGCAGTGCTTGTGCCCGATGACTTGGCTGAGATCCACGAAGTGTCCAACGACGAAGACACTGTCGCCGATGCCGAGGGTAAGTCGGTCTCGGGTCATTTATCCTTCCTAGTAATACTGATTCTTTTGGCTTATTGTTTTCTTTCTTATTCGCAGATATTTTGACTGACCTCGGCTCCCTCATGGATAGGATTTGGCTCAAGGGTGCGGCCTCAGCTGTGCCGACTCCAGCTTCTAGTCCGGCCCAGCAAGCTGCGGCCTCATCCCCGACTTCGGCCCAACATACTGTGGCCTCCGTGGAAGGTCGTGCTACCACTGCCGCATTGGAACGGGAGAGTGTGAAAGGGTAAGGCGGTTGCCCATGGAAGCGACCACTCCGAGAGGAGGAAGAGAAAAGCAGATCAGGAGGCGGCTCGTATTGCCAGGAAAAAGGCGGCGCCTCTCTCGTCTCCATCATCACCGCCGCAGACCCAGCCAGAGTCCCTCTGGGCTGGGGGGACATCCTTGTTCTGGCCCTTCGGTCCGACCAGAACGCACATGTCCCGGGAGTATGGGCATGAGCCTTGGCACCCATAGATGGGTGTCTTTGCGGATGACTCTGGCACGTGCATGCGGCTGGCTCAGGGGATCACTCTTCCCCTGGCCCACGATGAACTGAGGACCCTCTCTACCGAGGGCCTCACGGCGCAGTGCGTGCACCATGCAATTCAGGTGAGAGAGTCTCGGCCTAGTATCTCTTTCGGCCCTTTTTCCTTGCTTCAGCTATATCTTTAATTTTTGTTTCTTCCTTTTCAGACCGCGACCATGTGTGGGGCCCTAGTCCGATGGTATGACCATGTCCAAGAAAAGCTCAAGGACGTGGACTAGGCCGCGGACCACCTGGTCGCCGGGAAGGTGGCCTCGGTAAAGAGAGACTTAGAGGGCAACATTGACGCCCTCCTTGATATGAATGCTAGGCTCAGGGCCGAGCTCACTCCTCAGAAGGAGGTGGCCCGTCTGGCGGCCGAGGCCCAGGATAAGGCTGAGAGGGAGTCGGCAGAACTTCGTAGGGAGTTTGAAGGACTTCGGGTGCACCTTGCGTAGAAGACTAATGCCCTCAACCGGCTTCAGAAAGAACTTGAAGATGAGCGAGAGCAGCATGACGACGCCCTCGCGGCCACCAGCGCCAAGATCGAGGAAACGGCAAAGAAGGCCGAGGACGATGTGCGCTCGACAGTCGAAGTGTACAAGGCCGGACCTGAGTTCGCCGAAATGCTTCTGGAGGCCAGGGCCAACGCGGCCGCTGCAAGCTTCAACCTCGGCATGGCCATCGCACAATGGGCCTGCCCTGGGACGGACATGATGGGGTTCATCCCCCCGAAGGAGCGGGAGGGTTCCCAGCTACTGGAGTAGTGGGCGAAGCTTAAAGCCGAGAGACTCCCAATAGCTCCTCAAGATACCACGGCTACGCCGGAGCGTGGTACGATTGCCCCGACTCCGGCGACCCCGGGTAACTCACTCCTCAGCTCGGACGGGGAGGAGTTAGCCGAATAGGCTGCCCTGTATTTTTTCTTTTCTTTTGTAATCGGCGAGCCGAGGTGTGTCTTGGCTCTCTTTTTGTATAGCCGATAGCTTTTGTATCTCAGGGATTTAGCTCCCGTCTTTTGGATATATGAAAAACACTTTTTTGATCAACCCAAATGTTATTTCAAAGTTCATCCAAGTATGCCTCGTCTAGAATTTCTTTGTGTGTGTTTTCATGGAATCAAGTGGCATCAGATGTTACTTTGTAGTCTTTGGACTTAATAAAATTGCTTTTGATATGATTCTGCTCGGCCGAAGTCACATTCAGCTTGATCCACAGGGATTTAAGCGGATTCAGAAATATCCTTGTTTCACACAAGGTTTTAGAGAGTGCCGCTCCTGATACGGTTTACTTGAAATTTTAAATCAATAAAATAAGTAATACTTATTGTACGGAGAGTCGGTGCAGTAATTTGAGTCATCTTGCAATGCAAAATGTCATTGGTCACCTAGTCATAGGTCACATAGGTTAGACAATTTTTTTCACATGAGACAAGTATTAAATATTAGTGCATGATTTTAGACGTGACAAATACATTGGGCACACTCACGAAACATTTGTTATGCCTAAAAAAATATTTGTCATCTATACGCATGTGTGCACATATTTATAAGTGTGTCAAATATCTCAGGTATAATAAATTCTTCCTAGGCATGGTAAATAATATGTACGTACATTTTTGACACTCATAATCTTACACTTTCATTTAATGTTTTGTCTAGTTCACCCGTCAAAAAACTGTTCAACCCATATAACTCCTTCCTAAGTAGACCAATCGAGTATTTCAAGATACTTACTGCATTGTCTCTCAATACATCAAGCATTATTTCACTGGAATGTAAGTCCTGTCGGAAATGCAGCCGGCCATTGGCCCAGCGCTAGAAGCCATGGGCCCGCTCGGTTCATTGACAGTCTCCCCGGTTTCACGTCCTTTTTTACATAAATTTATTTCTGAGAAGTGTTTCAATCTTATATCTTCTCAACAAATCTTTCTACCAAACTTCTACATATTATGATAATAATTAATAACGAGCCCACTGCATGAAAGCCGTAGAAGCACAACGTAGCATATGATTTTGTAGAATTCCCATGCACTCTGAATAAATAACTCGTGATTGGGTTGAATTTATGATTTGGTGGGCACTTTTATTTATGTTAGGAGAGTATATAGGATGCTCGGACACGCATGTCTAATCTTTTACTTCATGATTTTAAAATAACTATTAGAGATTTCTTAGAATACTTAGCATAACTTCTCATAATATTTATATGTATGATAACATTTGATATAGTTTGATTATATCATTTATATTTTAAATAAATTTTAATAAGAATATTTTATTATATATATATGTACAACTACGTATTCATATATATATATATATATATATTCTTATACTTGCCATGTCCTCGCCATATTTTTAAGATATCATCGCGTCCAACATAAATGTCTAAAGCTAAATGAAAGTTAAGCATGGTTCGTTCAACTAAGGCAAATGAGTCAACTTCGCACAAAAAGTTTAAATTAAAGTAGTTAAAAAACAGAAGTTAAATGTCAATATGTTCGGCTCTTCCATATGATCGCAACTGAGCGATTAAGGTTCAATTAGGTTCGGGTAATCGTCCATTCATGTTCATCTAACAGTTCATTTGATATTAATCATATCTTATTTAGTAACTCCACTGATATGCAAGAGAAAAAAGGCGAATGTAATTTTTTGACTCAACTCCATCAATAATCGGTCAATAACATACAAGAGAAAGTTTAATTATTCAATATATAGATAGTTTTAATTATTCAATATATAAATAATTTGACTTCTATAAACAAGCCATAAATGTATTCATATTTGTGTAAACTCATTTTCTACAAAAGCTTTCATTAAAAATAATTTCACTATAAACTCACTCTAGTTTATCATTTAACTCAATCTCCCTGCATCTTACAATCAACCATAAGTACTTTACAAATAATTTATTTATGATAAGTGCATTTATAATAACTCTACCTGCATTTTCTTAAGTTCCTTCTAATTAAATAGGGCCTAAGTTTGAGTAAGAAATGAACCAAACTTTATAGAAAACTTCTACTGTAGTTAACCCCTCCTATGTTCCTCGTAGTTCCATGAATCCATTAACTGTAAGATGAGAAGAGGAAGGAAAACAAAAGTGCACCAACCAATAAAATGGAACCCAGCACTTTTATATAATAATGAACTAATCAAATCTTAACTTCACAAATCAGAAAGAATACATACAAGATTAGAGGTCCCCCACTCTGGACACCAACAACAGTGAGAACACAGTCGGACCAAAATAATTAAATAACGAATACATAAAAATGAAGAGAGAGAGAGGACACACTGGGACGTACAATGCCATCTCTCCACCTCCACCGTCGGCAAATCCCAACCTTTCCCTACGGACCAACCGGACAGCCGGAACCGTACTCCTGATGAGAGGAAACACGGGCGGCTGAGACACTGGCCTTCTCCGACGAACCGCCACCGTCCGCGGAACCCACCTTCCCGCCTCCGCCGCCCGGGAAGAGAAGCCCCATAGCCCTCTTAAGGAGGCCCCTTAGAATTCTTCCCCGCTTGGGCACATAGCGGGGACGCAGCCCAGTGCGGAATCGCGACGCCCTGCTCGCCCTCTCCGCGGGCCTCCGGCCAGGTGGGGTCGTCGGGGGTGCCATGGCGGGCGCTGAAGCAGCGGTGGTAGCAGCGCCGTCGGCGGCTTCAGCAGGGTTTCCCCTGGCTGTGCTACTGCTGCTGAGCTCAGAAAAGAGCGGGCGAGGCCCCTCCCTGGCAGGGGCCGCCACGCCATTTAAAAGTGGACGAGGGGCAGCATGTGGAGACGAGACACGCGTTTTTAATCTACACGTACGCGGTTTGGGTAGACTAACCAGTCCAGTGTGAAAGGAGGGAACTTTGCTTGGGAACAAGGATCCAACTTGGGCTGCAAGTTGGGCTAGGTGACAACTAGGTTAGTCTGGCGCTGGATTTGCTTGGGTTTGATCGATCGGAGTTGAACCCTGTTTGGTTTGGGATAAGAGTCAGTTTTTCCACCCTAGTTCATCTCGGGTTAGGCCACGCTTGTTCTTAGTTAACTCGATTTGTTTACAGAATAGGTTATCCTGAATTATTTATATGAAATAATGTATATTAAAATAAGAGACGTTTAGATTTGATAGTTCTATGGGATCGACTCGCAGAATATGAAGAATAAATCATTCTTGGGTTTAGAGTAAAATTGCTTATTTTCCTTATTCTAGTATAAATGGGTTTAGAGTAAAATTACTTATTTTCCTTATTCTAGTATAAGCAATTATGATGCAGTGTAAGTTATTCAGCCTATCAAACTAGAATTAGTTTTATTCTAAAAATAAGACCCCCTTTTATAAGAGTAGGAAATTAACCTGGGACTAGATTTAATTATTTTTTAAAAATTGATCGAAGATTATATGATGCAAATATCTTTTGTACTGTTAGATTAAGTATCTTTACTAGGATGAAGAAGTACTTAGTCTCAGGTAAAGATACTTAACCTAATAGTTCAAAAGAGCAATATCTAGGATGAAAAAATACTCGCGTCACTTTGTTTGCAGAATAAGGGCAAATAAGGGGTTCTTATTCGGGGAATAAGCTTAATTTTACTTTGATATGCGGAACGGATGATACTGGAGCCGAATGGTGTATTCGCGGAATAAGCCAAATACAGTACTCTGGCCGACGCCCTAAATTGCTAATTCCCATCTTTTTTACAGGGGCATGAATACGACAAGTACACATCGTCGTCCGTGCCGACTACGAAAGCCACTCTCTCTCTTATTTACTCACGTGCTCAGAGCAAGAACCAACACAAGTCTTTACTCGACCCTCTGGCCTTGTCTGCACTCGCCCCTCTAGCCCTGCCTATGCGCACCCCTGCCGACTGGTGCACCTACTCCGCCTATTGCAGTGAGACTAGAAGGAGTATATGAAGAAGTATATGATGCAAATATCTTTTGTACTGTTAGATTAAGTATCTTTACTAGGATGAAGAAGTACTTAGTCTCAGGTAAAGATACTTAACCTAATAGTTCAAAAGAGCAATATCTAGGATGAAAAAATACTCAGCGCCACTTTGTTTGCAGAATATGGGCAAATAAGGGGTTCTTATTCGGGGAATAAGCCTAATTTTACTTTGATATGCGGAACGGATGATACTGGAGCCGAATGGCGTATTCGCGGAATAAGCCAAATACAGTATTCTGGCCGATGCCCTAAATTGCTAATTCCCATCTTTTTTACAGGGGCATGAATACGACAAGTACACATCGTCGTCCGTGCCGACTACGAAAGCCACTCTCTCTCTTATTTACTCACGTGCTCAGAGCAAGAACCAACACAAGTCTTTACTCGACCCTCTGGCCTTGTCTGCACTCGCCCCTCTAGCCCTGCCTATGCGCACCCCTGCCGACTGGTGCACCTACTCCGCCTATTGCAGTGAGACTAGAAGGAGTTGTGCAGGGACCTCTACGATGCCATCCACAGGCTTTGCATGCCCTCATCCACTGGTTTGGGTTTCTTCCTCCGTTGCTAGGGTTTAAGATGGTCAAGGTCATGTGGCCTATAGCCCTCCATCGCTTCTTTCCCTCTTCCCAATAGGGTTAATGAAGGTTGCAGAGCAAGGAATCGATCCTTTTTGTAGTGATCCTTCCGATCAGTTTGATCGTCCCTTCTCCCTTCAAGCTCCTAGATAGTACTGACGTTCCCCTATTTGTACCCCTTGAATGTGAAAACCTTACCTGGTGGCAATGCACACCTTGGAGGACAACTGTGCAGTCGGTCGTACTGTTTGTGTGGAGCGTTCTTCTTTTGTGGCTTCTTCATTGGGTTCCAACCGCGAGTCATCACTAGCGGCAATTTCGGCTTGGATTAACTAGTTTGTTTGAACTTCCCATCTATGTTTGTCTTCCTCTTGCCCTCTGTCTTTGTCTTCATCTTGCCTTGTATTATGTTATTTGTGTGAGAATATGTCGATGCTTTCCTCATTGTGCCTTTGTGTTGTGAGATCTTGCTCTTTGATGCCTTTTGTTTTGGCATAGATTTCTTTAAAATTTTTCCCTATCGTGTCCTTGTTTATGTTTCTCATGCCATTGTCTTTAGGTTGATCTAAAAGTGAGAAATGTATCATACTGCAATGTAATGTCTGACCATTGTTTATTTTCTTTGGAATCATGTTGTCACTCAGTCTCATCTAACTCAAGCATTTTTGGAAATGCGGGTCAAGAGTGAAATTGATATAGAACCAATTTTTTTGAGTTGTTTTCCTTATCATGTATCCTGTTTGTTTGAGCAAAGGACAAATTTAAATATTGGCCTCAAGTTTGTGTTGTTTTTGTTAGTTATTATATGCTCCTATGGATATTATTATGGCCCTATTGGAAGTTATGAATGCCTGGATTTGGTAGCTTTGTAGATATTTTTGTGGTCACATAGGACAACTGCCAAAGCAGTAACAGGGGGTACTTCTTTCCACCTATTATGCGGGGTGGAAGTCCTAACTCCCCTGGAGATAGAAAGTCCCTCGCTCCTAGTCGAAGCTAAGGAGGGAAAAATCAACAACAGTGGAGAGAAAATGTGAACATGCTCCCATAAGTTTGAGAGAATGTTAGACTGAAAATGGTCGAATGCCAATAGAGAATGGCCAAATACTACAACCTTTGAGTGCGAGAAAGGCAATTCCTCCCAAGAGACTTAGTCCTGAGAAAGGTCGAAGCCTCAACACCACAACTCGCTGCAGGAAAATTTGCCCCCAATTGGGAAGGCCCTTACTGTATTCTGAAAGTCCTTGGGAAGAGGTCTTATTGACTGCCCACACTCGAAGGCAAGGTGGTACCCTGCACCTGAAATTTTGATAATTTAAGAGCCTATTATTGTTAGGGTCATTTTCTTTCTAAAAAATATTGTATCAAGTTGACAAATTAATGGCAAAGTCTTTTCTCCCAAAGTGTGTCTCCACCCAATTGTTCTCTGAGTGCTTACACTCTAGGACTCTTAAGCCAAATGTTTCCCAAGTGCTCACACTCGAGAAGGATTCTTAAGCCAATGATTCTCCGAGTGCTCACACTCGGGAAAGGCTCTTAAGCTAAATGTTCTCCAATTGCTCACACTCGGGAAGGATTCTTAAGTTAATTATTCCCCAAATGCTCGCACTCGGAAAAAGGGCACAACAGTCGCTCGAAAGCCAACACTTGGAGAAGGTACGTAAGTATGCTCCTTGCCGCACTTACACTCGAGGCAATTCTCAAGAACGCAACACTAGGAGAAGTCATGAGAGTTGAATTATCTCTATGCAAAATGTCCAGAAAGCTACAAAGAAAAAAAAGAGGAAAGATATGCCTACAGGGCAACATAAAAAAGAAAGCAAAAACCCACAAAGCCTAAGGCGGGCTAGCCACCTCATCTCCTAATAGAGCCCGAGATACAAAATGGGACTGGCCAGACTAAAATCATGTGGAGTGGGTGATTGATTGACAAATTTGGCAAGGCATCCTAAATGTCTTGCTGGCTAACATCTGTCCAGTCAGGATATGGGAGAGAAATAGAGTGGCGACCTCAGTAATACTAGCCCATAACCCTACAACCGGTGCCTTCTCCGCCCCACGAACGACGATCCTCTTAAGGCTTTGAACGGGAGTGCTCAAGGTCGGGTCCACCACTTTTCATTCAAATTCCCCATAGCTAGAACTCACTATTGGACGTGTCCCTGAACTTGGACCAGAGAGCTTTAAGAGTATGTGAGCCAAGTGAGTGGAGCACGCCCACCAAAGAAGAGGAGCTTTCTTAGGAACAACCTGAAACCAGCTAAGGAAAGAGCGAGCCAGGGATACCAGTTGATACAACTAAGCATGAGTGGAACGCGCTATATCACAATTCATTCTCGGAGTTGTTCATGAAACATGGCATGTATAATCTGTCGTCATCGGGAGTCAACCATCAACACAGTCGAAGCCTCTGCCGGAGCTCGGTCCCTTCCCCGCAGGTGGTGTAGGGCTAGATAACCCTGAACACCGCAACACCTCCTTGAAAATTTGCGAGCCAACGGCAACAGGAGTTTCGGCAGAAATAAGGGTGAGGGTATGCGCATCCCAATACGAAAGTGGCGTGAAACCCTACTCTAAAGGAGGACCAACTGAAAGATCTCGAAAGGATGTCGAAAAAGACCACTCCGCTTGAGGAACACCCTTGACCAAGAAGAAAAAATCCTTCCACCCAGCGCATGGGAACTGTTGGGTTCGCTATGTCGGGATCCGACCAAAAATGCAGTGGAATAAAATATATCGGGACCGGATCCATCCCGTTTCGATCATTAAAATAAGACCGGAGTAAATTGGATTTACCTTGCGTGGATTCGAATCCGCGTTCGTTTTTCGGTTCCGTCGGAGCGATGCCACAAGTCGCGCAGGTGCCCGACCTCTAGCGGTATCCATGCGGTTCTGCTCGCGATGGATCGTCCTCACCTCCTCGCTCGAATTGACGTTCGTGGATCCCGTCTGGCTGCGCGTAATCCGCCGCAACATGAGGATTTGGAATCTCCCGTCGGACAGAAGGCAGAGCAGTCAGGAGCCGAAGCGGAGCCTCCAGAGGGTTGGCCTCGTGTCGTGCGTCTGGAAGAGAGGAGAGAGAAAGAATGATAGCTAGGTTAGGGTTGCTAGCCCTCGACGTAGCGTCCATTCTTTTATAATAAGTCTGTTTGCGGTTTTCATAAAAACTCAGACTTATTCGAAATCCTGTCGGATTATCCATTGACTTGAAAACCCTTTGCGTGTGACCCTCTAGGCTCAAATACTAGTCCAGTTAATGGCCCATTAAGCACGGTAACTCTTTACGGACCCACTGAATTAATTAATATCCTTATATTCAATTAATTAACCGAATTTAATGTCCCACAATAAATTCGGACGGGCTTCCGATCACGTTGGATGCCAAGCAACATCGCGTGATCCTGGATGGTACTGGGGTTATCGCAACCCTCTATTGGAACCTTTCTGTCATCGGTTAACGCACGGATATAATCCTTCATCCGTGCAATGTTCCCGAATCGACCTAAGGTATGGTTTATTGTTAAACTTTATTCGGTCGATTCACTTGAATCAGATGCTGCTAATTTGTATCCGATAACTCCTTATCGAATACAAAGTCCGTCCTGGCCAGGGACTTTAAGTGCATCATTCCCGGAACATTCTCTCTCAAACTACCGGGAGCGGATGATCCCGTATTGAACACACAATTACTTTTGAGGGCATTTCCCTAAACCCGATCGCTTGACTTATTGATAACCCATGGTTAGGGATTCGTTAGTCAAGGTCAAAATCCAGAAACCTACCAACAAGATATCTTTGGCGTCTCAGGTCCAAGGATCATCTACGCAACCGTGACAAAAGAATCGAGCTGGTTAACAGTGAGGTGTTTACCATCCAGCGATTCATAGTTGGATTAGTTCAGTGAACTCATTCGCCAGTGAGCACCTACAGGTCCAGCATAGTGTCGCCATACAAGTGACTTATAGGATCAGTCACCCTCATTATATGAGCTGAAGTAACCTATACTAGTCTATCCGGATGTTCGATGTCCTATCCTAAACATCCTATGACTAGGAACAATTAAGAACATGTGTTTATAAGTCTTCGGTCCCGTAATTATGATCTCATCATAATCCGAAGATTGTTGTACATGTTCATGGACTTCATCGTGATACGATAAACATAGATCGAATTAATTACACACAATGTATTAATGCCATTTATTAATAATCTGAACTAGTACATAGTATCAGATTGGGTTTGAGACCAACTAATACTAACAGGAACCTGGAGCTCAACACCAGTAGCAACGTCCCACTCCTCACTTCAAATTGGGCGAAGCCGTGAGCGCCCAGAATCGCACAGCCTTGGATTGAGAAGAGATGGCAGAATATGTCTGCCGTCACCTTCGGACGCCCCATATCCAAGACCAACATCACGAAGCCCATAACAAACCTCCAAGAGTTCGGCATTAACTACGCATGGGTGATTTGGAAACGTTGCAACAACTACTCAATGAAGGCAGCCACCAGCAGCCGGAACCCCCCTTCAAACATGGCCGCATGGGCGGCGAATGCGCCCGATCTCGCAGAGAAGATGCGGTCCGTAGGAGACAGCACCACTAGGCGGTACTTGATTGGGACACGATAAGTCGCCCAAAGAGTTCAAGCTGGAGCTCTCTCGTTCCCTGTGAAGGCCCCATGGATCGTCGATCCACAACCACCTTTGCAACGTAGTCCATAATTCACTTGCCGGAATAGTAGTCGCTCAGTAGGGATGAACGGGGAAAGGAAAGAAGCGAGTGGAAGGCGGCTGTAAGGAAGGCCTCTAAGGCTGCCTCCCTTTTATGTATATATGGAGGGGAACTAGGGCCTCACCCCCCCCCCCCCTGAGGGCGTTAACCCAAAAGGGAGTGGAAGGAGGCTGTAAGGAAGGCATCTAAGGCTGCCTCCCTTCTATGTATATATGGAGGGGAACTAGGGCCTCCCCCCATGAGGGCGTCAACCCAAAAGGGAGTGGAAGGCGGCTGTAAGGATGGCCTCTAAGGCTGCCTCCCTTCTATGTATATATGGAGGGGAACTAGGGCCTCACCCCCCCCGAGGGCGTCAACCCAAAAAGGAAGCAGATCCCGTCACCATGACTAAGGGAATGGATCCTAAGAAGTCGAAAAAGTAGTCGGCGCTATGATGGCACCAGGCGTCGCTTAAGCTAGCCTCGTCACATTCCCCCATGCTCACGTAGCGACATGTATGTGCCAAGAGGACATAGTGGCAGGTCGGGTTGCGAAAAAGCAAGGTGGCGTCAGCATCCCTTCATCGTACGTCGTCGCCTCGATTCCATGCACACCAACTCCTTGGCAAGTTCACATGAAGCTTATGCCTCACGTCACTCTCACCCTTGAATCTTGAAACTGAGAGTGAGGGGGCCAGTGATGAGGGCTAAATTAGTTCAAGTCTGCAGACAACCCAATAATGAGGACCTAAAGGTCCATGGCCCAGAAAGAGGCAAGCAGACCAGGCTTAACAACAAACCTGGGCCATAGGCCTAGGTAGGCCACCTAACTATCGGGTCCCTGGGGGCTACATGGCGTCCGACCGAGTACTAGCTTCCCCAGAGAAGGTGAGTCGGTTAGAAAGTCGTCATGTCTCTCGGGGCACGAATCCCGATCAACTCTCTACTTCCCAAGAAGGAGGGATGTTGGAGATAGTTCTAGTTGCTCAACGCTACTTTGGACCCAAAGGAACCACTTATCATATCTCCTGAGAGAATTGGCCTTCCGAGAGGAGTCAAACCTCAGGAGAATATCACCCCACATGGATAACTGGAATCGCCTCCCTTTCGGAAGAACCCCCTGACTTAGTTTCGAGCTTCCAGCAATAAAAGTGGGGAGTTTGAGTTCACCAAAGGCAAATGTCCATTCAAGGCAAGTCTACATGATCTCTGCCCCTCAACGAGAGAGGAGATCGTGCCTTCCAGCCTAGAAGCCCACGATTCCCTCAATCAGGTGGCTCAAATTGTGGGCTATCAGTTAGCCATTACAGCAAGACCCTCCAACGTCTGCTATTGGTCTTATATGATAGACCCATTAGCCTTCAGGACCAGGTATGCAACTTTGCACCCAGAGGACCCTACCCGTATAGTCGTCTTCTCCACTAGGACCTGACTTAGGCATCAAAGAGTCTTTCTCCCACCTAGACGGGCCCCCCTGACTGCTTTCCTCCCTCTTGCAGGTCCTCGCCTGGTGCATCCTCCCTTTCTACAAATTCTATCGCATAGTCAGGCGCCGGATCAGACAGTTGTCATTGCCGAACCAGTTCCCGCTATAGGGTGTAATAGATGTTATGTTTATTTTAATTATTTATTTAGATTTATGCTTGCTGCACTACCTGGACACGTGTCTTGCACTAAGCAGCAGGTTGTTTTATTTTTATTTTTATATTTTGTTGTCAGATATTTTAAATTTTTTTAGCGCGTCCGATCAAGAATCCGATAGTAATATGGGAAGCTCGAGCGGTCTTGAGCCGACTATATATTCTTTTTCACAGAATTTTTTTTTGATATGCACCTCAGCTTGCGTGAAAAAGGATTTTTTTTTTCAGAAAGAAATATACAGCCAACTCGGGGCCCACCCAAGCTTCTGGAATGTATTGTCGGATGTTTGATCAGATGTTCCAAACAAAATTTGAAAAATCCGATAAAGGAAACATTAAAAAAGGAAATGCAGCACGGCATGCTGCTTGTGAAGCATGCACTACTCTTATATTCGATTTCGCTATCCAACCGATGACCTCCTGACTTTCGAATATGTCCGATTAAAACATGTGGATGTGGGCGCCTACCAGCCGAGGAAAGGCTTTCGTGCCGTGGCCCTCAAAATTCCTCTGTCATGGTTTAACAACGTACGCTCCAAGCTAAGTGCCACCCATCACCATCTCCGTTCCAGGGATCAGCGTGCCTATGTGGAACCTCCCACAGGTGGAGTCAATATTTGTCATCTGATCTTTAAGGTCGATAATGATAACCTTTTTAGAAAAAAAAAAAAACCATAACAAATAGCAGTCTCCTTTTTTTTTTTTTGTTGGAACGAATACTGTCGATCTCGGGATCACCCCCAAAGTCAGCATTCATACCATCCAATCCAAGATTAGACAATTGTAGAGTATCGGCCGCCCCATTTTTCTTAAATCAGTGAAATTTCAAACTTATCAAATTTTATGATTTATAAGTTTTGCCCCAACCCTGTTTTTACACTTTGCCCCTCCTAAGGTTTTATGCAGTGATAAGTCATGTTCCGAGCTCAACACTCATATTCCACACTTCATGGATTCTAGCTTGTCAGAGAAGCGAATAGGTTTTTGCAGGTTGTGGCTCATCTTGCTTTCTTCAACGGTAATAACTGGTTCCCCTAGAGAGTCATTTGATGCCATCTAAAGTGTCGTAAAACATCTTAACATGTCATAAAATATTGTTCTGTTTACTTTAAATTATTTTACAATATTTTTGTTATATTTAAAATGTCATAAGATATTAGGTTTTACGATTATGTAAACTCATATGACACTCTTTTTCTCCAACTTTGGTTTTCGATCTTAAACTATCACAAACTAATTAAGCGGTGGTTTTAAAACTAGAAGCGTTGCTTTGGCGATTTTAAAATGAGTGATTTGAAAATTAATATTTTGTAATATCTTACACGAACCAAAAGGCTCCAAAATTGTAAATGAGTTAAGTCAAACTTCTTTAATACAAGTTCGATTTAGTTATTATTAAGTTAAAATTTCAAATTTAAACAGCCTTAATATTAAATGGGCTATTTTTTATGCATGGCAACATTCGGTTTTTTGCAATAACGTTTGAGTTTTTGTAGGAACGATATAATTAGAAAAATATAAATTTGTAAAACACTCCATATAAATACATAGAATTTCTAAGACAAGTTGATGCAATTTCATGGATATACCAAGAAAGGTATATTGACATTTAATAAGATGATAATAAGACCATTCCAAAATATGAAAATGTGTTGGAGACAATTCTAACATATTTTTTTATTTTTAATAAAATATTTAATTTTATAAGAAAATATCTTATAGAGGAGCAGGCTTGGTACAATGCTCAAGTTGCTTCATTTCTTGAGGTTTTAGGTCCAAAGTTGTAGACAATTTTCTTACCACCGGTTTGTAGGCTGGACGGTAAAGAATCACCTCCCCAAGTGAGAGATTGCAGGTCTAAGGATCGTTGGGTGTGTAAAAGATTTTTTCTCTGATGATGAGAAATTTATTTTCTATTGATGATTCTGAACCTCGATTATTCACCCAAATAAGGTGAAAATTCGTGGCGTCTGTGTCTAACTATAGTTAGTTAAATATCATAGAACATGAGATTGTACGACAAACAACTCACTTTTTCATTGACAAAAACTCATAATTTGATTAGACTCTATTTATTATATGATTATAGTTGTTATTTTAACTTTTTAAGAATCTTGATAAAAAAAATTATAATATCTTGCCAAATCTTTTCTTAATCTTCTAATTATTTGACCGAATTTTTTACCGTCTTATTCCAATTTTCAACCAAATCATATCTGAACGTATTTTTACCATATAAAACTCGCATCACTTGTAAACTATTATACATAACTGGCCAACTGACTTACTATTTCCAAAAAAAATAAAATAAAACTAAATAGTCACACCACCTAAGTCATTTTAGAGTCATTTAGTTTGATATAAAATATTATAAATGCCACAAGATATTGTACTTTATGTCTCATAAAAATGTGACATTTTATAATGATTTATGTCAAAACGAACAAATGTTTTGTGTTCTACATTATTTTCAATTGTAGTAAGTACACATCATTAAGTACAAACATTCACCTACTTTATAAATGCAAGCAATAACTTAAATCGAACATGGCATAAATAGAAGTAAAACCTGCTAATAACATAAGATTTTTTTTTTTTTAATTTTAGGGCTGTGAATAGGCAGGTTTCAGAAGGTATTGCGGTGGGGTTTTATGCTATCATCAGCCTGAATAGTAACTTAGTTTGCTAAATTCCCTCAAATAAGCGAAGGCATCTTGGCGTTGGAGTTGGGCCGCAAAACCCATTCATCACACAGACAGGTGAGCTCCTACTGTAGACGAGGTGCACGACAGGCACAAGAAAGATACAAGCTTTATGTGATTCAATTGAATCTAACTTACCTCTACAGGGTGATATCAGAAGAACAAGATCACTATTTTTCACCTTTAATACTAGCCTACCTTTTTGTCTGCATTATGCTCAGATCTGTCTAAAACTATCATAAGACTATTTATTATAAAGTAATTACAGAAATATTAATGTGTAAAATTGGGTCAATCCATCTTGCTTCGGCTAAATCGAGGTAAACCCAATTGAACACTTGGATACAATGATCCGGGAAGACAAACAGTCAAATTTATCATAAAATCATAAATATTCAATAATCCCCCTTAAGATTGTTTTCATTCCCTAGAGCTTTATTTTCACGGTTCGATCATAATTCGATTTTAAAACTCAATCTTATCTATCTATCGGATACATACAAATCTCAATTTCTAAAAATCATGAAAAAAAATAGTGAAAAAATAAAAAATAGTTAGATTGCTCTTAGGATTGTTCCCATCCTCTTAAGTTATATTATTCATCATCAATTAACTCACATAATATTGGACGACTACAATCTATTCGGATATGATCTAATGGTGAAATTTAAGTTCCAAAGGGTGAAAATTACTTTAAGAAGGTAATTGAATATTTAAAATTTTATGGTGACTTTTATTTTATTTTTACATGAGAGTGGAGCCAAAACGTATTATAGAATGAGATTGCACAGATAGCCTTGATTGCACCACAACATTTCTCTCTCTCTCTCTCTCTATATATATATATATATATATATATATAATTTTGGAGCCAAAACGTATTATAGAATGAGATTGCACAGATAGCCTTGATTGCACCACAACATTCCTCTCTCACTCTCTCTCTCTCTCTCTATATATATATATATATATATATAATTTTGCTATTATATGGCCTCCTCCTAAAAAACGGCACAACTGTACAGATCCATGACCCTCGATTACGATCGGACGACTCTCCCTCGTTCCCGCCCTGTGTGCAGCACGTTGGGGCAAGAAGGAGGGGGAGCCCTCCGATCGTAATTAGAGGGTCTCAATGAAGCCACACCCTACTCCTCCCCATGAATCTTGGCGTCGAATGCTCCGCAACGTACACGTTTTTCTTTTTCTTTTTTTTTTTCAAAGTTTGATTGGATGCATTTCACGGTAGAGAAAACTGTACGGTCAAGCCATATAAAGTACCTTGACCATACAGTAGCATTGCTACATATATATATATATATTTATACATATATAGTAGCCACGTGGGTGCAGGCGCATGTATGTGTGTGAAAAAGTCTAGAAGCATAGGTGTGTGGCTCCTTGGTTCCCTTTTTATAGTGTTACTTTCGGGGTAGCTGCTTCACACTGTAAATGTTGAGATCGGATTTTGTCTCTAAGGTTGTTAATTAAATACTTGATGCAATGCTTGCATTATAGTAGTCGTATGATTAAAATTAATTTGATCGGATGACTGCTGCAACAAAAATACTTTTTTTATTTTCTAAAAAAATATGGGAAAGGAACAAACTTAGGGGATCATTTGTAAGCAAATATTGAATAGTTAAAAATCTTAAAAAATAAAAATGAGACAAAAATGATTGTATTTTTTCAATTATTTTAACTGTCCCATGTTCAGTACATTTAGACCCTTAGGATTGCTCACTCTCTGTAGTTGAAAAACTTCTAAAAAAAATGAGACAAAAATGATTGTTTTTTTAATTATTTTAATCGTCCCATGTTTGCTACATTTAGTCAGATTGTCCTTAAAGTTGTTTCGATCTCCCGAGATTATAGTATTGATCGTCAACTAACTCGGACAAAATTAGATGACTACAAACAATTAAGATACGATGTAATGGTGAAATTTAAATTCTAAAATGTGAAAATTACTTTAAAAAAATAATTAAATATTTAAAATTTTATAATACTTTTTATTTTTTTTCAACATGAACGTAAAGCCAAAACATACTACACAACTAAGTTATACAAATGGCCTTGGTTGCATCACAGCATTCCTCTCTCTATACATATATATATATATATATAGTAGCCACAAGGGTGCAAGTGCATGTATGCGTGTGAAGAAGTCAAGAAGCGTAGGGAGTGTGGCTCCCTGGTTCCCCGATTATACTGTTACTTGCGGGGTGACTGCTTCATGCTGTACATGTTGAGATTGGTTTAGTCTCTAGGGCTGTTAGTTAAAATACTTGATGTAATTCTTGCATTATAGTAGCCGTCTGATTAAAATTAATTTGATTGGATGAGTGTTGCAGTAAATACATTTTTTTTATTTTTCTAAACAAATATGGGAAAGGAACAAGCTTAAGGGATCATCAGTTTTGACAAAAAAAAGCTCTCAATTTTTTTTTGACATTTTCATTGATACGAAGTTCTTGAATCATTCGATTAAAAAATTTATTTTATCTACATAATTTTTAAAGAGATGAGATTTTCTGAACTCTATTCTTCTTATCAAAGTGTGACAGTGTGCTTCTACTTGCGTGGAATGGATATGAATAAGTCATTCTATCTATGTCCTCAGCCTCATCATGTCTCATGCTTGCGGTGTGGTAGACACTGGCTCCCTTTCCCCCACAAGCAAAGAGGTCATAGCTTCATATCCTACTTGCAGTGCACAACAATCAACTGATGAGGATGCAATGCAAGTGTTTCAGTGCTTGTCATTAAGGATAGTTTTCTACGAAACCTAGGTGACTAATCAAATTCAAGAGACTCCACTAGGGATAGCTTTTGACTTGAGGAAATCAGAAGGCTGAGATAATCTTTATCACAAGATGCGATACCATCTTTATAGATAAGGGCCAGATGTGTAAGTATTATAGAGATGATTCTGATCAAGTGAGTAGAATGTTGTCCTAACAAATTTGACTATATGATTAGGCGTGTATGGGTTGGCCAAGAATGAATAAGTTTTAACAAGAGAAAGAAATTTTAAAGACAAAATTTGTTTTAAGGAGGGAAGGGTGTAATACCCTAACCCTCCGACGCATGATTCTCAAATCGGTTTGCTGACTTTGACTGAGTTTGACTTTTGTTGAACTAAATTAATTTTTATTAAATCATTTTAAATTATGTTAATTATGATATTGTGATAAATTATGTGTGATTTAAGCTCAACTAAGAGGGTTGATTATGATTTAGTAGAATTTGGACTTGGTTTCATAATTAGTAGATTTAATCTAATTAAGAGAGAAGATGGAATGCTTTATAATGACTTAGTTTAGTAGATCAAGTTTTGAGACAAAAATAAAAATTATTGTACCTTAGAAAGTGAGTTTTAGTTGGCCCATTAGGTATATATAGGTATGAAACCTTATTTTAAAAAGTTTGAAGCTATATTTGTAAATTCCACCTAGCTTATATATGGGTGGGAGAGAGAGTACGAATCAAATCTTTTCTTCCTCTCCCCATGCTCTTCCTCTCTTCCTCCCACTTTCTCTATTGGCTCTTAGTAATGGTGGAGGCTTGCATGTAGGTTTAGAAGTTTGGAGATAGTCCTTGGAGGCTTCCATAGTGTTTGGGAAACTCACTTGAAGGCTCTAAGTGGTGGCATTAAAGTATTCTTGAAAGAAGAAACTCCCTTGAAGGTGGAATTCGTGGAAGGTTCTTGAATTTCTCCTTCTTCTTCTTCTCTCTTTGACTTGAATTGGTTCTTAGAAAGCCCTTTGGGGTGACGGAGTTTAAGTTCTAAGGTAGGTGATGCTCATATTTGTGTTTCTATGATCTATAGTGTGCATATTGGTCTTGATGCTTGGAATGAACATGCATGCATGGAGTTTGATGTTATTTAAGTAATATCACTATCTATAGTCCTTATTTAGATAATAGATAAGTGATTGGATGATTTATAGATGAGTTTCCTATATAGTTCTTACTCATTCTGTAGAGTTTCTTGTAGATTGTTTTAATTATCGTGTTCAATCCAATACATGAATTCTTTTAAATGTTTTAGAGATGTTTAAGCTTCATGTCTAGATATCATAGTTTAAATTTCATGAATCTTGGTGGTTTGAGTGAGATAAACCCTCATCTTCATAAGTGTGTAATTGTCTCTGAAAATTGACAGTCAATTAATGTTTTAATCACCATGACTTGTGTGATGCTCCAATTGACAAGATTTGTGGATATGTTGTAGCTAACTTAACCCTAAAAAAAAAAAAGATTCTTCATTTAGATATATATTTTGAGAGTTATGATCCTTTAAAGGCAGGCTACCTATGCAATCCTATTTTCAGGACCCTAAAATGCCCACCACTACTGTTGGTGTCTGTAGACACGCTAATTTTGACATTATTTCGAGTAAATTTCATATCATATAATAATGCCTCAGAATGGTCTGATATTTAATCATTGATTAATTTTTATTGATCTTTTTGAGTGTCGGGTTTAACAAACATGTTTAAGTTAATCAATTAAATTGATTTTAACTCAAATTTTAGTTAAAATATGAACAAGTCTAAAAGACGTCTACCTGTATAGATGCCATTTAGAGTTTATTCTTATTTTAGCGATTAAATTTGAATTTTAATCAGTTGATTAATTAGCTAAAAGGCGTCTGTCAGGCATGACATGTTTTAGGTTTCCTAAGCTATTTCTACTTCTCTTCCGGATGTTTATCCTTATCTTAATTAGTGTAAAAGACGTCTACACATATAGACGCGTTTTAGCTAATACAGATAAAGATAAGTTTTCCCGGATGTTTATCCTTATCTTAATTAATCTGAAAGGCGTCTTCAGTGGCTGACACATTTTAGATAATTACAGATAAAGATGAATTAATATGTGTTTATCTGTTGGTTAAGATGGATAAATCCCAGATTTTTCCATGTAAATCTACGGACGCAGAAGAAGTCTATAAATACCTTACATCTTGAAAGTTAAAAAAAAAAAGTTAGAGTTGGTGATCGAAGCGTTAGTGATTGAAGATCAAAGCAACGGCGTCCAAACGTCGAAGCGCTGCTGTTTCCAGAAGTCGGCGTCCATTCTTCATCCAATTCAAGGCTTCATCCGTTCGACATAAGTTTTTCAATTCGTTTCTTCATTTTACATCTTCATTAATCTTGTATTCTTCATCATCACTCCATACAACACATAACACTAGCATTCTTTTCAAAACCTATTTGATTAAGGGGTTTCAAAAGCCACCCCAACAAGTAAGTTTGCTGTTTAATTGCATGTTTAAAACTATGATTGGAATGGATACTGCTTTTGCTTAAGTTCTCATCATCATTTCTTTATTTCTTTCTATATTTCTTGCAAGCTGAAAAGGAGAATAAAAAAGGGGAGTAAAACAAGTAAAAGCACAAGGACTCTGGACGATCCTCAAATTCAAACTCAACAGCAAGAACAAAAGAAAAGGAACGGCTCTCTTTCTTCAGCCGGCTGAAGGAGGGGGAATCAATGACTCAATATCTTCCGAGTTTAAACAGGTAGGGGATCAAACTCTTTCTTTTGGAACTTTTTAAGTCAAAAGTTTCTGGCGATCACTTCACGTAGTTTCTTTTTAATAGCTTTATTTTGCACCTAAACAACATAGATCTTTCATGATAATCACACACTCATTTTAAGCACTCACAGCTTTTTTGGCGATCACGGTGGGACTTGGTCTCGCCATCTTTTAATTCTTTTGTTCTTGCTATCATCAATCGGGCACCCACGGTGCACCACTTGTGTCTCTCGACACGTCCTCACCAATTGGTGAGTATTTTTAGTTTAGTTAATTTCCTACGTGCACCACGTGCACATCCCAGTGGCAAGATCTTGCCCTCCCCGTTAATTAGTTAAAAAGTTGTTTTTGTGATGAAATGCTGAGTGATTGATTGATATCTTACTTGTTTAGTTAGTAAAATCATCCTGTTAAAATCTGAAACTAAAAAAAATCCTGCATGAACTGATCATTTACTGTTTTTATCCTGTTTAAGGAGGAATAAACCCAGAAATTCCTCTTGGAAACTGTTTCTGCGACTTGAAAAGCGTCCAGGAACAGCGACGCGTTTCAAACTGCGTCGTCATACCCAGACGCCTTTCAGTCTCATTTCTCTGCTATCTGCAATCTGAGCTTCTGCAAAAAATTAAGGCTCTGTTTGAAAGGGGTCGACCACCATCGACGCGATTTAGACAATTTCTTATTTCTTCTTCAGTTCTCAAATTTTTGTTACCTGTGTGCTAATTACCCATTATGTATTAAGCATTAGAGGCCATCCAGGCTACAGGTCATACACATTGAGGCTAATACCCTCCTTTTCTTAAGAACACTCCACTTGACGTCATCAACTCTCTCTGATTGGGTCGGTCCCTGGATCAGACTAGAGAAGTTGACGTTGAGGCCTCCGTAAGTCCCTAAAATCAAGGTACTCCTCCTTGATCATCGGGCTGATTGTACCAGTTGAAGTCCCGGTTAGATTCCATAAACGTTGTGAGAGAAAGCCATAGAAAATAACGGTGGATACTGAACTGAAACTAGGATCCCGTCCCTTGAGCGAATTTGTGGTTTAATTAAATCCAAATAACTCAACAAGGAATCTTAAAATCACGCTAAACATCCACTTGTTTATTTAAATCTATGTGCAACTTGTTTGTCAATCCTTGAAAAAAGAATCTAACATCATGCTGCTCCGATCGGGCAGGGACTTGAGTGTGGCTCCAGACGCCATGATTAACTACGAGGGAGATGCTAATGCCCCTCGTGATTCCGATTACAATTATGAGAGCGGGAGAGATGATGATGCCTCCCGTAATTCCGTCCCCGTTCCGCTTCGACATGATGGGAACGTCCGGACCCCTCTTTTTCATCCCCATAATCAATATTCTGATCCTCCCCCGCATGAGTATGCAATTCCCGATCCCATTCTCGAGGGAGACATGAATCAGAATGATCCCTTGTCCTCTGATCCGTCGGATCTCGTCAATGCTTTGGGAGTTCTTGCTTCCCGTCTGGACCCTCAGCAGTTCGAGGCGATCTAGTCTATTCTGAAGGGGAAGGCACCCACGCAGCCTGCTGAGCCGAACCTTGTGGCTCCCCCTGCTATCCCTCAACAACCTTCTATTCATCCTCCTTACATTCATCAGGCTATGGAAGGCCTCCATATCACTTCTCGGCCAGCCGGGCCGCAACTTTCCTCTTCTAGGCAACCGGTTAAACCACTAACGCCTGCTTATCAAAATGTCCTCGGGCATGGCGGAAGCTATGCCGGACCTCCTCTCTACTGTCCTCCTTGTCCGACGTACTCTAGGCAATAGGCCTATCAAGTACCTCCACCTCCTCCTCCTCCCCAGGCTGATCTGACCACGCAAGCGTTGCTAGCGAAGATGGAGCGCATGGACGAACAATTCAACAACCTCTAGAAGATGATGGGGGTCAAAGCTGCACCGGAAATCAACTTACTGAGCCTGCCAGTGTTCCACCTACCACCCTCCGAGATGCCAGTGTACCGGAAGTACAACGGCACTGGTAACCCCTTCACCCATTTGAAGGAGTTCATGTACGAATCATCCTTCTGGCAGAACGACAAGAGGTCGTTGGCCTTTTTGTTCAGGAGATCTTTAGAGGGACCAGCCCTTGAGTGGTTTTTTTCTTTGGAACCCTCCGAAGTAGAGGACTATGGTATCGTTTCTCGAAAATTCATTCAACGATACCAAGACAGAGTCGCACCCTCCCTGTCCATCATTGACCTCATAGCAGAAAAGATGAAACCCGATGAAGAGTTTGTCAGTTTTGCCGACAGATGGCGAGGCTTGGCCGAGAAAGTGAAAGATCACTTGTCCGAGTCGGAGCAAGTGAAGATACTGATTTCCAATGCCACGCCCCAGTTCAAACTAGTCCTCTCCCTGAACAATCTGACCAGCATGGCAGATCTCTATGAAAGAGCACAGTACTGTCAGAATGCCTTCAAGGACGCTACGTTTTCTAGCGTCTTTGATCCTCATAGACCTAGCAGGCCTCCACCTCGGAAGCCTACAGTGCCAAATGCTCCCAGCACAGGTCCAACTACTGAGGGCACGCTCTCATATGAGCAAGTCAGTAGCATGAACAACAATTCGCCCCAGTTCGTGAGGAGTCAGCAGCAGTACCAGAGGCCACCGCAGCCGAACCAGTAGGGGTATAGGCAGCAGCCGAACCCTCAGTATCAGCAGCCCCAATATCAACGGCCCCAGCAGCCGAACCAGCAACAACAACAGCCACAGCAGCCGCCGCAACGACAATTGCAGTACCAGCAGCCACAACAACAGCAGTACCAGCAGCAACAGCAATATCAGCCGCGCGCACCGCCAGCATATCATAATGTCCCTCCTCCTGCTGATTACAACCAGCAGAGAAGACCTCCAGGCCCTAAGAGGGCAGAATACCCAGTCCTCCCAGAATCTTTGGCAGACATTTTCAGTGCCCTAATGGCAGCTAATGCCTTAGTCTTGCCAAGAGAAAAGGCAGTTTGGCCTCAGAATGCCGACACGTCTAGGTATTGCTACTTCCATAGGCAACCTGGGCATACTATGGACACCTGCTTCCAATTTAGAGATTACATTCATGATCTCAACGAGCAGGGCGGCATAGACTGGGAAGAAATGAAAAAGTACATATCAGCCCTGAAGGCAAGAAGACCACAGCAGCAGCAAGCAAGACCACCAGCACAAGCAGCACCACCACCCAACATGGGCATAGTGCAGAACCCGCTCCCGGAGCACCAAAACCAAAACCAGGTTGCCCCTATCTTGACAAGCAGCCAGTCTGAGGCTGACCGTGGGCAACAGTGGAGAATAGAGGACTCTTCCTCTCTTTATTCAACGGGTCATATTTCGAGTACCGCAGAACGACCACCACGCCGCACCATCCACATACCCAGACCACAGCCCATTACCATCACCCCTCTACCGACACCCGCACCCAATAACCCATTACCACCACCCGCTTTCCTCAAGCCCATTACGCCCCACACTCCTACGCCTCCACCATATAACCCACCGCAAACCAATTATACATCCCTCCTACCATCCAGACCGCTACTACGCATACCATTTCCTACTTCACCCGCTACCACTACCACCTACCCAAACACCATCCAACCATCCAGACCGCTACTACGCATACCATCCCCCACTTCACCCACCCCAATCACGTACCCATCCACCATCCAACCATCTAGACCTTTAATCCGCACCGCGCCACCACCACCTAACCCCACGCCATCATCTACATACCAACACTCTACCCCATCTACACCACCCAACTCTACGGTACTCAAAGTGTCACCCCGATCTTCCACGGTTGAGGAACATGCGCTCCGGAGTGGAAGAATTTTCAATTAAGTATTTTCTCAGTCAACAGTTAGAGACGGCCCATCACAGCCGACTGAGGAAGCACACAATGAAGAGAGTGCACCAGGCACTCAATATGATTTGTTGAAACATCTGGACCGAACGTTGGCACGGATCTCCATACTTGAACTGATCAAAAGATCGAAGAGTCACCAAGAAGCCTTGATGGAATATTTGCAGAAGGTGATGGTCAACGAGGACGTGCCGGCAGAAAAGATTACAGCACTGTTAGTTCCTCAGGGGGATCAACCCTCCATTACATTTCATACATCGGAACTAGCACCGCCGGCGGCTAGAAGCATGGCTCTGAGCATCACGGTCAACATCTGCAAGAAGGCCGTGGATGCATGCCTGGTTGACACAGGGGCTTCGATCAATGTCTTACCTCCGAAGACCCTGGAGCTGTGCGGTGTGCCCAAAGAAAAATGGCTGCCTAGCCCCATCTCTGTAACAGCATATGACAATTCTACTCGTTCCCCTCTGGGAATGGTTTATTTGAAAGTAGAGCTAGGCCCTGTAAGTCATGCAGAGGTCAAATTTCACATTCTGGAAATCGACCCTTCTATAAATGCCATTTTGGGTCGTCCTTACATAAAAACTCTTGAGGCGATTCCCTCCACGAATCACCAATGCCTCAAATTCCCCTTCAAAGGATGAATTATTAAGGTGACGAGCATGCCGATCCTTTCTGCTGCTCATACTTTGAATGTTAAATCTACTGCTTTACCTGGCCGACAACTTTTTCTGTCGGTATTATAGGTTTACCATCCAGTGGTTGATCCTCTGAAAATCGCCACTATTTCTCCTTACCCGTTAAATGCCATAAAAAGGGGGAAGTGCATGAGTACCCCAGGATGGACAATTATGATGAAGAGTAGCTATCAGCCTGGGAGAAGTCTGGGCACACAATTACAAGGCAGGACCACTCCTGTTAAAGATCACCGAGGAGCACCTGGAAGCGGCCTGGGCTATAGGCCAAGAAAACTGAAACAAGATCTTGTTGAACAAGCAGAGAATGAAGATGGTCAGAAAGTCTGGGAGACAATGTCTACACCACCCAAGGAAGGCTGATCACACCCCATTGCGCGGATCTTTCGGTCAAGATTCTCTCCTAGATCTACTCTGCCCCTCCCCTCGGGAGGATTCTCCTGTATTTCCACTTGTATCCCAGGATTCCTATCCTGCTTCATCTTCATTAGGTTATAATAGGGAGTTTAGTAAAGTTAGGCAGTCTAGTTCTAGGCAGGTTAGTCGGGTTAGGAGATTCGATGAACCCTCAGCTGCCGTAGAAGAGCCCACCAAAGAAATCAATTTAGGGACTGAAGACGAACCTAAAGTTGTCCTCGTCAGCAAAAATCTTTCTACAGAGGATGAGAAGGCAATGGTACAAGTACTTAAGGACTATAAGGACACTTTTGCCTGGAGTTATGAAGATATGCCGGGGTTAGACTCATCTTTAGTTGAACACAGGTTGACATTAAAGGATGGAGCTAGCCCGGTCAAGTAGAAATTATGGCGATTTCACCCACAAATGGCTCTAAAGATGAAGGAAGAGGTCGATAAATTGCATAATGTCAAATTTATTAGAGTTGTCCTTTATCCACAATGGGTGGCCAACATAGTCCCGGTTATGAAGAAGGACGGGAATGTCAGAATTTGCATTGATTTCCGCGATCTGAACCGGGCGTGTCCTAAAGATGATTTTCCATTGCCTCATATTGATGTACTCATTGATAATACCGCTGGCTATGAAACTTTATCGTTTATGGACGGATTTTCAGGATACAATCAGATTAAGCTGGCAGAAGAAGATCAAGAGAAGACGTCATTCACTACACCTTGGGGAACATACTGCTATGTTGTCATGCCATTTGGACTGAAGAATGCTGGAGCCACTTATCAGAGGGCTATGATGGCAATATTTCATGACATGATGCACATAGATTTGGAAGTATATGTGGATGATTTATTGGTTAAATCTAAGACAAAGGCTGAGCATGCCAAGGTTTTGGCAAGGGTATTAGAGAGATCGAGAGAGTATCAGTTAAAAATGAACCCCAAGAAATGTGTATTCGGGGTATCTTCAGGAAAATTGCTTGGATTTATTGTCAGCAAACGGGGAATTGAGATCGATCCCAACAAGGCGAAGGTTATCAGAGAAATGCCACCTCCCAAAAACTTGAAAGAGTTGAGAGGATTAATCGGGAGGTTATAATTTATTCGCCGTTTTGTCTCCCAGCACTCACAAAGGTGTAAGCCGTTCTACGAGCTTACCAAGCCGGGAGTCAAATTCGATTGGGACGATAAGTGTCAGGAGGCATTTGATGGATTAAAGAACTATTTAGCAAGTCCTCCTGTTTTGAGACCACCATCTCCAGGCAAACCATTGATACTTTACATTTCTGTCCTGGATGATGCAGTGGGGGCTGTCCTAGCACAAGAAGATGAAGAAGGAAAAGAGAGGGCAGCCTACTATCTCTCTAAACTTCTCAACCCCGCTGAATAGAGATATACGGCGATGGAGAAAACATGTGCAGCATTGGTCTGGGTTGTGCAGAAATTGAAGCATTATTTTCTGGCCCATGAAGTCCATCTCATCGCTAGAATGAATCCGATCAAATTCCTTCTGGAGAAATCTGTTCTTACTGATAGGTTAGCGCGATGGCAAAGTTTTCTATCTCAATTCGATATCATTTATATTCAGCAGAAAGCGATCAAGGGCTATGCCATAGCGGAACATCTCGCTCATCATCCCCTTCCTCGATTTGATCCAGTGCGATCAGAGTTTCCGGATGAGGAACTGATGTCCGTAAATCAAATCAGAGATGATATGTGGACTCTGCATTTTGACGGAGCTCTGAATTCTCATGGAAAGGGGATCGGTATCGTTCTGTTATCACCTGAAGGTGTCACCATTCCACAAGCCTTTCAGCTCGACTTTCCAGTTACCAACAATATCACTGAATATGAGGCACTCCTTGCTGGCCTCGAGGCTACTCATTTCCATGGTGCCGCCAAACTCAGGATTGTGGGTGATAGTTAACTGCTTCTTCGCCAAGTGCTGACCAAATATCGAACTCTCGATCCCAAGCTCAAGCCTTATCAAGAGCTTACTTCTGCTTATTCAAAGCTTTTCACGAAATCGATCTTTGTCCATGTCCCTAGGAATCAAAACATCTTAGCTGACGCTTTAGCTTCATTGGCGTCTTCTCTTATCAGCAAGCAATCCGAATCAATCATAGTTCATAGGCGTCTTTCACCCGCCGTGAAAGACCCTTCATTTCTTAGAAGTAAGGAGAAGTTGCTGAAGAAAGTCAGGGACGGAGATATCATGGAAAAGAGAGAAATTATGTTGATGGAGCTGTTAGAAGAGATGGATGAGGAACAGAAGCCATGGTATTATGAAATTGCCAAATATTGTGAAGATCAATCGTATCCTGAGGAAGCCACAACTAAGGAGAAGAGAGCTATCAGGAGAGTTGCTCAACGATACACCCTAGTTGGGGGAGCATTGTGCAAGAGAGGTTTTGATGGAGTTCTTCTGAGATGTCTAGACGAAGATGAGCTTTGGAAGGTTATGGAAGGAGCTCATAGTAGAGTTTGCGGTGGCCATGCCAATGGACAGATGCTAGCAAAGAAGATCCTTAGACAAGGATTTTATTGGCCAACCATAGAAGAAGACTGTGTAGGATATGTCTGTAGGTGTGCTAAGTGCTAACTTCACGTCGACAAAATTCATTCTCCTGCATCTTCACTCCATCCTGTTTCTTCCCCATGGCCTTTTTCCATGTGGACTTTCGACATTATTGGACCCCTTGGTAATCCAGATTCCGGCATCAAGCAAAAATCTTTCATTCTCATGGCAACGGAATACTTCACCAAGTGGGCAGAAGCTGAAGCGTATACGGAAGTCAAAGCATCAACCGTCTGCAAGTTCATCATGAAGAACATCATCACCCGATTTGGAATTCCAAACACCATCGTCACCGACAACGGACCGCAATTCGTGTTACAAGAATTGAAGGACCTCTGCAACAGGTATAGAATTGCATTGCATCATTCCTCTCCTTATTATCTGCAAGGCAATGGCCAAGCAGAGGCAACTAATAAGACTTTGATAAAAATCATCAAAAAGACGTGCAAATCTAACAAGTTCGTAGATTGGCCAGAAAAATTGGTTGATGCTCTATGGCCCTACCGAACTTCAATCTACACGCCTACTGGGCAAACTCCTTATTCCTTAACATTTAGAATGGAGGCGGTAGTCCCATACGAGATCCTTATACCGTCATTAAGAGTACAATTGAACAAGGAATTCTCCATTGATGAACATCGTTCAACACTCCTTGCTCAATTGGAACTCTTAGACGAGAAAAGATGGTCAGCTGCTAATCATGCAAAAGTTTATCAAAATAGACTAGCACATTTTTATCAAAAGAAAGTCATTGAACGTAAGTTCAAAGTCGGTGAAATGGTCGTCAAAAGGATTTTTGTAAAACCTGGTGGTCCGCGTTCTAAACTCCAACCCAACTGGGAAGGACCCTATGTTGTATCTCACGCTTTTCCTGATAATGCTTATCGTCTTGTTAATGCAGAAGGAGAAGAGCTAAATCATCCCTGGAATGGCTTACATCTTAAGAAATACTACCCTTAGGTTAAAGAGTCGATCAGCATGGTATAAAGACCAGTGGAATCAGAAAATTTATAAACTCGAATTTTCTTATCAGTCTGGATAATTTAACTTCAAACACATCACTACATACACTGACACGTTTGATTCGTAAGTAACAAGAGATGCTAAGTCCTAAGGAATACCGAAAGCTTGACTAAAGGTGTAAAGTACAAATCATTCATTTTTTTTTAAAAAAAATTCTGTTTTACACTCGGCCTATGATGTCGGAACGAGGCTTAGAATAGACTACCAAGAATACCCGTCATCTTAGTAGGAGGCCGTCATAAAAAAAATGGGGGAGATCCGTCCCAAAAAAAAAAAAAAAAAAAAAGCAAAAGGAAAAGGAAAAAGCCAAATGTCAAATCAAAAGGCCATTACACTACAAACGTTACATCAAGGCCATGAAATGAAACAAAAAGGAACGCAAGGTCGATAAATACCTCGGAAAGAAAATGACCGAACCCCAACGGATATTAGGGTAGAAAAGGAACATCTTTTTAGGTCTCCGGAACCTTCTCATGGGCTTTCTAAACTTATTCTTCTTTTCCTTCTAAAGAGGCGTACTCCAAACTTAAAGAATGGCTTAGATTGACTAAGGGTCAAATCATCAAATGGGATCACGAATGGAAACACAAGTTCAAACACGATGGGTTTAAGTTAAATTGTTAAAGAATAATTTGGAAATTAAGTTAATAAATGAATATGATCTTTCGATCTGAGTACTATGCTGATCTTTTAGTCAAAAATCCAAAAAAAAAATGTATATGTCAAAAATCCAAAAAAAATGTATATGTCAAAAATCCAAAAAAATACATATGCCAAAAATAAAAAAATATATATATATGTCAAAATTCAAAAAAATACATATGTCAAAATAAAAAAAAGCATATATTTCAAAACCCAAACAAAAATGAATATTTCAAAACAACAAAAATATTTCAATTAACATTTGCTTATTGCATTTGGTGTGTCTCATTCTTTTTATTTTCAGTGAGCATCTGTCTGCTTGCATGTTGCATTTTGCTTAAGTTTGTTTATAGTTCAATTACCTTTGTTGATAAAGGCTATGCCCCTTGACCATTCATTTAAGGAAAAGATCGATTGACCATTTATTTGGTCAGGCAAGAGGCTAAGCCTAAATAGATACTTAACCTGTTTGTTAAGTGATACAGGATGCAAGACAAACACAAGAACACAAGATTGGAGCCCAAAAGGTTCTATGTATATCATCAAAAGGTGTTTTGTACATGATACATAGGAGAAAATAAAAATACATGAGCCCTCAAGGCTGGCTCTCCCCTCCGCCCTCGTCAAGCTGACTCTGGGCCTCGTCGGGCACATCCGGTGCTGGTCCTCGGCTGGGAGGTGGAGGTGGACCCATCGCGCTCGGCCCTGCCTGGCCAAAAGACATGGCGACACTGGAGGTAAAAGCACTCGTCAAACCACGCTCCTGGGCACGCTGTCGAGCTCGCTGATACCTCTCCTCCACCATCTTGCGCTCGTGCTCAGCTACCGACAAGCGACCCTGAAGACTCTCCAGTCGAAGACGGTCGCGATCTCTCTCCTCGGTCACGACCTCCAGGCGAATCTGGAGACGTGCAAGATCTCCAGTGGAGAGACAGGCCACCTGCTCCTCCAAAGCGCGGATCCTCGCAGCATCAGCTTCGGCACGAGCAGCTGCAGCACGGGAATGCTCCAGCTCTGCTTCAGCCCTCTGAAGGGCTTCATGAAGCTCAGCGACCTGAAGAGAAGCCATTGTTAGTCCAAGGCAATCAAGTAACCAAAATCAAATTCAGAAGTCAAAAGGATGGAACTTACTCGAGCAGCCCGGTCCTCCTCCGCAAGAGAAGCTCGATGGATGGCGGAGGCGAGCTGGCTTTGGAGGTCAGCCAGGGCAGCCTCGTGAGCAGCGGAAGAAGATGATGATGAAGCTCCGAAGGAAGGGGGAGCCGCCTGGGTGTAGACGGCTCGCTGCACCAACAGACAACCGTCAGTGTTAATCGCAAAACAATTAATTAATCGAAACATGCATTCATAAACATGCATACATACCAGGTCAAATAGTTCCTTCTGGACCTGCTCTAACTGGGCCTCCGCGTCATGTAGGCGGGCCCGGAGGTCGATGATGACCGCGTCATGTGCATCCTGCATATCACACATACATACATTCATTCACCAAATATAAGAAAAGATAATAATAAAATTAAAGACGCATAAAAGCATACTTACATCAAGTGGTCGGAGGAGCCGAAGCTGATCGGCGTAGTGGGCCCGGTACTGCTGGAGGTAGGCCTCGCTACTCTCCGCCCGTGACTCCACTCTGACACCCCGGCGATGCCAGTCTTCATATTGCTCCGGGAATTTTGCTCGCCAGTTGGTGAGGGCTTGCTTGCCCCTCATGCTCCTCCCGACGCCCTCTGAGACCTCCTCGTCAATCCATTCCTGGTGGAGGCCCAGGGTCCTCATCACGAGCCGGAGGCGGAGGGGCTCGATCTCGTTCATGCAGTGCAGCCACATCTGCCTGCCGAACCTCCTCCTGCCAGCCGTCACCCACGGCTGACTCTCCTCGCCTATACCCAAGTACGGGCGCCAGATCACCTGCATATAGGATAAGAGCATTCATATAAATAACTTGCATTTAATGAATAAAAGATTGCATTTAATAAAATTGAACAAGTTAAAGACTCACCAGTAGCTCGGGATAGTCGAGGAACTGACGGCGGAGGGCCGTTAGCTGATGGTGCTGGGGGGCAGTGTCCACGATTGGCTGCCAACGGCAGGCCAATGGAACAGCCTTAGGTCTCGCAAGCCGCGCTCTGCCGAGCGGGAAGTAATGATAACTCCACACCTGCATTTATGGACATATAGGTTAGTAAAGCATCATTTCATTACATGGCATATCATAAACAAATAATAAAATAACTTAATACCTGAAGAAACGGCGAAAAGCCGCTGACGGTAGTCTCACGGTCCGGCGTGACCGCAGACAGATCGGCGAACAGGTGGGCCAGAAGGGCCGCACCCCATGCGTACTCTCCTAAGCTATTTAAATCATCTAGCAAATAAAGAAACCTACAATGAATGTGGTCGCCCTTCGTACCGAAGAACAACCGACCAAAAAAGAAGACCAAGAAGACTCTAAGTTGCCTATCTACCTCCTCCCCCTGACTAGGGTCGCTACAGTATACGGCGGAGGAAGACTCAGCTAGCCTATCCCTAAACTCCTCCTGGGTCTCGTCTGACCGATGCCGGGGCTCCTCTAATCCTAAGGCGGTCTCTATGTAACGACCCGCCATCCTATGACCGGAGACCCGGTCACTAAATGGATGTCGGCCCATTAACTGCGGGTTCACACCCGGATCTCACACAACACATCTGGAGGAGTAAGTGCTAAACAAGGCTAAATATAATAACCACACGGACTACAGAGGTAAGCAAGTGCGCAGGAAGGAAAATAACAATGTCCGTATACAGTCCAACAATAATTACATGTCCAACAAATTAAATAAGTACATGCAGAAAGAAAGTACAACAACATCGGGGCATACCCCGGAACAGAGACAGCTGCTGGTCCGCACACCAAGAAGGCACCACACGCCTCCGCACGCCGCGAAGTCCACACCTGAAACCGCAGGGAGTGAGCCACACCAGAATTGGGCTCAGTAGGGATCATCCGATCCCCTGCCTCCCACTCACACACCCACAAGTGTAACAACACAGATATATGGCAATTAAGTAAAGCAGTAAACACAGCACCTAAATCTGATAAGAAACGTACGATAAACAGTGTAGCAAGAACAGTTCTAAGCAACCCGAAGAACCCAACACAGAGTCACGTTTCACAGCCAAGGTCTACAAAGCGACTGAACCACATTGTCGACCGAAGTCAAACGTCGCCTTCCAACACTACCACCACTGCTCACGCCTGTCCACCCCTACAGTGTTTCGAGGCACTGTAGGGTGAGGCAGTGAGCCAAACTAGGACTAGCTGGAACTAGTGTACCGCCACTGTCAGCTACGTGTGCACACAAGCAGTCTAGACTACTGTCCTACCCACCGGATTGCCTCCACGCTAGGCCTCAGCGCTTCAGGAGGGCCCTGGGGACCGGCGAACCCCTGTCAAGCCGAAGCTATAGGAACTACCCACAACCCTAACCTCCCGGGCTGCGTCAGGCCAAAGGGCTAAGGGTACCACTCGTAACCTTGATCAAAGGTCACATCAGGCCCAGTGGCTACAGGGGTAAAACAACTCCACAACCAGCTCCACAGCAAGAAACGCGCCGGAAGCTGCCACGACAAACAGGGAAACCCGACCCGCTGAGGCCAAGCAGCAACCCCTCGGATAGCGCACCAGCTACTCCGGCCCGACGGGCTCAAGGTGGTTCTGCTTCCCTCAGCCAAAGGTAAACCACAACATGTACCCCTTCTCCCACCGGTACGGCACAATGCCTCACAGACACCATGACCCTGTCCCCATCGGTCCATGGTGACAAACGTAAACCACAGTCATTCCGATCCACAGTTGTGTAAGCACATACACTCATATAACATGATGTAACTCCATTCACGCAGAAGTCCTCAGTCTCAGCGTACAACGTAACACATGCATTGAACCGTCCCGCAGTGAAACACATGGTAAAACCAGGATTACACAGTTCTGTTTTGAATCGCGTCGACCGAGGTCGACGCCATTCAAGCCCCTCAGACAGGTTTATTAAAGCTAGATTATTCCTTGAAACGCGTCGTCATAGGGAGTCGCCTATTTAAAACGCGTCCAGGTCCACAGACGCCATTCACACCGAATTTCCAGATTTACAGACCCTTGCTCGGGGTGATTTCCTGCCTAAATGGCGTCATGTTGGCCCGACGTCTTTCCGAAATGCGTCGTCCATCCATGACGTCATTTAGCGCCAGAACCCCTACTCGAAAAACCTCGAACAGGGAGGTTTCTGCCCTAAAAGGCGTCGTACTGCCCTGACGTCCTTCTAAAAGACGTCGACCAGGCACGACGCCGTTTAGCGCCAGAAACCTGGTTCCCTGGTTCGAACCGAGGGTTCCTCCCTTAACCCCAAACACCCCGAAAAAGCCCCGAAACAAGAAGGGGAGGAAGAGGAACTCAACCATCACACGCATGCTACGAATCCACGATCACAAACACAGCCATTCCCACAAGAAAACCCCCTAAACATGCTCAATCTAGCCCAAACACATCATGTCACGCCAAGGAAAACACGAGTAACACATGCAAGGTTCGTCCCCCTACCGGTTCTTGAACTCCTCCAAGCTCCTCGCCGCCGACTCTCCGCACCGCAGACCGCCGCCGGTACCCTCGAGGACGCCGCCACTCCGCCGGGACGTCGGCCGCCGTCCGGAGAATGGAACGCCGCGAAGGAGGTGGTGGAGGTTGAGGTGAGAGGTAAGGAGGCTATGGAGTGATGGAAGAGGAAGGGAAGGGAGGAAGGAGAGAGCGGAGAGGGCGAAGAGAGAGAGTGAGAAGGCGAAAATGAGGGAAAGAAGGGGAGGCTCGCGGGGTCAATCGGAATCTAGGTAAAACGCATCGATCGAGGCAGACGCCAATCAGTCTGACAGGACGGGCCGTACTGACAGCGGTCTGAAACGCGTCACTCTCCGTGGACGCTGTTCAGACGACAGGACAGGCCGTACTGACAATGCTCTGGCGCCGCACACTGACACCGCAGGGTCGCAGTCTGAATCGCGTCGACCTACCTGGACGCCGTTCAGACGAAGTGGGGGCCGTACTCTCGCGGCCCGAAACCCGCCCACGTGGCGCAACAGCAAGCAGACCTAAATGGCGTCCACACACCCTGACGCCTTTTGAAAGGCGTCGAGCAGTGCAGACGTCATTCAGTCTGAATTCTCAAGACCCCTCCAGGGTCCAAACCAGGGGATCCGGCCCGAACCCGACCCGAATACAGAATCCGAAATCTCAGTCCTTACACTCTACCTCCACCCTAGGGACCATCTTAGACTCTCTGCCTAGGCTGGACACCTCTATTCCTAACAGTGCTTCCGCCAATCCCTAGTAGTTGGGGTAAGTCACCCCACTCACCGGTTGGCCCTCTACCCTGAGGCCAGTGATCCTGGCCACATCCTCTAGGGTGGGGACCATATGTCCTCACGGCATTAGGAAAGCATGGCTTTCCGCATGCCACCTCTCCCGCAGCGCCTGCAGGAGGACCAAGTCGAGCTAAAATGGCTCGATGTCTAGGACTTCGCCGAATCCCATCCGGCGCAGGCGCGCCTTCTGGAAGTCCGGGAGTCCCCTATATGCCCCTACCACTAAGTCCCATGAAATTCTGGACCTCATCATTTCCTACAAATAAAAACATAAAAAAATAGGGTCAGTAATAAATAAAAATAGGAAAATCACTTCTGTTTTGAAAGGCGTCAGCACCTATGGACGTCTTTTGAAACACGTCCACAGGGACTGACGCAATTCACTTTCATTTTCTGCCTAATTAAAAATTCAGAATTTGGCCTTGAAAGACGTCACCCCAGTGTGACGCCTTTTGAATGGCGTCACCTGGTCTGGACGCCTTTCAAGACCCGATTCTGGGTTCTTAACAGAACCCCTTTCTCCCCTTTTTCTTCACCCCATTCATTCCATAGGGAGCTTACCGTATGGAGGTCGCCCTCCTCTTCCTCTTCCATGGCCACGGGCGCCGGAGGAGCTTCTTCTTCCTCCAAGAACGCCGCCGCCTTGGCGAGCGCCGCCGGCACCTCCTCGGGGGCTTCCTCCTCGTGCCTCCGCCGTCTTTTGGCCAAAGCCTTGACCTTCCTTGATCCCTCACCACGCTCCATGGTCCGAAAGAGGGAGTTTTTGAGAGAGAAAAGGGGGAGATCGCCGGAGCTCTGAGAAGGTGTGAGGAGAGAGAAAGCTAAGGAGAAAGTGAGGAAGAAAGGGGGCCTTCGTAGGTCTGTAAACATAAAGCTAAAAGGCGTCGACTCAGATAGACGCGTTTTAGGGCGCATAAGTTGAGGCGGCAAGGACAGCTGTTTGAAATTCAATGAAAGGCGTCTACATGAGATGACGCGTTTCAGATTACCGCCAATTCTGGTCAGAGCCGTACGCAGCATGATGATGAAAGGCGTCTGAGCGTCAAGACGCGTTTTAAGAGATTAATCACGGAATTAATGGCAGAATCCTGAAAAAAGTAGGAGAGAGAATTGAAAGGCGTCTTGTATGGCAGACGCAATTTAAGGCTAAATCAGGGTTTTATGGGATTTAATTGAATTTCTGGAAATTGAATTATGGTTTAAAGGCGTCTGTCTGAATGGACGCGTTTTGCATTAACAGAACCCGAAGTGTCAAATTTTCAGGAAAAATCCAGTTTTTACTAAAGGAAAAATCATGGGCACATCACAGGAAGTTAAGAAAGGATTTCAAGACATGAAAAATACTCTTTTATTCAATGAAATTCTTTATTACATCAAAAAGAAAAAAAAGAGAAAGAGGACATTTAAGGAAGAATTTCATGAAGACCTTTGAGGTATGGAAATTTCAATCCTCTATCTCTATCTTTAGAGGATTTTACACGGTAACTGAAGCCAAGGTTCCATAAAGTAGTGATAATTTCTATGGCTTCATAATCTTCGTCGGATTCTAAGGCACGCTTCTTGATTGGGGATGTAAAGGAGAACTCGGGGAATTCACGACGGCTCAAGCTAAGTTGAGTAAGGCACCAATGGAGATTGTATAACACGAACTCGGTGGCTCCAATCAACTTGAGATCCGCTCCCGCTGTACGGCGCACCCAAACAGGTTTTCCAACAAGAGCGAGTGGAGACGAGTCAAATATGTCGGATGTCATGAGTTTCAGATACTCTCTCCAGTCGGCCCGGGTCTTGAGTTTTGGAACTTTGTTGATCATGTGCTCGTTGAACTTTACAATGTTGGCAATGCAGTGAATTGGACTATTCAAGTAAATTTGAGATAGTCTTGGAGGCATCTTCTTGCAGTACTCAAACTTGAAGTGAAGTTCAACCCATAAGGCAAAGAGTAACATGCAACCGTAGGGAGGACGACCCACAGATGCCGCAGAAAGCCCGCTGTAAAGATATGCCAAGAGTGCAGTGCTAATAGATTTACCTTCGAAGATCGCACAAATAGCACTGACCTGATCATCTTCTAAGATGTTGTCCTACGTAGGGAAGAACAAGGCACCGGCAAAGCATGTGACGAAAGCTTTCGTCACATCCTCCGCTTCATCCTCCCTTAGATCATCGATTTCATATAGAGTCCACTCAGCGAGCTTTGCAAGATTGATCTCCTTTTTGGTAAGGCATCCTTTAGCTTCTGAAGGATCCTTCATGATTGATGTCAACAATTGTTGACCGGTGATTCTCTCTCTTGTTAAAGCCATCTTATCTTTGGTCTTTGGGAGACCTAATAGAAGTTCCGCCTCCTCCAAAAGGATCGTGCACTCGAAGTCTTGGAAGAAGAACGTATGAGTTTGGGGATGCCACCACTCGATCAAGGCACCTATAGCCGTCCAATCTACGTTCACACTCTTGTAATGTTTGGCAAGCACCACTAATCCTTGAACATTCCACTTGGATATGAAAACTTGCATGGAAAGCTTAACACTTTTTGCAAGTTTACAAATCCAAGGGAGAGAAGTAAACTTTCTCAGGCCGGGAAACATGGGATAATTCTGGAAACGAAAGGAAGAACATGAAGAACAAGATGAAAAACATGAAAGAATAAGAAGAAGAATTGAAGGGAAGTTGATTTAACTTACTTAAAAATTGGGATCCCTTCCGATGAGGTGATTCTCCACGTCGGAGATTTTCTCTAGCGACATCTTCATCCTCTTGTTTGAAGAATCCATCCTCTTTTTCGAAGTTCTTCCTTCTTGAAGCTTGGAAACCTTGGAAACTTTGAAGAAACCTTGAAACTTTGGAAGAAAACTCAACCTTGGATCTTTGGATTATAGTAGGATTGCTTGGGAACAACCTAAGGGTGTTTATACAGAAGGAATTAAGATCCTAGGAAGACTTTTCCGGATTGGAAAAGGGATGTGCATTGGTAGAGTTGGAATTCGAGTAGAGAACAAGCAAAAACCTGTTTATGTGAGTAAAAAGCGTCGAGGAGAACTGCCGCGTTTCAATGTTGAATGGCGTCTGCGCGACACGACGCGTTTTAGCAATTCTGTGATTTACCCGAAATTTTGTGTTTTTTGATATTTAAATTGAATATTTGTTTAGAATTATTAATAATTTTGATTGCAGGAAATTCAAGAAAACCTGAGTAAAGCTGAAATATCAAGAAGATCCCACTGTGGGAGTCAAGAAGTCCTGACCGTGGCTAAAAAGACGGTTATTTATACCCTTGTACTATTCCATGTAATTCATTTGCATTACTATATGATAAGTATTTATTAGACTATATCAAGGACTTTGTGGTTTTGATGAAACTGGAATTTGAGTTCTCCTTCAACAAAAACAGTGATAATTCCAGAGGATTCTTAATCGCACGGATAGGCCGTTAGATTGTTAATTAGTGAGGACGATGGTTCCACTTTTGTGAAATGGTGCGTGGATAAACGAGGTTCGGCTTAGCACTGAATTACAAGAATTGGTATCTTGACTCATTAATGACAGTTTAGTAATATTATCCTTGATTACTTTATATTTTATTTAAACTTTATATTTTTCTTTTAGCTCAGCATGCATCATGTAGGACTTTGAAATCATTGTGATAAGGATTAATTATTGATTAAGTTTCATACCATTAATCAAATAACTTCAACATGATATGAAATATTCCATTCTGAATTGAGTATCTTGATTATCTTTGAAGTTCGCTTGAAGATATCCTTGGAATTCTATCATTTCTTGAATTCTTTATCCAATATTTCTTGTTTTCTTTTAAGATCCATCATGATTGCAGCACGTCCACATTGGTTGGCAAACGCTCCCCATGATGAAACCTACAGTGTCTATGACCTGGGGTACATCCCATTCCGAGGAGGTTGATCGACTTTATTTTATTTCCTTGTCTATTTCATCCAGACATGATTGACTCCATTGATCTCCTTGAACTATCTTCATTGATGATTTTGGGAAAAATTCCAATCATGTGATGTTAAGAGCGTGTCTCATCACACCTTGGCATCACCTTTTCAGTACATTCCATTTCATTTCACTCCCTTGCAAAGACGATGCCAAGGTGAGGCAGCTGTAGACATGCTAATTTTGACATTATTTCGAGTAAATTTCATATCATATAATCATGCCTCAGAATGGTTTGATATTTAATCATTGATTAATTTTTATTGATCTTTTTGAGTGTCGGGTTTAACAGACATGTTTAAGTTAATCAATTAAATTGATTTTAACTCAAATTTATGTTAAAATATGAACAAGTCTAAAAGACGTCTACCTATATGGACGCCATTTAGAGTTTATTCTTATTTTAGCGATTAAATTTGAATTTTAATCAGTTGATTAATTAGCTAAAAGGCGTCTATCAGGCATGACGCGTTTTAGGTTTCCTAAGCTATTTCTACTTCTTTTCTGGATGTTTATCCTTATCTTAATTAGTGTAAAAGACGTCTACACATATAGACGCGTTTTAGCTAATACAGATAAAGATAAGTTTTCCCGGATGTTTATCCTTATCTTAATTAATCTGAAAGGCGTCTTCAGTGGCTGACGCGTTTTAGATAATTACAGATAAAGATGAATTAATCTGTATTTATCTATTGGTTAAGATGGATAAATCTCAGATTTTTCCATGTAAATCCACAGACGCAGAAGAAGTCTATAAATACCTTGCATCTTGAAAGTTAAAAAAAAAAAGTTAGAGTTGGTGATCGAAGCGTTAGTGATTGAAGATCAAAGCAACGACGTCCAAACGCCGAAGCGCTGTTGTTTCCAGAAGTCGGCGTCCATTCTTCATCAAATTCAAGGCTTCATCCGTTCGGCATAAGTTTTTCAATTCGTTTCTTCATTTTACATCTTCATTAATCTTGCATTCTTCATCATCACTCCATACAACACATAACACTAGCATTCTTTTCAAAACCTATTTGATTAAGGGATTTCAAAAGCCATCCCAACAAGTAAGTTTGCTGTTTAATTGCATGTTTAAAACTATGATTGGAATGGATACTGCTTTTGCTTAAGTTCTCATCATCATTTCTTTATTTCTTTCTATATTTCTTGCAAGCTGAAAAGGAGAATAAAAAAGGGGAGTAAAACAAGTAAAATCACAAGGACTCTGGACGATCCTCAAATTCAAACTCAACAGCAAGAACAAAAGAAAAGGAAGGGCTCTCTTTCTTCAGCCGGCTGAAGGAGGGGGAATCAAGGACTCAATATCTTCCGCGTTTAAACATGTAGGCGATCAAACTCTTTCTTTTGGAACTTTTTAAGTCAAAAGTTTCTGGCGATCACTTCACGTAGTTTCTTTTTAATAGCTTTATTTTGTACCTAAACAACATAGATGTTTCATGATAATCACACACTCATTTTAAGTACTCACAGTGTCGACACCACAAGGTCCAAAACTCTGTTTTAGGCCCCAATAGCAAGGGTGTCACACTACTGACTCTGGGGGACCCAGTAGGCCTGTTTAGGCTATCCGAATCATCAGAAACCTCCGGTTAGGTGATGCTTCAATTGACTCATGATTAATAGACTAGTGAACCTCCAAGTATCATCTATAGTTGTGTAAACTTCTTATTATGTTAAAGACTTTGGTCGAACATAAACTTGTGATGCTATTTCTTACCTAAGTAGGATGACCGCCTCACTAGCATAGATGCCTACATTGATGTATCCTTTGGAGAAGGGATATAAGACTTTAGCCATATGATGGGGTCAGGTCAGGACCTAGCTTAGATATATGATGGAGTTGAATGTCCAAATCCAACTTTTGACATTTGATTGACCAATGACAGTAGGAGAGTTTCACTTGTGTGTAAACCTTGGCTGAAGGCTTGGACTCTGTGAGCGATGTGCTACGTACCTCACCGATCGAATCTTATTTTATCTATCCACGTCTTTTACAAATAGTCTGATTTTCTAATTAAGGTTTGAAGTTGTCCATCCTTTATCCTTCTCTTAAGGTTTTCTTGTCACACTCAACAAGTATAACCTTCTAAACCTCTACGCGTCACTTTGTTTGCAGAATAACGTGGAATAAGGAGGGGTTATTCTGTGAATAAGGCCTATTCTATTTTGATGCGCCGAATGGGTTATTCGGTGGGCCCCACCTGCAGGATTGCTTATCTGCAGAATAAGCCGAATACCCAATTCCGCAGGACCCCCCCTGAATTCCTTATTCCATTCTTTTTTGTGAGGGTAGGATGGGACAACACCACATCGTCGCCCGTGCCACTGCGAAAGGCGCCTGGTTCGTGGCCTCCTTCGTCCTCGCCTGGTCCTACCTCTGCTGGCCACTGCTGCCTTCCTGCTGGAGGTGTACTACCTAATCCCTCTGCTATGCCGAATGCTCCAGGGAAGTCTATGACGCCATCCAGGCCTTGCGCTTGCCCTTGTCCACTGGTTTGCGATTTCTTCCACCATAGGGTTTAGGATTTAGGTCAAATTTCCAGCCGATCTAGGCCTCCATGCGTCCTTTCTCTTCTCCTAATAGGCTTCACGGGGGTGAAGGAAGTGATGGTTCCCTTTTGCAGTGATGGTTCCCATCATTTTGACGCTCCCTTCTCCTTTGAACGCTATAAACAATACCCACCTTGTCCTATTTGTACCCCCCTGAGGCAAAATCCTACCTTGCGGGCGATGCACAACTTGGAGGAGGAGAAGTGCGCAAGTGTTCGTGCCTGTAGGGAGGAGCGCCCTTTGAACGCTTCCTCATCTGGTTCCAACTCTGAGCCTTCGTCAGCCGCACTATCTGCCTGGATTAACCAGTTCCTATGAACGCCCTCTATGTTACTTTTCATCTTCTCCTACGTGCTATTTGTGTGACATATTGTGGGTTGTTTTCATGCTTCTATCTTCTGAGTTCTATCTTGTGGGTTATCTTCATGCTTCTGTCTTGAGTTCTATCTTGTGTGTTGTTTTTCTATTATTCCTCTTTCCAAAAGAAAAAGGTATCACCCCTCATATCAAATTTGTTTAAAGTAATAAATAGTCAATATGGTCTTCCAGTAATAATAGTAGGTCTAGGAGATATAAAGAGCCTTTTAAAGAAGATATAAGTAGGTATCCAACATATATGCATTCATTCCTGTAAATCTGTTGTAGAAACTTTGTGTCATATTCCTCTCCACTAATGAATTTACGGACAAATATGCACATATGAGTATAGAGTTCAACTGCTCTATTGCTGCGATTATATGAAGTTACCACTCCATCTGAAAACATGTTTGCAGAGTGGAGGGAAGGGGACAACATCTATGCATGTTTCCTGTAGTAGATTATTCAAATAGGTTTGATCATTTATTATGATATAAGTAATTCTTCTCCTAATCTGCAAATAGGTTTGATTTTTCATTTTATGTAGTAGATTATGAGTAGCAATGTTATTTCCTGTAATAGACTATGCATGTTATTTTTTTTAAAAAGTAAGTTGAAGAAGTAGCAGAAGTATGAGTCTTCTACACTAAAACCTGTCTTCACGCTTCAGCAATTACATTAAGTGTTGCAAAAATATCTAACCTAGTCATATGTTATGTCCTTACACATTAAATTACATTTGAAGGTATGAAGTTTCAATTAAAAATGAGAAATGAATTATTATTAAGAGCATGCTCTATTATGTTCATACCTTCAAATGAAGGTATGTAGGGATTTTCTGGCTCCTTAAACAGGGATTTGCTGGCCTAGTGGCTATGGACATTGGGAAAGGAGGATAATCTTTGGGTAATAATAAGAAAAGACAAATACCTTGGACTAGGTAGCAAGAATGAAGCTTGTTGCATTGTAGGTGATGGGAAAACTTGATCAAATAGATTGACTATGGTTCTTGCATGTAAATATTCGTAGGAAAGATTCCATGCCATTAAAAGAGAAGCTAATACATATTTTAGTATTTTTCTTGTCTTACTTCTACTAGTAGGTTGGAATATTGAAAACTCTCATATGGAGCTTAGTACAGAAACACAATTTGTTTTCCCAGACTAGTTGTGAGTGAGGTATGGGAGGCCTTTCTCATAACCCCACTTGCTTGCCTAGTCTTTAATGGCCTTTTGGAACTTTTAAACCATTAAAAGATACTTTTTGGTTTTTATACTACTTTTCTGCGGGCATGCTCTAAATTGTTCTGAAGTTTCTGTAATTTATTTTCATGCCCCCCTCTTCTATGATACCTTTTACCTTCATCTTGGTATAGGTATGGGCCTGTTTTCCATATGCTCTTGAATTTGTTGATGATAGTTATTTTCCCCCTGTTTTCTGTGACAGACCCTCTGCATAGGCAGCAACGAAAAGAATGTTGATGTGTATGATTTATTTTGGACAGGGGTTGTTGACATTGATGAAAATGCTTTATGAATTTCCCTTAATAATTCAGACAATTATATTTTTGACACGGGCTGCTGACATTGATGAAAATTATGTATTCTTCTTTATTGGTTGCATTTTGCTGAATTTTCGCAGCATTTGGATTTGAAGTAAAACAAATGAGAATGAAATCCAAAATTGATGTGGCTCCTGGACTTTCCACTTATGATTATCAGGAAAAAATGTAAACAAAAGCCAATGTTTTGGTCTCAAAATGCATGCTATCTTAATCTTTCATTTCACTGTTTCACAGCAATCCAGATGTCTCCATAGTACTAGGAACACCAAATTTATTCTATGACAAACTGCATTTTATTGGATATGATTGCTTCCTAATGGTAGAAGAGAGCATTTGCTTTGCAAAAACAGAAACAACTAAGACTGGAAGCATTTGCTAGACGGAATATTGATGTTAGAAGGGTGTCGCTTGATTGTGATTGAAGTTGGTGTCATAATTAAATCCTTGCTTAATTTTATACGTGTGGCAATTTTAATCCACCCACCAACCCTATAATGCCCTTCCCTTTTTCTTGTTTATGTGAGATCATGGGGGTTCTTTCCCTATTATGCCACTGTCTTCTGAGTTCTCACTCTCTGATTCGTTACACAGTTATTTGAATTAGTCCTCAATTCGCTTCACTTATGCTTTGTTTTTTCTTATGATTAGGAAGTGTAGAATATTTGTTATAATATGTTTTTTTTTTAATATTAAATTTCATATGCTTGATGAGAACAATCTTGAGTATACCATATATATACTTTCCTATTATTACTTTTGTTATTATAGTTTATTTAGAATAGTATTTTGATGAAATTTAATGCTCATCCACATTGATCGAATGTTTATCTGCATTAAAAGGAAACAAAGGTAAACGTCCAGTTAGAACTGGGGGTACTGGTAGAATTCGTGCCCCAAACTGGACCAATCAACAAGACAAAATCCTCATTCACCTTCTCATGGAGCAATATGAGAAGGGAAATCATATCGATGGTACCTTCAAAACGCAAGTTTGGTACCAGATCGCGCCCAACTTCAATGCTGCAAGTCATCTAAATTACAACAAGGACCATCTGCAAAATCTATGGAAGGTTCTGAAAGGGATTTATGTCAAACTTAATGCACTCTTTAAAAGGACTGGGTGGGGTTGGGATGACGAAGCAAAAATGCCTGTGCCTAGAAATGAAACATGGGAGCAAGCCATTGAAGTAAGAACATTTAAAAATAATAACATATTCTTTTCCTATTGCTACTCAGTAACTCAGGTAATCACATGTCTCCAAAATTTTCAGGCAAATAGTGACTTTCGTACAATAAAAGGCAAAACCTTTAAGTTCTTGAGATAGATGGAATACATGACAGCCAGTAGCATGGCCAATAGGGGAGATGCAGAAGGTTCTATGCATGCGTCAGAATATGTGAATACACGCCGACGCAAGACTGTGAATCGTAACAATCTCGCATAGCCAGTAGAGCCCTCACCACAGCCACAACATTTGCCACAACCAGTGCAGCCCCCACCGCCCTCTGTACAGGTCAATGAAGAATATGTCCAAGGTCATATAACTATTGGTGATTACGTTAATGCCCTTGGTTATGCATTAGTAGTCCCAAATTATGACTTTGACATCGGTTATGCCAATGTTGGTTCCATAACAGGTGACGATCTTATGTCCATATCCCAGCAACTTCATACCTCATCGTACGGTGGATATGAGCAACACTACAGTGGCTGTTACTGTTGGGATTTCTCGGGTTTCTCCGGATCGCTCACGCAGCGGAAAATAAAATATTAAACAGCGATCCGTTCCCGTTTCGAAAAACTAAAAATTACGATTATCGGATAATCTATTCTCACCGTATGCGGATTCGAATCCGCAACCATTCGGTTCCGTCGGTGTGACACCGCAAGCCGCGCAAGTGCCCGGCCTCTAGCGAAGTCCACGCGATCCTCCTCGCGACGGATATCCTCACGTTCCTCGTTCTTCGCAGCCCACGAAACCTCCGCCGGTCGCCGCAATGATCGCCGCAACGCGCGGACGATTTCCCGTCGAACGGGATTCGGAGAAGCGGCGGAGCAGATCTGGATCTGTCTGGACGCCAGAGAGAGAGAGAAACAGAGGAGGGGCGGCTAGGGTTTGCAGTAGCTTGGCCTGCTTAGCTCGTTCGCTATGTTTTATACTAACCGCGCGGTTTTTCATAAAAACCCCCGGTTTGTATAAAACCCACTTATTTATCCATCGCCTTGAGAATCATTTGCGTGTGACCCTCTAGGCCAAAGTACCAGTCCAGTTAATGGCCCAACATGCCCAGTGACTCCTCACTGACTTTATTAATAAATTAATAACCCTTTATTAATTAATTAATCAATCGAATTGATGTCGCACATCGAATTCGACCGGGCCTCCGATCACGTTGGGTGCCAAGCAACACCGCGTGAACCCACAAGGTATTGGGGTTAAGTAACCCACTCTTGGAACCTTTCCGCTGACAGTTACCGCGTGGATATAATCCTTCATTCGTACAATGCTCTCGAGTCAACTCAAGGCATGGCGAGCTGTCAAACCATAACCGGTCGACTCACTTGGATTGGATGCCGCTGATGAATATCGGAAAACTCCTTTCCCGATATTATCGTCCGCCCTGGCCAGGGACTTTCGCACATCCTTCCTAGAGCATTCTCTCTCTAAGTACCGAGAGCGAATGATTCCTTATTGACACACAATTCCCTTCGACGGTATTCCGCTGTACCCAATCCTTGGCGTATTAGAATCCAGTGGCTAGAGATTCGTAAACCAAGGTCAAAGCACAGAAGTCCACCGACAAGGTGTTCTTAGTGTCTCAGGTCCGAGGACCATCCACGCAACTGCGACAATAGAATCAAGCTGCTTGACAGTGAGGTACAATACCATCCAGCGAATCAGTCGGATCAGTTTAGTGAACTCATTCTTCAATGAGCACCTATAGATTCGCCTTAGTGTCTCCACACAAGTGACTTATGAGATCAGTCACCCTCATCATATGAGCAGGAGTAATCTGTACTAGTCTAACCGGATATCCGATATCCTTCTCGGATATCCTCCGACTAGGAATGATTAAGAATATGTGTGTTTAAGTGATCAGTCTCATTAGTATGATCTCATCATAATCTGATCACTATAGCATATATTCAAGGACTTCATTATGAAACGATAATTAATGCGATTTACACATAATGAATATTATGCCATTATATTAATAAATGAACGAGATTTACATAGTCAGATTGGCTTGTAGGCCACCGAAAACTAACAGTTACTTCCCAACCCAATCTCATTACTCCGTTCGGACTCCAACCCCTCCGCCAGCTTCGCCTACACACATGCTCAATGAAGAGGAGGTCACTTCTCCTTAGAAGAAAGAAGCGCACTGAAGTTCCACTGCGTTGCGCGAGCGCACTGAAGTTCTTAGGGACTTGAGAGCAGATCGGGCTTCGTCCAAGTGTTCTAGTGGCAGTACCAATGTGTCCGATACACCAGCGGATGTACAAGATAGGATCCCAACAGTGAAGGAGTGTATGGACGATCTACGCCGTGTTCCAAACATGCCGCGTAATTTGTACTTCAGGGCTGTGAATCTATTTGGTACACCGAGTATTCGGTCGGTCTACATGGCTCTGCCAGAGGAGGAGAAGCTGAATTGGGTTATTGCTTGGACTAGTTGAGTAGATTGAGTTCTTGTGGTCATCATCTGTTCTTTTCTACTTTGGGGATTGTATCATGTTATGTCTTCATCGTACTAGGCCCACTTCCACTTGAGCTTCTATCTTATGTTCTTATGTTTTGGACTGAAATTTAATCAACGTTGTACTCCTTAGTACTTGATTCATATGTGCTTAGTTATGTCTATTGTGCTAGTATAAATGTCTTATTTCTACTTGTATGTCCTGTGCAGGTGCATCATTCTAACTAAGAATGGGACGTTTTAAGTGTTACGTTGTGTGGGTTGGTCGTGAGCCTGGTTTGTACCTTACTTGGAGAGAATGTTATGCCCAAGTGAATGGTTTTCCAGGAGCTCGATACAAGGGGTTCCACTCTATTGAAGAGGGAGAGACAACACTATATGGTGTTGTGGAGCAGCCTATACCGAGACCAAGAATCACTCGTGAAGAATATGCAATGGGCACTCCAAGTAGTGCACGAGCCTTGAGTAGTCCCCCAACATCACACATGTCAACAGATTTCTCATGCCAATATTGTATCGTGATAATCTTTTTGTTTGTAATTGTCCTCTTACTTTTTTTAATCTTGGTTGGTGTGATTTTAATGCCCTTGAGGGGCCGTTGATGTATTTTAAAGTTCCCTAATCTTACACACCTTTCTTCGTTCTTCTGGCATACTCTCTCGTTAATTTTCATTGAATTATGTACCATATTGAGTTAGAATGACAATTAAGGGTGCTTTATGTAGACATCAATGATTTCATAATGGAATTCATTCATGAAGAGGACGAGATGATTGCAGAGATCGAAGAAGTCATACTTGAAGCAATATCAGATCAGTATACCCTCATTGTGCCTAGACGAAAGATGTGTACTTCGCTGCATACTGGTCATGTGTGGATACAAGAGGTGCTACAAGGCCATGAACGGAGGGCCTATTGGGCCTTCAGGCTTAGTCCTAGCATGTTCATTGCACTGAGGGACATCTTAGTGGACAAGGGCTTACTATTTGACTCACGACATGTGACTGCCTATGAGTAACTGGCGATGTTCTTGCATGCTGCTGGTCATGGTGTTGCTACTGGGGCATGTGTGAGTACTTCCAGCACTCTTCACAGACAATTAGCTATTATGTAAATAACGTTGCTATGGCATTGGCATCTCTAAAGACGGAGTTTATTCAACTTCCTTCTAATGTAAGTCAATGCCACCCTCATATCCGAGGAAAGGATTATTTCTATCCTTACTTCAAGGTACTTAACTAGCACTATTGCATTTATTTTTCAATTGTCAATAAACATCCTTATGTATCGTCTTATATTTTCATTGTACTGTATATGATGCAATTGGGGCAATTGATGGGACACATATAATAGCGAATATCCCACGAAAAGATCATGGTCAGTTTCGTAACCGCAAAGGTTATATAAGCCAAAATGTCATGGGAGTAGTCTCTTTCGACCTTACTTTTCTATATGTTGCTGTTGGTTGGGAAGGCTCTACAGTTGATATGAGAATGTTGAAATGGGTATTGGATCATGGTGGGTTTCGGATCTCTCGTGGAAAATATTATCTTGTCGACTCTGGACATGCAAACACACGAAGTTTCTTAGCTCCTTATCGCGGAGAACGTTACTACATAGGCAGCTTTAGAGGTCATGGTCGCCATTATGCAAATAAAAGGGAGAAGTTCAACCACAGGCGTGCACAACTGAGGAATTGTGTAGAACGTGTCTTCGGTGTACTCAAGAATCGTTTTTAGATCTTAAGAGAGGGTTGTATGTATCCATGGGCAACACAGCGTAAGATAGTGTTAGCATGTTGTGTCGTCCATAACTTCATTCGTCGAAGGGAAGGACATGATGCATACTTGAACATAGCAAATGAATGTGGACTTGCAGAAGATGATGGTGATATTGACTACCCCATTGACATTGCGCCAAGCCAAGCTGAACTAGTTGTAAGGGATCATATCAGAGAGGAAATTGCAGACCAACTTTGAGACGAGAATAATTAGAGTTGATAGATGTTTCGTTTGCTTACTCTTTTTGGGGTTCTGTCTGACATTAGTTCTTTTCCATTTTATGATGCTTGATTTTTATGGCATGTATGTTTTATTTTTACTTCTATTTAGTAGATATTTCTATTGCTACTTTTCTTGTTGACTCTATGACATGTAACTTTAATTCATATTTGGACTTTGTTTCTTTTCATTCATATACACTGAAAATTGATATTGGTTTATATTTTGAGTTAGCTGTTTTTTGTTTCTTGTCATTTGTTCTTACAGGTGATGCGCAAATATGGTTGGAATGCTTCTTTCTTAGACAAATACTCAGATAGCAGGACGGCATAATTGCAGTTGTATACCGATTGCACATTTGAGTAGTAGGAAGGCATACGTACACCCCTACCCAAGTATGTCTTCGGATATTATGAGGACATGATTGCAACCCTATCTGAATGTTGTAATGTATGGACAATGATGAAGAAAGAAGCAGTGAGTCTATTGGTTGGATGGCTTTTAAGCAACCCCAATAGATGATGAAACTCTTTTTTTCTGAGTTCATCTTAAATTTCCTTGTAAATATACGTATGTGTGAATGTGGTAGAGGTTTCATGAGCCTCATGTGATTTCATGCTATTAGAGGAAAGATTAAATGTCAATTGACTGAAATGTGATAATGGTTTGGAGGTTGTATGAGCCTCAATTGATTTCATGCCATTTAAATAATTTGAAGAAGTATTTGGTTCATTTCATGGTATTTTTATTAACTTATTATGGAGGTTGCATCAGTCAGGTTTGATTTCATGTTACTTTTATTAACTTATTATGGGGTTGCATGAATCTCGTTTGATTTAATGTTATTTTTGTTAAGTTATTCATGTATCGTGGAGGTTACATGAGTCTCGATTGATTTCATGCTAAGAGAAAAGATTAAATGTCAATTGACTGAAATGTGATAATGGTTTGGATGTTGCATGAGCCTTAATTGATTTCATACTATTTAAATAATTTGAAGAAGTATTCGGTTCATTTCATGGTATTTTTATTAACTTATTATGGAGGTTGCATCAGTCAGGTTTGATTTCATGTTACTTTTATTAACTTATTATGGGGTTTCATGAATCTCGTTTGCTTTAATGTTATTTTTGTTAAGTTACTCATGTATCGTGGAGGTTGCATGAGCCTCGATTGATTTCATGCTATTAGATAAAAGATTAAATGTCAATTGACTGAAATATGATAATAGTTTGGAGGTTGCATGAGCCTCAATTGATTTCATGCCATTTAAAGAATTTGAAGAAGTATTCGCTTCATTTCATGATATTTTTATTAACTTATTATGGAGGTTGCATCAGTCAGGTTTGATTTCATGTTAATTTTATTAACTTATTATGGGGTTGCATGAATCTCGTTTGATTTAATGTTATTTTTGTCAAGTTATTTATGTATCATGGAAGTTGTACGAGCCTCGATTCATTTCATATTATATATGAATATTTTTCATTCATAATTGTGAAAGATGCATATGCGTTCGTTATATTACATCCCCATGAAGCGCGCCATGAATCTTATTCTTAGATAAATTTTGCGTTATGATTTGAGTCATTTATTGTCTTTGTCTTATGTTTTTGGGGAGTCTTATATATAAATTTTTTTACTCTTTTCATCTTTTTGAGGGAAAGTCACAAGGATAACGCAACTAGCTACGAATTTTTTGACACATGTTCGTGAAGGTTGTGAATGGTCCTATGAAGATGTTTTTATGTTATAAGCTGAAGACCAGAGATTCTCAAGCAGCTAGAGTAGAAAATTCCATCGTAGCAGCATTGTAATTCTTAGGAAAATTAGGACTAGTATTATACGAATGATCAGTTATGTTTGTACATTGTCTATTTACCTTTCTTGTAAATAATTTTTTTTTGACATAGAATAAAAAATTTTCTACCAACAATGCACAATACATACTTATTTTTTCCCCTTTCATATACATACATAGTTGTACATTTATTGATAAAAAAATTATTAGTAATATATATTGATATATATTTTATTTACGTATATCTACTTATATGTTTATATTATTTACATTGTAAAATTACATTTATATTAATAATAATATTTTAATGATATACACATAAATACATACCTATACGTATGTATAGATAAATGTACACACACATATATATATATATATATATATATATATATATATATATATATATATGTACAAATATACACAGGAGTGTGTAATATTTATTTATAGACATGAATACTAACTGAATTTTTAGATTTATTAGATGTACATTAATTCAAACTTATATTTAATAATAATATTTATCATCACATGTATTATATATTATTATATTTAAATGTTACATTGTATACGTGCAGCAATGAAGGTGAACAACTATATCAATAAGCATAAAATAACATTTATTAGTTGTTATCTACTAAATTGGGATTGGTAGGTAGTGAGATAAGAAGGGTAATTTTGACATAAAAAGATACTTCTTTTCTTTCTTATTCCCCCTTTGCAGTCAAAGTAATTAGAATAACTTATTCTCCAACTCTTATTCTATCTTGAATTCATACTCCTTACCAAATCAAAACACTCCTCATTTTAGAATAAGCTATCCGGCATAACTTATTTTAGAATAAGCAATCCCGCAAACAAAGTGGGGCTACATGTTCTTGTGATGACCATTCAATCAAATAAACTAAACAATCACATCTCTTTCTTGTTGATTGAACCAACTATGCTCTAGTTTCATAGCCTGCTATGTTCAATATATATATACACATAGATTTAATCTTATCGTTTCTCATTTCTAGAATAGTATATTTAACTATACTTGAGAGAAAACAACACTAATTCATGGTTCACGTCAATCCTTATTCAGCCGTATCGAGAATTCCTTCACTACTACCATAGGTCCAATCAAATCTTTAAATCTTTACCATCACTCCTGTTGATGTCATAATTTTATTGCACTTAACTGTAACAACCACTTCTTTTACCTTCCTTCCCGACACCTTACTGAGTTAAGTGATAACAAAGGATACTACAACTAGAGCTCTGTATATCATTCTGTCAATAATACTCGAGCCCTTCATAGCAGACAACCTTCTTAAGATCTTCCACCTCTGCTCATCATCACTCACTTACTACTAACAAGATCACTATGACCCAAGATCTGAGGCAAATAGCAGAAATATTATCAAGATTCTACCAACTGTACCCATAAAATCTCTAATCCATATTTTGATCAGATGCTTTATAACTAATCAACCAATCAGTCTCTGTAATCCTTGTCTGAGTAACTGATGATCTCTCAAGTACGTATAACAATTACGCCTAAGCAAATTTGGAGTATCCTGAATGGTGATTCACTATGGTGCAGGTATGCTAGAAGAAAATTTCTTAAGGGACACTTCTCTGATTGCTCTGCTCCATTTCCTTCTGGTGTTAAAGAGGGATTCGTTCCTACAGGCCAAAACATGCATTATGAATAACTCTAGATGGGTTTATCATGACCGAAGGAACATCAATTTCTTGAAAGATACCTGGCTAGGTACTGCACCACTCTTGTTACCTATTCGAATGCTGAACGTCTGTCACATGCTAACAGTCTAGCATCCGTAAGGGAAGTTCTTGAAAATCCCCATAATGAGCTGCAGTTTTTTCTGCTTCAGTGTCGTCAACAATAGTTGTGTAAGCTTGGAGTCCAAACTAGGAATGATATGTGTGTTTGGACCGGTACTGAGGAGGGCACCTTTACTGCTGCTTCTGCATATAATATTTAACATTCTGGGATACCGTGGGGTTTGTTAACCTGCATTATCCAAAATCCGGTCACATGCTATTTTGCCAGGGGCCTCTATTTTCTGCTGGAGAATTTTACGTAGTCCAGTGCCTGTTGACTCAAGGGTTGCAGATTGTGGTATTCCAGTTGTGTCTAAATGTTCATGTTGCTTGGAGGCATCCGTAGAAAACCTCAATTATATTTTCATTACTGGTGATACTAGCTCAATATTTGTGGAGCAAAGTTATTATTTCTTTGACCTCATGTTAGCTTGGATGCCCAAATCACCACCAGGATTTGGAGCGTTCTTAAACACTCAAATCCAAGCAACCCCCATCGTTATGTTTCTACAGCATTGACGTGCATGTTGCTTTGGGGGATTTGGAAGGTGCGTTGTGCTAGAAGATTTGATGGAAGTCACTTTAATTTACAGAAAACTTTTACACCCATTCTGATGCACAACCTAGAGAAGATTAATTTCAAACAATGCTCTACTAGTTTCCATGATGCAGATCTCAAGAGTTTGGGTTTTTATGTCAATGTCTCCTTCAAAAGGCTGCTCATTCTCTCTTGGAGACCACCATTAGAGTTTTATTCTTCACATGTTGATGGAACTTCTAAAGGGAATCCTTGTCCTTCTGGCGGTGGTGGATGCTTCAAAGGGGAAGATCTTATTGGCGTTCTCCTTTCACTATGGCTCGGGCACAAATTTGCAAGCTGAAGCCAGGGGTTTGTTAGATGGTGTCCGTCTAGCTATTTCCAATAAAACTCCTTTTGAGTGATATCTGCTCTGATTCACAAGTGCTGGTTACATGTATCAAGGTTTGGAAAACACCAGCTCCTTGGTATGTTCTTCAATGGTGGAATGAATTGCTTAAAGTAATTACACATATTCAGGGAAATAAATCCAGTAGCAGACTCTTTAGCCTCTCATTCATGCACAAGAAATCAGCCCTTTTATAGTTGGACATTTAATTTTTGATGAATCTGTACATTTAATGCTTTTGCTTAACTGTGGTTATATTATCAGAGGTATACCCCGATGGGATTTGTATTCATAATTTTATTAATAATTTTTTTTGCTTACTAGGATCTAGCATTGGTGGAGTGAGTCCATTCCAGTCCTTTGGACTAGGGGGCACTCTCCTGGCTACTGTTCTAAAAGCTATTTCTTTTGATTTAAAAAAAAGAAAACTATTATGATTATCAGGGATCATGTTAAGAATGTCCACCTATCCTTTCTAAATCATTTTGTTTGTAAGAAACCCTGCAATCATTCATGGCAATGATACCCAATTTAATCATCAATCTCAAGACTAAACACAACCAAAATATTTGAAATTCACGATTCCATCATAAATTAGGTTATTGGAGAAATCATTTTCGGTATGATCTCTTAATATCAAATCGATCAAGTCACAGCTTTTGAGATTCATATTTTACACAATCTCTGCTTAGATCAATCAATTAGGTGACCAGTATTTTGGACATGTTCGTTATGTAGCATCATGTAATCATGACTCATTGAGAAAATACTCCACTCCTAATCACTTAATTCACATAAATTACCACAAGATCTTGCTATGATACGTACCAAGCTGTCACACCCTGGTCTAAAGGATACCGAACCGCTCTGGGTTGGCTACCTTGACTTGGTGTGTCACCAGTTCGATTTCTAAATCGTGCTAATTGTACGGAGGTAATTAGTACAAATTAAAGAAAATTAGCAAGATAAGACATGCATAAAGAATAAATAATGGAGTCATTCATATATAATTCCCAAGGTAAATAGTTCACATGTCCAAATACGACTTCGAAACGAGAATTATACCAATTTATTAAATTGGCCACATAGCATCTATTACGCACTTAGATCCAAAAGTAACCTACACCCATGGAAGGGGTTGAGTCTCATAAATAAGAGCTTAGTAGGGATCTCATGTCCATGAAGGCCCACAAAATCTCTACTGAACGTAAATCACAATTATCTCAACATAGTAAATAACATATTTAAACAAACTCATTAGTCAAATAATTACCAATCAAAAATTAAATCTATTATCTATTAGATAGCACAAGAATCATTAATTAAAGCCATCTATGAATTTCAGGAGGTCATTTCACATGGGACAACTCAAACTCCACATGAACAAGCCAATGAGAATCATAAGACCATATCTTATGTTCACATGTGAGAATCATCTTTGGATCATCTCACTAAGCATCAAATTACATAGAATCCATATCAATGCTAAGTCGTGTTTACTATATATCCGTATCAAGGTCAGTTCATATCTATCATGTATTCATAATTCTTTCAATGATGTGCATTCTAAGGCCAATTTACAAATTATAATGCCATTCCATGAGTCATCAATCAAAATGTGCTATGGATTCCCAAAAAGTTATTTTACATGGATACATAAGGTTGACTTCTATATTTTGTTCAAAAAAGCAATCATACAAACCCATAGGGAAAGATCATACAGTCATATTTTGTATTCAAAGGTGAGAATCATCTTTGAATCATTTTACGAAACCTTCAATTTCATGGTGTCTATATCAATGTAAATTCATATCCATCATATGTCCATCAATCGTTCTTGAACTCATATTAGGACTAGTTCATAATTTTATGTGTCATTGACCCATTTCAGGATAGGTTCACAAATCATATTGCCACCTATGGCTAAAATCACATGAGTCACATCACATAATAATTCTAGAATGATGGAGAACTATGCTAGCATCGATCTTATTCATGTTCATATTCACATTCACATATGAATATAGACTTTCCGAAGGATTCCTACCCGGTCTATCCGCTCTACCCTTTTTAGATCTCCGAAAATCCTTGAAGGTGTGGCAAAGAAGCAAGGTCAACTAAGGTTCATGATTCACACATTATATAATCAGACCCCCAGTTGAGGTGCGCACACAAGTAGGCTCCCCTACTATCCTTAGTCAGACAACAAGCCGAGGTTGAAGATTTAAACCCAAACAAAAGGCTAAGCCACGTCCTTACCTGACCCAAATAAAAAGCTAAAACCCCTACCCCAGACCCTTAAGGGATAGAATCAAAATGGCACCCACCAGTGAGTAGTCATTCTAGTCAAATCGCAAGAATATGAGTCAATCATAAAAAATAATCATTAGACCAGAGCATAGTATGAGAACATAGATTCATAAGTTTTAAACATGTCAAATAGTCCCAATTAGATCATTTATAAACACCATGTATGAATCCCAAGTCAAATGCATTTACCGATGGTCAAAATAGGCCAAAACAACTCATTTTTATCATTCTGGGTCCCAATGGTCGATCGAACTACACAAACAGTCAACCATTTGGCCAAAACAAAGGCCAAAAAGAGTTTCTGGAAAAAACGGACGACTATTTTAGTCAAACGGTCGACCGTTTCTGTTAATAGAAGAAGTGGCAGAAACAACGTGTGGATTGTACTGCGCACCTCCACTTCGAAGGGCCATATCTAACAATATACACATCCAAATCAAGATCCGTCTTTTTTCTTTTGTCGAAAGTTGACTAAGAAAATTATAACATCCAAAAAGCAACTCAATTGGAGTACTACACATATTTTAATAATTAAAACACTTACTGACTGTCCTACTTTCAGAGTCAATCATACACCTATAAAGATGGAGTTGGATCTCACTCAGACCAAAGTCAAATGGCACGAAATTTAAACTGGAGTAACTAGACATATGGAACTTGAAATATGAAAACATCCATTACGTTTCAATTGCCTCATTGATCGTAAATAGTATGATAAGTGTTGGGTTTTCGGGTTTCTCTGGATCGATCACGCAGCAAAAATAAATATTTTAATATCTGCGATCCGTTTCTGTTTCAAATAAACCAAAATCGAAAATACGGTAATCAGACATTACCGAACGCATATTCGAATCTGCGACCAATTAGTTCTGTCGGTGTGACACCGCCAGCCGTGTAAATGTTCGGCCTCTAGCAAAGTCTACGCGATCCTCCTCGCGGTGGATATCCTCACATTCCTCGATTGTTGCAGCCCACGAACCCTTTGCCGTTCGCCGCAACGATCGTCGCGACGCGTCGATTTCCCGTCGGACGGGAGTTGGAGAAACGACGGAGCAGACTCGGAGAATAGGTCTGGCCTGGGGCACCAGAGAGAGAGAGGAAGAGAGGAGGGGGCAACCAAGGTTAAGCAGCAGTCTGGCCTACTCAGCCTGTTCGCTACATTTTATATTAACCGTGCGGTTTTTCATAAGAACCCTCGGTTTGTTTTTCATAAGAACTCTCGGTTTATATAAAACCCACTTTTTAATCCATCGCCTCGAGAATGATTTGCGTGTGACCCTCTAGGCCCAATAACCAGTCCGGTTAATGGCCCATTAAGCCCAGTGACTCCTCACTGACCTGATTAATCAATTAATAACTATTATTAATTTATTAATCAATCGAATTAATATTGCATATTAAATTCGATCGGGCCTCCGATCACGTTAGGTGCCAAGCAACACCGAGTGAATTTGGAAGGTATCGGGGTTAAGTAACCCACTCTTAGAACCTGTGAGTACTTAAAATGAGTGTGGTTATCATGAAAAACTATGTTGTTTAGGTGCAAAATAAACCTATTAAAAAGAAACTAAGTGAAGTGATCGTCAGAAACTTTTGACTTAAAAGTTTCAAAAGAGAGAGTTTGATCGCCTACCTTTTTGAACGTGGGAGATGTTGAGCTCTTAGTTCCTCTCCTTCAGCCGGCTGAAGAAAAAGAGCCATTTCTTGTCTTTGTTCTTACTTTGATTGCTGTTGAAGTTGAGGATCGTCCAGAGTCTTTGTTGTTTGTTTGTTGATTTCCTCCCCTTGATTCTTCTTTACACTTGTTGAGAAATGGAAAGAAATAAAAAAAACAATGAGAACTTAAGCAAAAGCAGTATCCATTATAAACAAAGTTTTAAACATACAACTAAACAGAAAACTCACTTGTTGGGATGGTCTTTGAAACCCCTTTAAATCGGTTTTGAAAATGATGCTAGTGCTGTGTGTGTTGCATGGAGTGATGTGATGAAGAATGCAAGATTAATGGAGTGAAAATGCAGAAATGAATTGAAAGTTTAATGATGGATGGCCCCTGGAAGCCTTGGTCTTGAATGGATGAAGAGTAGATGAAGAATGGACGCCGACTTCTGGAAACAGCACTTCAGCGTTTGGACGTCGTTGCTTCAATTTTCACTTCGATTATCACTTCGATATCACTTTAATCACTAGCTCTGTCACCCATTCAAGAGGCGGGGTATTTATAGACTGTTTTGCGTCCGCGGATTTACATGAAGAAATTTTGAGATTTATCCATCTTAACCAACAGATAAATACAGATTAATTCATCTTTATCTGTAATTATCTAAAACGCGTCGTCCATTGAAGACGCCTTTCAGACTGATTAGGATAAAGATAAACATCCGGGAAAAACTTATCTTTATCTGTAATTAGATAAAACGCGTCGCCACTGGTAGACGCATTTTACATTAATTAAGATAAGGATAAACATCCGGAAGAGAAGCAGAAACAACTTAGGAAATATAAAAGGCGTCGAGACATGTAGACGTCTTTTAGCTAATTAATCTACTGATTAAAATTTAAATTTAAACGTTAAAATAAAAATAAATTCTAAATGGTGTCCACACAGGTCGACGTCTTTTAGACTTCTTCATATTTTAACTGAAATTTGAGTTAAAATCAATTCAATTAATTAACTTAAATTATATCTGTTTGACCCGACACTTTTCAGATAATTAACTTAAAAATATCAATAAAAATTAACCAATGATTAAATATCAGACAATTCTGAGGCATTATTATATGATATAAAATTTACTCGAAATGATGTCAAAATTAGCGTGTCTACAGAACCTTTCCGCCAACAGTTACCGCATGGATATAGTCCTTCATTCGTACAATGCTCTCGAGTCAACTCAAGATATGGTATACCATCAAACCCTAACCGGTCGACTCACTTGGATCGGATGTTGCCGTATAATATCGGAAAATTCCTTTTCCGATATTATAGTCCGCCCTGACCAGAGACTTCCGCGCATCCTTCCTAGAGCATTATCTCTCTAAGTACCGAGAGCGAATGATTCTTTATTGACACTCAATTTTCTTCGACAGTATTCCGTTGTATATGATCCTTGGCTGTTTAGAATCTCGTGCATAGAGATTTATAAACTAAGGTTAAAATATAGAAGTCCACCGACAATGTGTCCTTGGTGTCTCATGTCCGAGGACCATCCACGCAACTGCGATAATAGAAATTAGCGTGTCTACAGCTACCTCATATTGGCATCGTCATTGCAAGGGAGTGGAATGTACTGAAAAGGTGATGTCAAGGTGTGATGAGACACGCTCTTAACATCACATGCTTGGAATTTTTTTCAAAATCATCAATGAAGATAGTTCAAGGAGATCAATGGAATCAATCCTGTTTGGATGAGGTAGATAAGGAAATAAAATAAAGTCGATCAACCTCCACGGAGTGGGAAGTACCCCAGGTCGTAGACACTGTAGGTTTCATCATGGGGAGCGTTTGCCAGCCAATGTGGACGTGCTGCCGCTATGATGGATCTTAAAAGAAACAAGAAATATTGGATAAAGAATCCAAGAAAGGATAGAATTCCAATGATATCTTCAAGCGAACCTCAAAGATAATCAAGATACTCAATTTGGAATGTAAATATTTCATATCATGTTGGAATTATTTGATTTAATGGTCTGAAACTTAATCAGTAATTAATCACTATTTCAGTGATTCAAAGTCCTATATGATGCATGCTAGGCTAAAAGAAAAATATAAAGTCAAATAAAATATAAATCAATCAAGGATAATATTATCAAATTGTCATTAATGAGTCAAGATACCAATTCTTGTAATTCAGTACTAAGCCGAAGCTCGTTTATCCACGCACCGTTTCACAAAAGTGGAACCATCGTCCCCACTAATTAACAATCCAATGGCCTATCCGTGCGATTAAGAATTGTAAGGACTGAGGCTTTCGGATCCGGTTTTCCGGGTCGGACCCTGTAGTTCAGGCTCCAGTGGGGCAGAGACTCTGTGATGTTTCGCGTATCGCGGGCTCGACGCGGTTTAAACGGCGTCCACCGTTGCAGACGCGTTTTAGGTTCTGCCACGTGGGTGCCACGTGGGCTGGCTTTGGGCCGCGAGAGTACGGCCCTGTCGTGTCGTCTGAACGGCATCCGCATGGGACGACGCCTTTCAGACTGCGACTCTGGGATTGTCAGAGTACGGCCCTAACATGTCCCCTGAACGGCGTCTGTGTAGAATGACGCGTTTCAGAGTCCTGTCAGACTGACCGTCACGTCACCTGATAGGCGTCCGTCCATGTTGACGCGTTTTAGCCAGTCTCTGGTTAACCCCGCGAGCCCTCCTTCTTTCCCTCATTTTCTTCCTCCTCTCTTTCTCTCCTCCCTTCCGGCGATCCCGACGGCAGCCCCTTCTCCTCCCTCTCTTCCTCCCACCATTCCATCTTTCCCTCCACTCCATCCCCTACCTAGCTCCCACCACTACCACCTCCACTTCCACTGCGGCGTTTTACTCTCCGGACGGCGGCCGACGTCACGGTGGAGTAAGGACGACCACGGCGGTACCGGCGGCGGCGTGGGGCGAGACGGGTGGACGGCTTGAAGCTTGGAGGAGTTCAAGTAACCGGTAGGGTGACGATTCCCATCGTGTTCTATGTTCAAATCATGATTCTCCCTCTTAAAGCATGTTTTAGATCTATGGTTTTGAGGGGTAGAACAAGCATGTTTAGGAGCTCTTCTTGATAATATGGGGGATTTCTATGAATGTAGTTTCCTGATGGTTGGATTCGCCCCTCTTTCTCCTCTGTTTTGGGTGATTTTGGGGTTGAAAAGGGGAGCCCTCGGGCTCATGACAGACCTGGTTCCTGGCGTTGAAAGACGTCGTGCATGGACGACGCCTTTTTGAAGGGCGTCGGGCCATCATGACGCCTTTTAGGCAGGAATCGTTTTACTGAGGCTCTGTCAGTTCGGGGATTATGGGACTAAAAGACGTCATGGGTGGGCGACGCGATTCGTAATAGCGTCGGGTAACCATGACGCCTTTTAAGGCAGAAATCCCCTGATTAATGTTTTCTGCAAATCCTGGATTTCTGTGCTGAATGGCGTCTGAGGATGTTGACGCCTTTCAAAAGGCGACCACTTGTGTCGACGCCTTTTAGGCCAGATTCTGAGGCCGGTGTTTTATGAACCAGTACAGGGAGCTTGAATAACATCGGCCTTGGGCGACGCGATTCAAGACAGAACTACACTAATTCATGCCAGTAAAATGTGTTCATACTGCTAGGTAGTTGGTTAATGCATGCTTTAGTGCACTGGATAATCATGGATTCTTCATGACCGGATGGCACTGCGTTGTGTGTCGTGCAATCGCGGGCTTTTCACGTGACCGGATTGTACTGTGCCGGGTTTTGTGTTACTGTGGACCTGGAGTGATAGTTGTAGCGCTTTATCACCCTGTGCTGGTGTGGGTGGAGCACAGCGCTGGTGGGGGCGTGGGCGGGGTGATGCCTAGTGAGAGAGGGTCACCTGGTGAACCCCGGGGTCAGCTAGTACCGGTGTGGGTGTGGTACTTTCGGAGTGTCACTCATGCTGAGGGAAGGAGTAACCACCTGAGCCGGTTGGGCCGGAGTAGCTAGAGTGCTATCCGAGGGGTTACTGCTTGGTCTCAGCGGGTCGATGTTTTCCCCACTGTTGTTTGTGTGGTTGGCGTGTTCTATCGAGACGGCGGTTGTGGGTTCCCTAGTCGTCTGGTTTAGAAATATGCATGTTTAATACATTTCGATTGCATGTGATTCGCATTGAGATCTAGGAATAGTAATTACCACAGTGCTTGTTACTTTACCATCAGCTGTATTCTTCACTTGTGGGTGTGTGCGTGGGCAGTGGGGATCGAAGGATCCCTACTGAGTCTTGTCTTTGAGACTCATCCCTGCGGTTTTCAGGTGAGGACTCCCGGCAGACCTAGCGAGGAGTGTGCGGCTGTGTGTTGAGCGCCGACGGCTGTTGTTCCGCGGTATGCCCCGATGTAGTTGTTATTTTATTTCTGGCCTGTATGTTTAATTAATTATCTTCTGTTGGAGTATGTAATTATTTGTTGTATCGAGTCGCATTGTAATAACTTTTAATTTATACATTTTCCTTTCAATTCAATGCGATGTGAATGTTTAGCTTAGTTTATCATTTATTTCCCAGACTTACTTAGATCCTGGTTTGGTTCCAAATTAATGATTCGGTACCCATTTAGTAATCGGATCCCCGATTATAGGGTGGCGGGTCGTTACAAGAATTCTCTGGAATTATCACTGTTTTTGTTGTAGGGGAACTCAAATTCCAGTTTCATCAAAACCACAAGGTCCTCGACATGCTCTAATAAATACTTAACATATAGTAATTATGATGATGCAAACTAATCACATGAAAGGAGTACAAGGGGAGAAATAACCGTTTTTTTAGTCACGATTGAGACTTATAAACTCTCATAATGGGATCTTCTCGATATTTTCCAGCTTCATTTGAATTTTCTGATTTTCCTGCACTCAAAATTTTCATCAGTAACTTCAAACAAGCGTTTCATTAAGCATCAAAATATGGAATTTCGGAAAAATGACAGAAAGCTTGAATCGCGTCGTGTCGAGACGACGTCCTTTAACTGTCGGAAATGCGTCGCTTGTCCACGACGCATTTTCAGTCGCAGAAACAGATTTCTGGTTGTTCTCTACTCGGATTCCAACTCTTCCAATGCTCATCCATTTTCCAATCCGAAAAAGTCTTCCTAGGATCGCAATTCCTTCTATATAAACACCATTAACTTGTTTCCAAGCAATCCTACCACAATCTAAAGATTCAAGGTTGAGTTTTTCTTCAAGATTCAAGGCTTTTTCAAGGTTTCCAAGGTTTTCAAGCTTCAAGGAGGAAGAAATCCGAGAAAGAAGATGAGTTCTTCAAACAAGAGGATGAAGAGGACGCTAGAGAAGATCTCCGACGTGGAGAATCACCTTATTGGAAGGGATCCCAATCTCCAAGTAAGTTGAATTAACTTCCCTTCAACTCTTCTTCTTGTTCCTTCATGTTCTTCAATTGATCTTGTTCTTCAAACTCTTCAATCCTTCCTTTTGTTTTCAGAATTACCCCATGTTTCCTGGCCCAAGGAGATTCACTTCTCTCCCTTGGATTCGTAAACTTGCAAAAAGTGTTAAGCTTTTCATGCAAGTTTTCATCTCCAAGTGGAATCTTCAAGGTTTGGTGGTGCTTGCCAAACACTACAAGAGTCCGAACGTGGACTGGGCGGCCCTGGGTGCCTTGATCGAACGGTGGCATCCCCAAACTCATACGTTCTTCTTCCAAGACTTTGAGTGCACCATCCTTTTGGAAGAAGCGGAGCTCCTATTGGGTCATCCAAAGACCAAGGACAGGATGGCTTTAACGAGAGAAAGAGTCATCGGTCAACAATTGTTGACATCAATCATGAAGGATCCTTCAGAAGCTAAAGGGTGCCTTACCAATAGAGGGATCAACCTCGCAAAGCTCGTTGAGTGGACTCTATATGAGATCGATGATCTAAGGGAGGACGAAGCTGAAGACGTGATGAAAGCCTTCGTCACATGCCTTGTCGGTGCTTTGTTCTTTCCCGCGCAAGACAATATTCTAGAAGATGATCAGGTCAGTGCTATCTGCGCGATTTTCGAAGGTAAATCCATTAGCACTGCGATCTTGGCTTACCTTTACAGCAGTCTCTCTGCGGCATCTACGGGTCGTCCTCCTTATGGATGCATGCTACTCTTCGCCTTGTGGGTTGAACTACACTTCAAGTTTGAGTACTGCACGAGGATGTCACCAAGACCGTCTCAAATTTACATGAATAGCCCAATCCACTGCATCGCCAACATCGTGAAGTTCAACGAACGCATGGTTAACAAAGTACCAAAGCTCAAGACCCGTGCCGACTGATGGGAGCATCTGAGATGCATGACATCTAACATGTTTGATTCTTCTCCACTCGCTCTTGTTGGAAAGCCTATTAGAGTGCGCCGTGCAGTGGGAGCGGATCTCAAGTTGATTGGGGCCATCGAGTTCGTGTTATACAACCCTCATCGGTGCCTTACTCAACTTAGCTTGAACCGTCATGAATTTTCCGAGTTCTCCCTTACATCCCCGATCAAGAGGCGTGCTTTGGAATCCGACGAAGATTATGAAGCCACAGAACTTATCACTACTTTGTGGAACCTTGGTTTCAGTTATCGTGTAAAGTCCTCTAAAAATAGAGATAGATGACTGAAATTTCCATACATTCAAGGACTTCATGAAATTATTCCTTAAGCGTTTTCTTTTTCTTTTTCATGTAATAAAGAATTTCATTGAATAAAGAATTATTTTTCATGCCTTGAAATCTTTCCTTAACTTCTTGTGATATGCCCATGATTTTTCCTTTAGTAAAAACCGGATTTTTCCTGAAAATATGACAGTTCGGGTTCACTTAATGCAAAACGCGTCCACTCAGAAAGACGCCTTTCAACCATAATTCCTTTTCTAGAAATTAACCATTAATCCTCAAAATTCTGATTTAACCTTAAATTGCGTCTACTAGAAAAGACGCCTTTCATTTTCCAGAAATTAACCATTAATCCTCAAAATTCTGATTTAACCTTAAATTGCGTCTACCAGCGCAGACGCCTTTCAACTCTCTCTCCTACTTTTTCCAGAACTCAGCAATTAATTCTGTGATTAATCCCCTAAACCGCATCTATATGTGGAGACGCCTTTCATCATCATGCTGCGTACGGTTCTGACCAGAATTGGCGGTTACCTGAAACGCTTCGCTCCAGGTGGACGCCTTTAAATGAATTTTAAACAGCTGGCCTTGCCGCCTCAACTTATGTGCTCGAAAATGCGTCTCCCTGACTCGACGCCTTTTAACCTTTCGTTTACAGACCCGCGAAGGCCCCCTTTCTTCCTCACTTTTCTCCTTACTTTCTCTCTCCTCGAGCTCCGGCGATCCTCTCCGGCAATCTCTCTCTCTCTTTCTCTCAAAACTCCCTCAACTCGGATCATGGAGCGTGGTGAGGGTTCCCGAAAAACCAAGGCCCTAGCCAAGAGGCGGCGGACGGCGGTTCGCGAGGAAGAAGCCCCCGAAGAAGTGCCGGCCGCACTCGCCGAGGCGGCGGCGTTTTTGGAGGAGGAGGAGGCTCCTCCGGTGCCATTGGCCGTAGAAGAGGAAGGGGAGGGCGACCTCCACTCGGTAAGCCCTCTATGGAATGAATGGAGTGAGGAAAAGGAGGGAAAAAAAAATGGGGTTCTTCAAGAACCCGAAATCGGGTCTTGAAAGGCGTCCAGACCAGGTGACGCCATTCAAATGGCGTCACACTGGGACGACGCCTTTCAAGGCTAAATTCCCAATTTTAATCAGGCAAGAAATATGTTTAATTTGCGTCAGGACATGTGGACGCATTTCAAAAGACGTCAAGGTGTCTTGACGCATTTCAAACCAGAAATATTTTAACTCTTTTTTTTTGTATATTTTTTACTACTGACCCTATTTTTTTTATTTGCAGGGGGTGATGAGGTCCAGGATCAACTGGGACTTGGTAATAGGGGCATACCGGGGACTCCCGGACTTCCAGAAGGTGCGCCTGTGCCGGATGGGGTTCAGTGAGGTCTTAGATATTGAGCCATTTTGGCTCGATCTAGTCCTTCTGCAGGCGCTGCGGGAGAGGTGGCATGGGGAAAGCAGGGCTTTCCTAATGCCGTGGGGACATATGGTCCCCACTTTAGAGGATGTGGCCAGGATCACTGGCCTCAGGGTAGAGGGCCGACCAGTAAGTGGGGTGACTTACCCCAACTACCAGGGATTGGCAGAGGCTCTGCTGGGCATAGAGGTATCTAGCCTGTGCAGAGAGTCTAGGATGGTCCTTAGGGTAGAGGTAGAGGCTGCCCTAGGACTAGATGAGCCCCGGCGTCGATGTGATGAGACCCGGGAGGAGTTCAGAGATAGATTAGTTGAGTCTTCTTCCGCCGTATATTGTAGCGACCTTAGTCAGGGGGAGGAGGTAGATAGACAGCTGAGGGTCTTTCTAGTTTTCTTCTTTGGTCGGTTGCTCTTCGGTACGAAGGGCGACCATATCCACTGTAGATTTCTGTATCTACTAGATAACTTAGAAAGTCTAGGAGAGTATGCCTGGGGTGCGGCCCTTCTGGCCCATCCCTTTGCTGATCTATTTGCGGTCACGCCGGACCGTGAGACGACGGTCAGTGGCTTTTCGCCATTCCTCCAGGTATTAAGTTATTTTATTATTTGTTTATGCAATGCGATGTGATATGATGCTTTATTAACCTATATGTCCATGTATGCAGGTTTGGAGCTATCATTACTTCCCGCTCGGCAGAGCGAGGATTGTAAGACCGGGTGCCGTCCCGTTGGCCTGCCGCTGGCAGCCAATTGTGGACACAGCGCCACAACACCACCAGTTGACGGCCCTCCGCCGTCAATTCCTTGATTATCTAGAGCTGTTGGTAAGTTCTTAACTGGTTCAATTTTTTTCATTAAATGCAATCTTCCCTTTATTAAATGCAAGATTATTTATATGAATGCATCTAACTTATATGCAGGTGATCTGGCGCCCGTACCTTGGTATGGGCGAGGAGGGTCAGCCGTGGGTGACGGCTGGCCGGAGACGGTTCGGGAGGAAAATGTGGCTGCATTGCCTCAACGAGATCGAGCCGCTCCGCCTCCGCCTCGTGATGAGGACCCTGGGCCTCCACCGAGAGTGGGTCGATGAGGAGGTCCCGGAGGGTGTCGGACGGAGTATGAGGGGCAAGCAAGCCCTCACTGATTGGCGAGCAAAGTTTCCGGAACAATATGAAGACTGGCATCGCCGGGGTGTCCGTGTTGAGTCACGAGCGAAGAGTAGCGCAGCCTACCTCCAGCAGTATCGGACGAATTACGCCGATCAGCTGCGACTCCTTCGACCGCTCGATGTAAGTATGCTTTTATCCGTCTTTCATTTTATTATTATCTTGATTTATATTTGTGAATGAATGTATGTATGTGTGATATGCAGGATGCGCGCGATGCGGTCATCATCGACCTCCGGGCCCGCCTACATGACGCGGAGGCCCAGCTGGAGCAGGTCCAGAAGGAGCTCTTTGACCTGGTATGTATGCATGAATATGAATGGATGTTTTAATTACTTAGTTTTTTTGACGATCAACCACTGACAATTTGTCTTTTGGTGCAGCGAGCCGTCTACACCCAGGCGGCTCCCCCTACACATGGAGCATCATCATCATCCTCTTCTGCCGCTCATGAGGCTGCTCTGGCTGACCTCCAGAGCCAGCTTGCATCCGCTATCCACCGAGCTTCCCTTGCAGAGGAGGATCGCGCCACTCAAGTAAGTTTGGTTACTTCCTTTGATTTCTGAATCTGATGTTGATTGCTTGACTGCCTTGGACTAACAATGGTCTCTCCTGCAGGTTGCTGAGCTTCATGAAGCCCTTCGGAGGGCTGAAGTGGATGCAGCTCGTGTTCGCGAACTCGAGGAGCATGTGGCTCGCCTCTCCACCGGGGATCTTCCTCGTGAGTTCTCACGCCTCCAGTCCCGACTGGAGTTCATTACTGAGGAGCGAGAGCGGGAGAGGCAGGAGCGGCAGAAGGTGGATGCTGAGATGACTGCTCTCCGGGTCCAGCTTGGCGTTGCAGAGCACGAGGGACGCAGCGTGGAGGAGCGTTACCGACGTGCCCGTCAGCGAGCGCAGGAAAGGGGGCACGGGAGTGCGTTCAACGCGAGCGTTGCCATATCATCAGGCCAAGCTGGTCCGAGTCTGATGGGACCACCACCTCCTAGAGCTTCACCGCCGGACGCACCTGACGAGGCTCAGAGTCAGTTTGACGAGGGGGCAAGAGAGAGCCAGCCTTGAGGGCTATATGTACTTTTCTTTTCTTTTGTGTATCATGTACAAACATCTTTTGATGATATATATACATGAAACCTTTGGCCCCCAACCTTGTGTCTCATGTGTTTGCCTTGTGTCCTACACATCACTTAACAAACAAGTCAAGTATCTATTTAGGCTTAGCCCCTTGCCTGACCGAGTGAACGGTCAATCAATCTCTTTCTTGATGGAAGGGTCAAGGGGCATAACCTTTATTAACAAAGGTAATATGGATAATCAAACTGTAAGCAAAATGCACATACAAGCAGACAAATGCTCACTGAAAATGAAAGGAATGAAGCATACCGAGTGCAATAAGCAAATGCTAATTGAAATATTTTTGTTGTTTTAAAATATATACTTTTTTGGGTTTTGAAATATATTTATATTTTTTGGCATTTGAAACATGTGTATTTTTTTTGGATTTTGACATATGTATTTATTTATTTTTTTGGATTTTTGAAATATGTATTTTTTTTGGATTTTGACATATGTATTTTTTTAGATTTTGAAATATGATGTGAACTAAAAGACCAGCATGGTACCCAGATCAAAAGATCCTATTCATTTATTAACTTAATTCCCAAATTGTTCTTTAATAATTTAACTTAAACCCATCGTGTTTGAACTTTTGTTTCCATTCGTGATCCCATTTGATGATTTGACCTTTAGTCAATCTAGGTTGTTCCTTAAGTTTGGAGTACACCTCTTTAGAAAGAAAGGAAGAATTGGTTTAGAAAGTCCACGAGAAGGTTCCGGAGACCTGAAAAGATGTTCCTTTCTTACCCTAATATCTGTTGGGGTTCGGTCATTTTCTTTCCCGGGTGTTTATCGACCTTGCGTTCCTTTTTGTTTCATTTCATGGCCTTGATGTAACGTTTGTAATGTGATGGCCTTTTGATTTGACGTTTGGCTTTTTGCCTTTTGCTTTTGCTTTTTTCTATTCTTTTCTTTGGGACGGATCTCCCCCTTTTTTTTATGACGGCCTCCTACTAAGATGGCGGGTATTCTTGGTAGTCTATTCTAAGTCTCGTTCCGACATCATGGGCCGAGTGTAAAAACAAAATTTTTGCTTAAAAAAAGAATGATTTGTACCTTACACTTTCAGTCAAGCTTTCGGTATTCCTTAGGACTTGACATCTCTTGTTACTCACGAATCAAACGTGTCAGTGTGTGTAGTAATGGACTTGAGTTAAATTATCCAGACTGATAAGGAAATTTGAGTTTATAAATTTTCTAATTCCATTGGTCTTTGTACCATGCTGATCGACTCTTTAACCTAAGGATAGTATTTCTTAAGATGTAAACCATTCCAGGGGTGAGTTAGCTCTTCTCCTTCTGCATTGACAAGACGGTAAGCGTTACCAGGAAAAGCATGTGATATAACATACGGTCCTTTCCAGTTGGGTTGGAGCTTAGAACGTGGACCACCAGGTTTTACAAAAACCCTTTTGACAACCATTTCACCAACTTTGAACTTACGTTCAATGACTTTCTTTTGATAAAAACGTGCTAGTCTATTTTGATAAACTCTTGCATGATTAGCAGCTGACCATCTTCTCTCGTCTAAGAGTTCCAATTGAGCAAGAAGTGTTGAACGATGTTCATCAATGGAAAATTCCTTGTTCAATTGTACTCTTAATGACGGTATGAGGATCTCGTATGGAACTACCGCCTCCATTCCAAATGTTAAGGAATAAGGAGTTTGCCCAGTGGACGTGCGGATTGAAGTTCGGTAGGCCCATAGAGCCTCAACCAGTTTTTCTGGCCAGTCTGTGAACTTGTTAGATTTGCACGTCTTTTTGATGATTTTTATCAAAGTCTTGTTAGTTGCCTCTGCTTGGCCATTGTCTTGCGGATAATAAGGAGACGAATGATGCAATGCAATTTTGTACCTGTTGCAAAGGTCCTTCAATTCTTGTGACACGAACTGCGGTCCATTGTTGGTGACGATGGTGCTTGGAATTCCAAATCTGGTGATGATGTTCTTCATGATGAACTTGCAGACGGTTGATGCTTTGACTTCTGTGTATGCTTCAGCTTCTGCCCACTTGGTGTAGTATTCCGTTGCCGTGAGGATGAAAGATTTTTACTTGATGCCGGAATCAGGATTGCCAAGTGGTCCAATGATATCGAAAGCCCACATGGAGAAAGGCCATGGGGAGGAAACATGATGGAGTGAAGATGCAGGAGAATGAATTTTGTTGGCGTGAAGTTGGCACTTAGCACACCTACGGACATATCCTACGCAGTCTTCTTCCATGGTTGGCCAATAAAATCCTTGTCTAAGGATCTTCTTTGCTAGCATTTGTCCATTAACATGGCCACCACAAACTCCAGCATGAGCTCTTTCCATAACCTCCAAAGCTCATCTTCGTCTAGACATCTTAGAAGAACTCCATCAAAACCTCTTTTGTACAGTGCTCCCCCAACTAGGGTGTATCGTTGAGCAACTCTCCTGATAGCCCTTTTCTCCTCAGCTGTGGCTTCTTCAGGATACGATTGATCTTCACAATATTTGGCAATTTTATAATACCATGGCTTCTGTTCATCATCCATCTCTTATAACAGCTCCATCAACATGATTTCTCTTTTTTCCACTATATCTCCATCTCTGACTTTCTTCAATAGCTTTTCCTTAGTTCTAAGAAATGAAGGGTCTTTCACGGCGGGTGAAATACGCCTATGAACTATGATTGATTCAGATTGCCTGCTGATTGGAAAATCAAGAGAAGATGCAAGTGAGGCTAGAGCGTCAGCTAAGATGTTCTGATTCCTAGGAACATGGACGAAGATCAATTTGGTGAAAAGCTTTGAATAAGCAGAAGTAAGTTCTTGATAAGGCTTGAGTTTGGGATTAAGGATTCGATACTTGGTTAACACTTGGCGAAGAATCAATTAGCTATCACCTACAATCCTGAGTTTGGTAACACCATGGGAATGAGCAGCCTTGAGGCCAGCAAGGAGCGCCTCGTATTCAGCTATATTGTTGGTGACTGGAAAGTCAAGCTAAAATGCTTGTGGAATGGTGATACCTTCAGGTGATAACAGAACAATGCCAATACCCTTTCCATGGGAATTCAGAGCTCCGTCAAAATGTAGAGTCCACATATCATCTCTGATTTGGTCTATGGACATCAGTTCCTCATCCGGAAACTTCGATTGGACTGGATCAAAATGAAGAAGGGGGTGATGAGCGAGATGTTCTGCTATGGCATAGCATTTGATCGCTTTCTGCTGAATGTAAGTGATATCGAATTGAGATAGAAAGCTTTGCCATCGCGCTAACCTATCAGTAAGGACAGATTTCTCCAGAAGAAATTTGATCGGATTCATCCTAGCGATGAGATGGACTTCATGGGCTAGAAAATAATGTTTCACTTTCTGAACAACCCAGACCAATGCTGCACATGTTTTCTCCATCGCTGTATATCTCTGTTCAGCGGGGTTGAGAAGTTTAGAGAGATAGTAGGCCGCCCTCTCCTTTCTTTCTTCATCCTCTTGCGCTAGGACAGCCCCCACAACATCATCCAGGACAGAAATGTAAAGTACCAATGGTTTGCCTGGAGATGGTAGTCTCAAAAGAGGAGGACTTGCCAAATAATTCTTTAATCCATCGAATGCCTCCTGACACTTATCGTCCCAATCGAATTTGACTCCGGGCTTGGTAAGCTCGTAAAATGGCTTACACCTTTGTGAGTGCTGGGAGACAAAACGGCGAATAAATTGCAACCTCCCGATTAATCCTCTTAACTCCTTCAAGTTCTTGGGAGGTGGCATCTCTCTGATAGCCTTCGCCTTGTTGGGATCGATCTCAATTCCCCATTTGGTGACAATGAATCCAAGTAATTTCCCTGAAGATACTCCGAATACACATTTCTTGGGTTTCATCTTTAACTGATACTCCCTTGATCTCTCTAACACTCTTGCCAGAACTTTGGCATGCTCAGCCTTTGTCTTAGATGTAACCAACAAGTCATCCACATACACTTCCAGATCTATGTGCATCATGTCGTGAAATATTGCCATCATAGCCCTCTGATAAGTGGCTCCAGCATTCTTTAATCCAAATGGCATGACAACATAGCAGTGTGTTCCCCAAGGTGTAGTGAATGATGTCTTCTCCTGATCTTCTTCTGTCAATTTAATTTGATTGTATCTTGAAAACCCATCCATAAATGATAAAGTCTCATAGCCAGCAGTGTTATCAATGAGTACGTCAATATGGGACAATGGAAAATCATCTTTAGGACACGCCCGGTTTAAATCTCGGAAGTCAATGCAAATCCTAACCTTCCCATCCTTCTTCATAACCGGGACTATGTTGGCCACCCATTGTGGATAAAGGACAACTCTAATGAATTTGGCTTTATGTAATTTGTCGACCTCTTTCTTCATCTTTAGAGTCATTTGCGAGTGGAATCGCCTTAACTTCTGCTTGACAGGGCTAGCTCCATCCTTTAATGTCAACCTATGTTCAACTAATGACGAGTCTAACCCCGGTATATCTTTATAACTCCAGGCGAAAGTGTCCTTATAGTCCTTAAGTACTTGTACCATTTCCTTAGGTTCGTCTTCAGTCCCTAAATTGATTTCTCTGGTGGGTTCTTCTACGGCAGCTGAGGGTTCATCGAATCTCTTCACTCCACTGGCATATGCCTCAGCTGCGTCCTCGTCATCTTCTTCATCTTCAATAATGGGGTCTTTTTCATGTATCAACTCATACACCCCATATCCATCATTGACTAACTCATCGTCCATGCAGTCTTCTGGCATCTGAATGGGATTTTCTAATAACTGATGGATTAAAGAGCAAGAAAAGCATATATTAGCTAAGTCCTGGAGGTATCTATCTGGAATCTGCCTACTCTTAGACTTCCTAGACTTCCTAACCTGATTAACTTGCCTAGAACTAGACTGTCTAACTTCATTAGACTCCCTATTCTGACCTAATGAAGATGAAGCAGAATGAAAATCATGGGATACATATGGAAATACAGGAGAATCCTCCCGAGGGGAGGGGCAGAGTAGATTTAGAAGAGAATCTTGACCGAAAAACCCGCGCGATGGGGAGTAATCGGCCAAGTAAGAGGTTTCCTCAATGAGGATCTGGGAAGAATTTGTTGCCAAATTGGCGTTTTTTTTTGGACAATAGAGGAGTTAAGCATAAAACAGGAATGAATATAAATAGAAGGGGAATTAGATGAGGGAAGTGGCACCAAGGCCAAGGGATTAGGGGGATCATACAGCAGTATGTCCCAGATTAAATCATACATCCTCTCTGGATCGAGAGGAGGTGGCAGAATGAGGTCCCGAGGGGACAGAGTAATCATAACGGGCGGGGCCCGTGGAATGTCTTCAATAATGACCCGCGACCAAGTCGGGGTCAGGGGCAATGTGCGAAACAAGGTGTGGAGCATGAAAACATGGGAGGAATAAGTCCCCCTCCAAAGCAGATCCGTGGTGTAGCCAGCTTCATAGGGGTCATCTGGCTCCCCTTCATCAGTCTCTTCTGACAGCAGTATCCTCTTGTCGAAAATAGCACCGGGACTTTCGATCAGCTCATCGATTTGTGGCGGCCACTTGGGTTCTGCAGGATCGAGAAACAGTTTGTTCAGTACGATGTAGAGGTCTCTCAGATCGAACCACCTGTACTATTCACATTCAAGATCTTGGAATTTTCTCCTCTTTATAGGCCGCAGAGCCTCCAAGGACTGGTACGTGAGTAGTTCTGAGTAATGCCTAGCCAAGTCTCTCATATATATATCGTGGAGGTTAAAACATGAAGTAATGACCACCGTGTTGTCATGGCTTATTATGGTCCCCTTTACAAAATGAGTGTATAGGGTCCATGTTAGGGGATCTCGACCTTCCTTGTGCGGTGTAGACATTGTCTCCCAGACTTTCTGGCCGCCTTCATTCTCTGCTTGCTGAACAATGTCCTACTTCATTTTTCTCGGCCTATAGCCCAGGCCGCTTCCAAATATTCCTCGGTGATCTTTGACGGGAGTGGTCCTGCCTTGTAACTGTGTGCCCAGGCCTCTTCCAGGCTGATAGCCATTCTTCATCATTATTCTCCATCCTGGGGTACTCATGCACTTCCCCCTCTTTATGGCATTTAACGGGTAAGGAGAAATAGTGACAGTTTTCAGAGGATCAGCCACTAGATGGTAAACCTGTAATACCGACAGAAAAGGTTGTCAGCTTGGTAAAGAAGTGGATTTGACATTCAAAGTATGAGCAGCAGCAAGGATCGGCATGCTCGTAACCTTAACGATTCGTCCTTTAAAGGGGAATTTGAGGCATTGATGATTCGTGGAGGGAATTGCCTCGAGAGTTTTTATGTAAGGACGACCCAAAATGGCGTTTAAAGAAAGGTCGATTTCTAGAATGTGAAACTCGACCTCAGCATGACTTACAGGGCCTAGCTCTACTTTCAAATAAACCATTCCCAGAGGGGAACGGTTGGAGTTATCACATGCTGTAACGGAGATGGGGCTAGGCAGCCATTTTTCCTTAGGCACACCACACAGTTCCAGGGTCTTCGGAGGTAGAACATTGATTGAGGCCCCTGTGTCTACCAGGCATGCATCCACGGCCTTCTTGCAGATGTTGACCGTGATGCTCAGAGCCATGCTTCTAGCCGCCGGCGGTGCTAGTTCCGATGTGTGAAATGAAATAGAGGGTTGGTCCCCCTGAGGAACTAACAGTGCTGCAATCTTTTCCACCGGCACGTCCCCGTTGACTATCACCTTTTGCAAATATTCCATCAAAGCTTCTTGGTGACTCTTCGATCTTTTAATTAGTTCAAACATAGAGATCCGTGCCAGTGTTCGGTCCAGATGTTTCAACAAATCATACTGAGTGCCTGGTGCACTCTCTTCATTGTGTGCTTCCTCTGTCGGCTGTGATGGGCCGTCTCTAACTGTTGACTGAGGAAAGACTTTGTTGAAAATCCTCCCACTCTAGAGCGCATGTTCGTCAACCGTGGAAGGTCCGGGTGATACTTTGAGTACCGCAGGGTTGGATGGTGCAGATGGCGTGGAGTGTTGGTATGTAGGTGATGGCGTGGGGTTAGTAGGTGGCGGCGTGGTGCGGATTAGAGGCCTAGATGGTTGGATGGTGGATGGGTAAGCGGTTGGTGTGGACAAAGTGGGGAATGGTACGCGTAGTAGCAGTCTGGATGATTGGATGGTATCTGGGTAAGCGGTAGTGGTAGCGGGTGAAGTAGGGAATGGTATGCGTAGTAGCGGTCTGGATGGTAGGAGGGGTGCGTAATTGGTTTGCGGGGGGTTATTAACTGGAGGCGTAGTGGTATGTGGTGTAATTGTTAGGAATCGTCAAGAACGCAACGAAAATAAAATCGATTCTATTGTATCGGTTGCCGGGATCGTAAAACGGACATTAAAATAAACGCGGAAAGAACGATTCTTCACCTTTGCAGGGTTTCGAATCTCCCGTGGATGATGCCGACTCGGTAATCGCGCACGCGCACGATCTCTAGAGGTATCCACACGAGTTCCCGCTCCAGACGCGATTTCCTCCTCGACTTGAGTGCTCCGACCAGATCTCAAATCCACCATGCGCGGAGAGAGACAGATCTACTCCAAGAGAGAGAGAAGGAGAGAGAGAGAGGAGAAAGAGAATCTGGGGTGAAAAATCGTCCAACTAACTTTTTACCCCTCCCTTTTGGCCCTCCTTATATAGAAATAAGGATAAGCACAAGGATTAATCCTCATGATTATCCAAGAGTTTGGCCTTGGATAATTCTCTATTAAATCTTCATGTTTATCCTGCGGCTTTTCATAAAAACCCAGATAAGCATGAAATTTAACGTCTCTCACCGTCTGACAAGAACTCTTATGTGTGTGACCCTCTAGGCCCATATATCAGTCCGGTTGCAAGCCCATTAAACTTAGAACTGTTTCTTGAGTTTAATATTTATTAATTAACATTTAAACATCATATGTTAAATAATTAATTTAATAAACAAGTGGATTATCATCTGATGATTAATTCACTTGGCCTTCTGATCATGAACAACACCAAACACTACCTCATGATCCTATAAGATATAAGGGATACTGTTCCCTTTAATTGAACCTTTCCGTCTGCAGATACCGCACAGATATAATCCTTCACTCATGCAATGTCCCAATAACGCAAGTGTATGGTTTTATAGTCAAACCCTCTATCGCATTATTCAGATGGATTCTAGTACACAGTTAATATCTAGAAAGACATCTCTTTCATTTGACCATGGCCAGGGATTTCTGTGTACACATCTATAGAACATTCTCTCTCCAATCTTATACCAAGAGTGAGTGATCCCTTGTTGTTCACTCAATTACCTTCGCAAGCTTTCCACTGTATCTGAAAGACCGATTATGGTGGACTTAATGGTTAAAGTCCACAAGTTAGAGAATCAAGATACAATGGTCCACAAACAAGGTATCATTGGTGACTCAGGTCAAAGGACCAACTGTGCTACTGCAACGATTGAATTCTCTGGTTGACTAATAGGTATAATTACCATCCAGGAATTCTCATTTGGGTCTGTTCAGTGAACTCATTATCTAATGAGCACCCACTTGTTTGTCTTAGTGTCACCACACGAGTGAATGTGAGATCATTCACCTTCATCACATGAGCAGACATAACTTGTGTCGATCTTATCGGATATTTAATGTCCATCTCAAATATCCTATGATCGAGAACTGTTTAAGACAATTGACTGAGGATATTGATCTCACTATCATGATCTCATCATGATTCAATATCCCATATATTTGTCTATGGACCTTCATTACGATAGTTAATTTGCGAGAACTATTAAATGAAGAAATGATTGCCTTTATTAATAATTTTCACTAGAATGTACAATGATTGGCTTTGAGGCCACCCAATTCTAACATTCTCCCACTTGGACTATAGCCAATCACCCATGTGTCTAAGTCCCATAGACTTAAGGTGACGTTCTAAATTGTTTTGAGATAATGGCTTAGTCAAGGGATCTGCTACATTATCTTCAGATGAGACTTTCTCAACTACTATATCTCCTCGGGCAATGATCTCACGAATCAGATGAAATCATCTCAGAATGTGCTTTGACTTCTGATGTGATCTTGGCTCCTTCGCTTGAGCTATTGCCCCATTGTTGTCACACAATAATGGAACAGGATCTGAAATGCTTGGAACTACTCCAAGTGCCGAGATGAACTTCTTCATCCAAACCGCCTCCTTGGCCGCTTCAGCTGTAGCAATGTATTCTGCTTCGGTCGTCGAATCTGCAGTTGTTTCTTGTTTGGAACTTTTCCAACTTACTGCACCTCCATTTAACATGAACACAAATCCAGACATGGATTTGCTGTCATCCATATCCGACTGGAAACTCGAGTCAGTAAACCCTCGAAGTTCCAAGTCGTTTCCTCCATATACGAGAAATAGATCCTTAGTCCTTCTTAAGTATCTAAGGATGCATTTTACCGCCTTCTAATGTTCCTCACCTGGATCAGCCTGATATTTACTAGTGACACTTAGTGGGTGTGCCACATCAAGCCTAGTACATAGCATTGCATACATGATGGATCCTATTGTCGAGGCATAAGGAACTCTATCCATGTATGCTTTCTCTTCAGGTGTCTTGGAAGACATTTCTTTAGAGAGATAAATTACATGCCTTATTGGAACGAGGCCTCTCTTGGAATTTTCCATGCCAAACCTTTTGACTATGGTATCTATGTACATAGATTGGGATAAGCCAAGCATCCTTTTGGACCTATCTCTATAGATCCTTATTCTCAGAATATAAGATGCTTCTCCCAAATCTTTCATGGAGAAGTTTTTGAATAACCAAGCCTTTACTGATGACAACATTCCTACATCATTCCCAATTAGTAGAATGTCATCAACGTAAAGTACCAAAAATGTAACTGCGCTCCCACTAGCCTTTCTATATACACAAGGTTCATCTTCATTCTTAATGAAGTCATAAGATTTGATTGCTTCATCAAATCTTAAGTTCCAAGTTCGGGATGCCTGCTTTAATCCATAAATGGATCTTTGCAGCTTGCATACCTTGTTTGAATGTTCTATGGAAGTGAATCCTTCAAGTTGTATCATATACACCTCTTCTTGAAGGTTCCCGTTAAGGAATGCTGTTTTCACATCCATTTGCCATATTTCATAATCATAGAATGCGGCGATAGCAAGAAGTATTCTGATTGACTTAATCATGGCAACTGGAGAAAAGGTTTCGTCATAGTCAATGCCTTGACTTTAACGATATCCTTTTGCTACCAGCCTTGCCTTGTATGTGTCAATCTGTCCATCTGCCCCGATCTTTCTTTTAAAGATCCATTTACTGCCAATAGGTACTATACCTTCTGGCAGATCAACCAAGTTCCAAACTTGGTTGGCATATATGGACTGAATTTCAGAATTCATTGCCTCTTGCCATTTTTCTGATTCTTGACTATTTATGGCTTCTTGGTAGGTTTGAGGATCATCATCCTCATTCAAGTGCACTTTTGGTTTGCCATCGTCGATATGTCCAACATATCTTTCAGGCTGCTTAGGCACTCTACCTGATCTGCGAACCTTTTGTGTATCATCTTGAACAAGTTCTTGAGTCAATGGTTCAGTATATGAACTAGTGTTGATTTGTGAGTCTAGAATTTCTTCCAGTTCTATCTTGCTCCCACTGTCTTCTTTTGAAAGATATTCTTTCTCTAAGAAGACAGCTCTTTTTGCGACAAACACCCTTTGATCGCTGGGCTGATAGAAGTAATATCCAAAAGTCTCTTTTGGATATCCCACAAATCTACATTTCTCTGTTCTGGAATCCAGTTTGTCTGGATCATGTCTTTTGACATGTGCAGGACAACCCCAGACTCTAACATGCTTAAAGTCTGGTTTCTTTCCTTTCCATATCTCATATGGAGTGGAAGATTCTGACTTACTGGGAACTTTGTTCAACAGATATGCAGCAGTCAACAGTGCATATCCCCATAAAGAGATTGGAAGTTTGGCATAACTCATCATTGATCGTACCATATCTAATAGAGTACGATTTCTCCTTTCCGATACACCATTTAACTGAGGTGTATAGGGAGGAGTCCACTGAGACAAAATACCATTATTCTTAAGATATTGTGTAAATTATGTACTTAAGTATTCACCCCCTCTATCTGATCGAAGAGTTTTGATACTCTTTCCAGTCTGGTTCTCAACTTCATTTTTAAACTCTTTAAATTTCTCAAAGACTTCTGACTTATTTTTCATTAAATATATGGAGTCATATCTTGAGAAATCATCTGTAAATGAAACAAAGTATGAGTAACCCTCCATAGCATGAGTGGACATTGGACCACATACATCACTATGTATTAGTTCCAATAAGTCCTTAGCTCTTTCTCCATGTCCTGAGAATGGAGCTTTGGTCATCTTTCCCATGAGACAAGCTTCACAGGTTGCAAATGATTCATAATCAAATGGATCAAGATATCAATTCTTTTGCAACCTTATGATCCTATTCTCATTTATATGACCTAGCCTACAATGCCATAGGTACGATTTATTCACATTGTTATCTAAGCGTTCAAGAGATTTATCTACCAGACAAACATCATATGAAATATCAAGTAAATATAATCCATTCAATAAATATCCGGAAGCAAACAATTTGTCTCCTTGATAAATTGAACAACCTTTATTCTCTAGTTTCATAGAATATCCTTGTCTATCTAAACATGAAATAGATATGATATTCCTAATAATGGTCGGAACATAATAACAATCTATTAGTTCCAATGAGTCTCCTGACGGCATCTGAAGTCTTGCTGTCCCCACAGCTAACGCAGCAACTTTTGCTCCATTCCCGAGCCTCAGATCCACGTCTCCGCGGTTCAATCTTCTTTTACTTGTTAACACCTGTAAGTTATTGCAGATATGAGAAACACATCCAGTATCTAATACCCAAGATGTTGTTTCTCTATAAGACAAGTTAAGATCGATCATGAGAATACCTGAAGCTTCACCAAGCTTCTCCTTTGCTTTTTCTGCTAGATAAATCTTGGAGTTTCTCTTCCAATGACCTTCTTTATGGCAGTGGAAACACTGACCTTTATCATTGACTTTAGCTTTGTCCTTTTGTGCCGCCGGTTTGCTTTTCACTAGCTTCTTAGGCTTTCCTTTCTTAAAGGTCTGTCCAGCTTTTCTTTTCTTGTTGGTCTTACCAACAAGCATTACATTTGGCTTATCTTTCTGGATAGTGCCTTCTGCTGTCTTCAACATGTTGAGCAGCTCAGCCAGTGTAACTTCAATTTTGTTCATATTGAAGTTGATGATGAATTGTGAAAATGAATCTGGAAGGGACTATAGGATTGAGTCAATGCTTAGGTCATTGTTCATAACAAAGCCGAGCACTGCAAGCCTCTCAATCCACTCTATCATCTTGAGCACATGAGTTTGCACAGATGTGCCCTCGCTCATTCTGGTCCTGAACAATTTCTTAGATATCTCATATCTTTCTGTTCTGGATTGTTCACCAAACAACTTTTGTAGGTGATTCAGAATGGTCTTAGGTTCCATGTTATCATGTTGTCGCTGCAATTCATTGTTCATTGAACCAAGCATATAACACTGGACCTTGACAGAGTCCTCCTTCCAATTTTCATACATCATTAATTCATCTTCGTTAGCATTATCACCGGGTTGCACTGGATCTGGTTGATCCAGGACATAGGCTAGCTTTTCACACCTGAGGACAATCTTCAGGTTGTGTAACCAGTCAATGTAATTAGGTCCCGTGAGTTTGTTTGCATCAAGTATACAACGAAGGGGGTTAGGTGACGACATAGTGACCTACATGGAAATATAAAAAAATGGGTAGATAGTTCTTAAAATATGATTTAGGACTTTTAATCTAGATTTAGGCTCCCACTATTTTTCGGCGATCTGTATGACCCTCTAATATACAGAACGGGAGATTCCGGTGATCTCCTAGTGGGGATCAAAATCCTTCGGGCAATATGCATGTGACCTTGTGGTAGCACAACAAATCACATCAAGTCCCTTAGGCAGTCAACTCTTGACAGTTGCAACATTTGCAATATCCGATCGAATTAACTCCTGAATCAGAATGACCTTGTGGTAGCACAACAAATCAAATGATTCAGTTAAGTTTATCCATAATTATTTAAATGACATGAATTCATAGTGCAATCCTTATGGTAGCACAACAAAACTACACTATTTGTCCATTCATCTTAATGACATCACATGTCGTAGACCTAGGTTAATTTCTAAATCAAATAGACCTTGTGGTAGCACAACAAATCCATTTGAGATAAGAATTATCCTAAAATCTATAATGATGGTGGGTTACGTGGATTATTCTGAATATCTCACGTTTACAACTTAAATTTTAAAAGAGGGTTTTTGATTTGATTTGTAAAAATCGTGCTATCAATAGTATTTCAATTTGAAGTATCATTATACTTAATAGAAATATATATATATGATAGCATAGTCCACAAATATCACATATATGCAGAAAAATTAAATTGGGATGATCATGGACTGCTAAGACTACTATGGAATCATCGGAGCCAAACAATGATCCATAATAGGATCCTAATGTGAAAACAGCAACATTGGTTCCATTTGATGCGAGTCCTTCCTCCAGAGGTGTCTTCAGAAGATCCCGTCCTCTAAACTTAATCCGATACATTTAAATATGAAATTCAGGACTCGCAGATCCACAAATGTACATTTAAACACTAAGAAACCTTGATCTTATCAAGGGGACTACAATCTTATAGGAAGGTAGAGAGTACATCTGGATTAAGAGAGAGGAGGACACGCAGGTCCTATTTAAAATATCAAATGAAATAAGCATCGCATTCATTCACATCATTCATCACATGAAAATACTAAGTCCATGATCATCCCACCATAAAACACATCACATGCATCACAATCATCACATAATTGCAGTTTGGTATTAAATTTTAAATATAAAATTATAATACCAATTAGTTTTCGAAATAACATTTATTTCAACATTATCAATAATATTCAAAGCATTATTGACAAATTAAATAACTAAACTATACAGTTAATCTAAATACTTATTCAAACAATTTGAACAGTAAAATGTAATCAAGTTATGCATGAAATCAGTTTAAAACAATTTTAAACTAATTAATTTAACAGGAAAATTAATTATCTAAAACAATTTTAAATAATTAACTAACACCCTATTAATAATAAAGCCCTTTAATTGAATAACAGTAATTAAACACTTTAATAAGCTGTTAATAATCATAAAAATAATTAATAACATTTATTAATTATTCCTACAATTATTCTGTTTTAAAATAATTTTAAAACGGGTTTAAATGGGCTTAAATGGGCTAATAATGGGTTTAATGGGGTTTTTAACATATATTAAAACAATTTTTAATAAATATTAGAAATGGGCCCAGCCCATTAGGGCCCATTGGCCCGGACCCACGGCCCTGGCTCGGCCAGGGTCGAACCCTGGTCGAGCCAGGCACCGGACCTGGCTCAGCCAGGTCCTAGCGCTAGCCGGGTCCGGCCTAGCCGGTCCGAACCGGCTCGGGACCGGCCGGCCAGGCTGGTTCCTGCTCCATTCGACCGGGCCCTTCCCCTAAAACAGCAAACCCTAATCGCAGGCCGCCGGGAAGAGGCCATGGCAGCGCCGCTAGGCGCCGGCGCCGGCGCCGCCAGGCACCGCCGGCGATCCGCCCGGCACTGGTGGGGCAGCCGGCGGTGGCCAAATGGCCCTTGGATCGAGCCCTAAACTTCCCCTTAAAATCTGATTTTCCAGGTTTTAAAAACCCGAGTTTGGGCTCAATTTTCAGCACCTCCAAGGGCACTCCGGCGCCGATCATCATGCCCAATCCGTAGAGGTGACTATCATCAAGAAATCTGGACATCCGGGCCGCCATCCCAACACTTGGGAATCGCGTACGAAGCCGCTAAAGTACCCCGTTCCTCGTCCCACGAAGAACTCCGAAAAACCCAAATAAAATCTGAAAAATACAGAAAAATAATCAAATTGTTTGTGTTCATCATATGAACACAATTCTATCATTTTTAATCGGATTAGACATAAGAACACGTACAATACGTGTTCTTCACGTATAACGAGAAAAACACGCAAAACGATGCCGTTTTACGACCGAACCAGCAACCTGGCTCTGATACCACTGAAAGGAATCGTCAAGAACGCAGCGGAAATAAAATCTATTCCATTGTATCGGTTGCTGGGATCGTAAAACGGACATTAAAATAAACGCGGTAAGAACGGTTCTTCACCTTTGCGGGGTTTCGAATCTCCTGTGGATGATGTCGACTCGGTAATCGCGCACGCGCACTATCTCTAGAGGTATCCACACGAGTTCCCGCTCCAGACACGATTTCCTCCTCGACTTGAGTGCTCCGACCAGATCTCAAATCCACCATGCGCGGAGAGAGACAGATCTACTCCAAGAGAGAGAGAAGGAGAGAGAGAGAGGAGAAAGAGAATCTGGGGTGAAAAATCGTCCAACTAACTTTTTACCCCTCCCTTTTGGCCCTCCTTATATAGAAATAAGGATATGCACAAGGATTAATCCTCATGATTATCCAAGAGTTTGGCCTTGGATAATTCTCTATTAAATTTTCATGTTTATCCTGCGGCTTTTCATAAAAACCCAGATAAGCATGAAATTTAACGTCTCTCACCGTCTGACAAGAACTCTTATGTGTGTGACCCTCTAGGTCCATATATCAGTCCGGTTGCAGGCCCATTAAACTTAGAACTGTTTCTTGAGTTTAATATTTATTAATTAACATTTAAACATCATATGTTAAATGATTAATTTAATAAACAAGTGGATTATCATCTGATGATTAATTCACTTGGCCTTCTGATCATGAACAACACCAAACACTACCTCATGATCCCAGAAGATATAAGGGACACTGTTCCCTTCAATTGAACATTTCCGTCTGCAGATACCGCACAGATATAATCCTTCACTCATTCAATGTCCCAATAACGCAAGGGTATGGTTTTATAGTCAAACCCTCTATCGCATTATTCAGATGGATTCTAGTACACAGTTAATATCTAGAAAGACATCTCTTTCATTTGACCCTGGCCAGGGATTTCTGTGTACACATCTATAGGACATTCTCTCTCCAGTCTTATACCAAGAGTGAGTGATCCCTTGTTGTTCACTCAATTACCTTCGCAAGCTTTCCACTGTATTTGAAAGACCGATTATGGTGGACTTAATGGTTAAAGTCCACAAGTCAGAGAATCAAGATACAATGGTCCACAAACAAGGTATCATTGGTGACTCAGGTCAAAGGACCAACTGTGCTACTGCAACGATTGAATTCTCTGGTTGACTAATAGGTATAATTACCATCCAGGAATTCTCATTTGGGTCTGTTCAGTGAACTCATTATCTAATGAGCACCCACTTGTTTGTCTTAGTGTCACCACACGAGTGAATGTGAGATCATTCACCCTCATTACATGAGCAGACATAACTTGTGTCGATCTTATCGGATATTTAATGTCCATCTCAAATATCCTATGATCGAGAACTGTTTAAGACAATTGACTGAGAATATTGATCTCACTATTATGATCTCATCATGATTCAATATCCCATACATTTGTCTATGGACCTTCATTACGATAGTTAATTTGCGAGAACTATTAAATGAAGAAATGATTGCCTTTATTAATAATTTGAACTAGAATGTACAATGATTGACTTTGAGGCCACCCAATTCTAACAGTAATGGGCTTAAGGAAAGCGGGTGGTGGTAATGGGTTAGCGGGTGCGGGTGAGTGATATGCGGGTGTTGGTATAGGGGTAATAGTAATGGGTTGGGGTCTGGGTATATGGATGGTGCGGCGTGGTGGCTGTTCTGCGGTACTCGGAATGTGACCCGTTGAATAGATAGAGGAAGAGTCATCTATCCTCCACTGTTGCCCACGGTCAGCCTTAGACCGGCTGTTTGTCAGAATAGGGGCGACTTGGTTTTGATTTTGGTGCTCCGGAAGCGGGTTCTGCACTATGCCCATGTTCGGTGGTGGTGTTGCTTGTGCTGGTGCTCTCACTTGCTGTTGTTGTTGCTGCTGTGGTGGTCTTCTTGCTTTTAAGGCTGATATGTACTTTTTCATCTCCTCTAGTCTATGCCGCCCTGCTCGTTGAGATCATGAATGTAATCTCTAAATTGGAAGCAGGTGTCAATAGTGTGTCTAGGTTGCCTATGGAAATAGCAATACCTAGACGTGTCGGCATTCTGGGGCCAGGTCGCCTTTTCTCTTGGCAGGACTAAGGCATTAGCTGCCATTAGAGCACTAAAAATGTCTGCCAAGGACTCTGGGAGGACTAGGTACTCTGCCCTCTTAGGGCCTAGAGGTCTTCTCTGCTAGTTGTAGTCAGCAGGAGGAGGGACATTATGATATGCCGGCGGTGCGCGCGGCTGATACTGCTGTTGTTGCTGATACTGCTGTTGTTGTGGTGGCTGGTACTGCAATTGCCGTTGCGGCGGCTGCTGTGGCTGTTGCGGTTGCTGTTGCTGGTTCGGCTGTTGAGGCCGTTGATATTAGGGCTGTTGATATTGGGGGTTCGGCTGTTGCCTGTACCCCTGCTGGTTCGGCTGCGGTGGCCTCTGGTATTGTTGTTGACTCCTCACGAACTGGGGTGAATTGTTGTTCATACTACTGACTTGCTCATGAGAGAGCGTGCCCTTAGTAGTTGGACCTGTGCTGGGAGAATTCGGCACTGCAGGCTTCCGAGGTGGAGGCCTGCTAGGTCTGTGAGGATCAAAGACGCTAGAGAACGTAGCGTCCTTGAAGGCATTTTGACAGTACCGCGCTCTTTCATAGAGCTCTGCCATGCTGGTCAGATTGTTCAGGGAGAGGACTAGTTTGAACTGGGGCATGGCATTGGAAATCAACATCTTCACTTGCTCCGACTCGGACAAGTGATCTTTCACTTTCTCGGCCAAGCCTCGCCATCTGTCGGCAAAACGGACGAACTCCTCATCGGGTTTCATCTTCTCTGCTATTAGGTCAGTGATGGACAGGGAGGGGGCAACTCTGTCCTGGTATCGTTGAATGAATTTTCGGGAAACGATACCATAGTCCTCTACTTCGGAGGGTTCCAAGGAAAAGAACCACTCGAGGGCTGGTCCCTCTAAAGATATCCTGAACAAAAAGGCCAACGACCTCTTGTCGTTTTGCCAGAAGGATGATTCGTACATGAACTCTTCAAGTAGGTGAAGGGGTTACCAGTACCGTTGTACTTCCGGTACACTGGCATCTCGGAGGGTGGCAGGTGGAACACTGGCAGGCTTGGTAAGTTGATTTCTGGTGCAACTTTGACCCCTATCATCTTCTAGAGGTTGTTGAATTGTTTGTCCATGCGCTTCATTTTAGCCAGCAACGCTTGCGTTGTCGGATCAGCCTGGGGAGGAGGGGGAGGTGGAGGTACTTGATAGGCCTGTTGCCTAGAGTACGTCGGACAAGGAGGACAGTAAAGAGGAAGTCCGACAGAGCTTCCGCCATGCCCGAGGGCATTTTGGTAAGCGGGCGTCAGCGGTCTGGCCGGTTGTCTGGAAGATGAAAGTTGCGGCCCAGCTAGCCGAGAAGTGATATGGAGGCCTTCCATGGCCTGATGAATGTAGGGAGGATGAAGAGGAGGTTGCTGAGGGATGGAAAGGGGAACCACAAGGTTCGGCTCGGCAGACTGCATGGGCGTCTTCCCCTTTAGAATGGACTGGATCGCCTCGAACTGCTGAGGGTCCAGACGGGAGGCAAGAACTCCCAAAGCATTTACAAGATCCGAAGGATCAGAGGACGAGGGATCATTCTGATTCATGTCTCCCTCGAAAATGGGATTGGGAACCGCATACTCATGCGGGGGAGGATCAGAATATTACTTATGAGGACGAAAAAGAGGGGTTCGGACATTCCCATCATGTCGAACTGGAACATGGACAGAATTACGGGAGGCATCAACATCTCTCCCGCTCTCAAAATTGTAATCAGAATCGCGAGGGGCATTAGCATCTCCCTCGTAGTTGACAATGGCATCTGGAGCCATGCTTAAGTCCCTGCCCGATCGGAGCAGCATGATGTTAGATTCTTTTTCAAGGATTGACAAACAAGTTGTACAGAGATTTAAACAAACAAGTGGATGTTTAGCGTGATTTTAGGATTCCTTGTTGAGTTATTTGGATTTAATTAAACCGTAAATTCGCTCAAGGGATGGGATCCTAGTTTCAGTTCAATGTCCACCGTTATATTCTATAGCTTTCTCTCACAACGTTTATGGAATCTAACCGGGACTTCAACTAGTACAACCAGCCCGATGATCAAGGAGGAGTACCTTGATTTTGGGGAATTACGAAGGCCTTAACGCCAACTACTCTAGTCTGATCGAGAGACCGACCCAATCAGAGAGAGTTGATGACGTCAAGAAGAGTGTTCCTAAGAAGAGGAAGGTGTTAGCCTCAATGCATATGACCTGCAGCCTGGATGGCCTCTAATGCTTAATACATAATGGGTAATTAGCACACATATCACAAAAGTCTGAAAACTGAAGAAAATGTAAGAAACTGCCTGAATCGCGTCGATGGTTGTTGACGCCTTCAAATAGAGCCTTAATTTTTCGCAGAAGCTCATATAGCAGACAACAGAGAAATTAGAATGAAAGGCGTCTGGGTTAACTGACGCAATTTAAAACGCGTCGGTGTTCCTGGACGCTTTTCAAGTCGCAGGTTCAGTTTCCAAGAGAAATTTCTAGATTGATTCCTCCTCAAACAGGATAAAAACTATAAATAATCAGCTAATGCAAGATTTTTTTAGTTTCAGGTTTTAACAGGATGATTTTATCAACTAAACGACTAAGATATCAATCAATCACACAACATTTCATCACAAAAAACAGCTTTTCAACTAATTAACGGGGAGGGCAAGATCTTGCCGCAGGGGTGTGCACGTGGTGCATGTAGGAAATTAACTAAACTAAAAACACTCACCAATTGGTGAGGACGTGTCGAGAGACACAAGTGGTGCACCGTGGGTGCTCGATTGATAACAGCAAGAACTAAAAGATGGCGAGACCAAGTCCCACCGTGATCGCCAAAAAAGCTGTGAGTGCTTAAAATGAGTGTGGTTATCATGAAAAACTATGTTGTTTAGGTGCAAAATAAACCTATTAAAAAGAAACTAAGTGAAGTGATCGCCAGAAACTTTTGACTTAAAAGTTTCAAAAGAGAGAGTTTGATCGCCTACCTGTTTGAACGTGGGAGATGTTGAGCTCTTGGTTCTCCTCCTTCAGCCGGCTGAAGAAAGAGAGTTCTTTCTTGTCTTTGTTCTTACTTTGATTGATGTTGAAGTTGAGGATCGTCCAGAATCTTTGTTATTTGCTTGTTGATTTCCTCCCCTTGATTCTTCTTTACACTTGTTGAGAAATTGAAGGAAATAAAAAAAATAATGAGAACTTAAGCAAAAGCAGTATTCATTCTAAACAAAGTTTTAAACATACAACTAAACAGAAAACTCACTTGTTGGGATGGTCTTTGAAACCCCTTTAAATCGGTTTTGAAAATGATGCTAGTGTTGTGTGTGTTGCATGGAGTGATGTGATGAAGAATGCAAGATTAATAGAGTGAAAATGCAGAAATGAATTGAAAGTTTAATGATGGATGGCCCCTGGAAGCCTTGGTCTTGAATGGATGAAAAGTGGATGAAGAATGGACGCCGACTTCTGGAAACAGCACTTCAGCGTTTGGACGTCTTTGCTTCAATTTTCACTTCGATATCGCTTCAATCACTAACTCTGTCACCCATTCAAGAGGCGGGGTATTTATAGACTGTTTTGCATCTGCGGATTTACATGAAGAAATTTTAAGATTTATCCATCTTAACCAACAGATAAATACATATTAATTCATCTTTATCTGTAATTATCTAAAACGCGTCGCCCATTGAAGACGCCTTTCAGACTGATTAGGATAAAGATAAACATCTGGAAAAAACTTATCTTTATCTGTAATTAGATAAAACGCGTCGCCATTGGTAGACGCCTTTTACATTAATTAAGATAAGGATAAACATCCGGAAGAAAAGCAGAAACAACTTAGGAAATATAAAAGGCGTCGAGACATGTAGACGTCTTTTAGCTAATTAATCTACTGATTAAAATTCAAATTTAAACGTTAAAATAAAAATAAATTCTAAATGGCGTCCACACAGGTCGACGTCTTTTAGACTTCTTCATATTTTAACTGAAATTTGAGTTAAAATCAATTCAATTGATTAACTTAAATTATATCTGTTTGACCCGACACTTTTCAGATAATTAACTTAAAAAGATCAATAAAAATTAACCAATGATTAAATATCAGACAATTCTGAGGCATTATTATATGATATAAAATTTACTCGAAATGATGTCAAAATTAGCGTGTCTACAGAACCTTTCCGCCAACAGTTACCGCATGGATATAATCCTTCATTCGTACAATGCTCTCGAGTCAACTCAGGATATGGTATACTATCAAACCCTAACCGGTCGACTCACTTGGATCGGATGTTGCCGTATAATATCGGAAAATTCCTTTTCCGATATTATAGTCCGCCCTGACCAGAGACTTCCGCGCATCCTTCCTAGAGCATTATCTCTCTAAGTACCGAGAGCGAATGATTCTTTATTGACACTCAATTTTCTTCGACAGTATTCCGTTGTATATGATCCTTGGCTGTTTAGAATCTCGTGCATAGAGATTTATAAACTAAGGTTAAAACATAGAAGTCCACCGACAAGGTGTCCTTGGTGTCTCAGGTCCGAGGACCATCCACGCAACTGCGACAATAGAATCTAGCTAGTTGACAATGAGGTATTAAACCATCCAGCGTTTCAGTCGGATCAGTTCAGTGAATTTATTTTCTAATGAGCACCTACATATTCGCCTTAGTGTCTCTACACAAGTGACTATGAGATCAGTTACCCTCATTATATGAGTAGGAGTAATATGTACTAGTCTAACCAGATATCCGATGTCCTTTTCGGATATCCTCCGACTAGGAACCATTAAGAATATGTGTGTTTAAGTGATTAGTCTCATTAGTATGATCTCATTATAATCTGATAACTATCGCACATATTCACGGACTTCATTATGAGACGATAATTAAAATGAATTATACATAATAAATATTATAGTATTTTATTAATAAATGAACAAGATTACAAAGTCATATTGGCTTGTAAGCCACCTAAGACTAACAATAAGTAAGATCAAAATCTGATTCTCGGAGTGTATATTAAGAAACATGAATAACAAGGGATTTCACATTCCAAATCTCATATAAATGAGAAACTAAGAGCATGGATCTAAGAAACTCCATAGAAAACATCAATTCTAATACATGAAGCCAATCCAAGATTATGGAACAAACATGCACACCAAGATCTAGGAAAACAATTCATGTCATCACCTTACCTAGTTCTTGATCTACACTAAATCCAAATGGTCTTCTATAATCTCAATCTAAGCTCCAAGAAAGGTATAAGATAAGAAAAGCCTTCATCCCATGAAATCCACCTCCAAAGGAAGGATCTCCACTAGGAAAGCTTCAAGAACATCACCAAGAGCCATCAAATGGGCTCCTAATCACCAAGAGAGCCTCTAAGGATCATCGCTAAGCCTCCAATCCCACATGCAAGGCCTCCAAGAGCTGTTCCTCCCCCCCCCAAAACACACACACACACACATGTAACAAGATCTCCCCACCAAGAATGAAGAGAGATGTGAGAGGAAGAGTGGGAGATGAATTGGAGGTGGAAGAAGAAGTGTGGTTCTCATGCCACCCCCCCTTCTATATAAAGGGCTTGGAAACATTTCAAAGAAACACTCCAACCAACTAACAAAATTGACCCCTCACACCCATATAAACTCAATTGGCCACTTAAAATCCACATTCTAAGGTCTAAAGACTCTTATTTGGGTCCCAAAACTTAGCCCACGAAGGAAAATCATTTTAAAAATATTCCATCCACTAAATTAATTCAATTAAATCCAACAACATATGGATCCAATAAGTCTTTCTTAACCTACTTAATTAGACTTAATTTGCACATGCTTTACCGCAATATCGTATTTATCACAAATTAAAACAATTTAATAGAAATCGATGAAGGTTAAATTTAGTCAAAGTCGGTAAACGGGTCCAAGAGTCGTGAGCCAGAGAGTCGAGGTATTACATCCTCCTCTCCTTATAAGAAATTTCGTCTTCAAAATTTCTTTTTCTTGTTAAAACTTATTCAATCTAGACCATCTGATATATGTTTAATCATATATCCACCTTAGTTAGGAAAACATCTTTGATCAGAATTACCACTCTAGCAATCATCGATTATGCCCCTATTCTTAAAGATGGTGTAGTATTCTGCGATAAAGATTATCACAACCTTCCAATCACATCGAAGTAATGACTCTTCTTGAAGAAGTCTCATAAATCTAATTAGTCACCATAACCTTACAAGAAGATTAACTTTAAAGACACATTCTGAAGCAGTACGGTCACTGAATCCTTAACAAACAATTACTGTACTCTACATTCACTCTAAATGATGATGGTACTCGAAAATTAGATTCATACTTCTCTTACTGATTGGGTCATCCTCCAGCTATTCACTCACCGGATCACTAAAAGCATAATAAATTCTATATTCAAATGCACATCCTCTATTTATTATTCAGTACATCTTACTTTTTTTGTTATTGTTACAACTATGCATGAATAAAAATAGAATTGTTATTAGTGATTTTTATTTTAAAGGTGAAGTCAGACTTGAAAATTGCTTACTCCTAGGAAAGGTTTGTCGATTTCTCTTATACTCCATCTTAGTTTCTTAATTTCTCTACTTTTGTGTATGTTCAAGTTGGCTCTGGCGAATTGGTAGATCGAGCAATAGAGTTTTAGAGATGGTTACAAAGAATTTAAGGTATTTCCAAAGGTCAATTTTTTTGCAAAGGACAAGATCGATAGGGCGATTGCTGTTGAGGTTTGGGAGGATTTTGATGACTTGAAGGTGTGTTTTTTTTTCTTTATGCCAACATCTATCTTCTTTGAAGATTAATATTTTTTATATTTTCATCCATATTTTTTAAATAAATTATGAACCAAATAAATACGAGTTCAAATATTGCTACATCCTATTGAATTAAAAATTCAATATATCTGCATATGTCCTAAACAAAATACAAAAATATAGGTCATATGCACAAATAATTCATATATAATAAATGAAGAACAAAATGATGTAACTTTTGATGTGCTTATTACTTCTCAAGACATATGCCATGTAGATCATATTTTTCTTTTTTGCAAAGATTCTAGGCATATAGATGATCTGAATATAAATCTTCTAATATCTCTAGGTTTAAAGCAAATGTAAACTAAATATATACATATGAGCCTGACAAGAATAGAAATAAAAAATGAGCATAAACCTGGTAAATTTGGACTCCATTATAGTCATTTCCTGTTGCCCCAACTTTTGGATATTTTAATCTTGCATGGGAGAATCTTCTTCATCCACTGAAAATTAGCCCAAGCAGGGAACGATCACATCGATCGTATTAAAAGGCCAGTCAAGTATCACAATTTTTTAAGACCTGAAGTACTATATTTTATAATATTTTATATTAAAAGAAATGATCTCAAAATTTATAAATCGCCTTGTTTCAACACGCAGGCACACCCATTGTTTTGAGAAAATCACGATTTAATCGTACTTTTTCAGTTTCCTGTATTTTTACGAACAATTCTTGATTTATTGAAAGAGTTTCAGAATTTTCATAAATAAAAATAACAATTTAATCATATCCCTTTTAGGAAAAATATATCTTTATAAAAAGAACTCATTTATTTTTACAAATATATTTTATATTTTTATATTATATTTAAAAATATTTTATATATTAAAAATTTAACATATCTTTTACGATTTCTTTACAAAGTTTTAAGATTTTTTAGTCTCATTGAGGTTTTTTTCCTTGCCACATATTTTTTCTCAAATCCTGACTTGATGAGACTCGGAACAGCCAAAGTGGGCTGTGGGCCTTGGTAGTAGCACCAAAATGGCCGCCCCCGTCCCCTCTTCGGGGCTTGTCTCTCCCGATCGGACCCCACTGAAAACATTGGCGATGGACGGCTTCTCAATTGCGTAGAAGGCACATCTTGGTCTCGCATTCACGGGGATGTTGGGATAATTCTGGTGAGCGCAAGGTACGGGCCTTTTTTGGCCATGTTATGTTTTTTTTGCAAATTAGTCATGTTACGTTGTACAGGATAAGCATTAGGCCCGTTTGATAGCACTTTTATTCGATCATTTTTGTCTGAAGCGACTAGACATTTCTTTTCCCCGATTGTGTGATAAAACGTTTGAATCTAGGTCAGTCTAATGTCTTTGGACATTGCAGTCTGTATTATTGCGTTATATCTATCAAAATAAAGACATATGTGATAGTATAAAGGATACCAAGCTATATATAAAAAATCACATATTTAGAGAAGAACATATATGTGAACATTGCTGGGACATAAATTTCAGTTCATGTAATTTTTCAATATTTTTTATTAATTGTTGTAATCTTGAAATTTTCTTAAAACTCCTCACAATCTATAAATAATCTTTAAAAGGTCCATTTAGAGGGATTTTCTAGGGAAGGTTGAGGGGGTTTTTATGTATGTTTTAAATAATTATAGAGACTAATAAAGAATAAAAAGATTACATAGATTTATAAAAAATATTAGTAGACTACAGGGACTAAAAAGTAAGGGCAGTTATCAAAAGGATTCAGAATATTCTAACGGCGGGCCATTTGCTGTTGTCCTGCGGCGCCAGCGGCTGCCCCAACCCGACGTGGCATCCCCAGCCGAACCCCGTTGGACGGGCCGGTCGGCCCGCCAGGGGCGCCCAACCCTATCCCTTTCCCATCGGAGCAGACGCAAATATAGCAGCCCAGCAGACGCACCAAGAGCGAGGTGACCGCGGGAGGGAAGAGGAAGCAGAAGAAAGAAGACGACAGGGAATCTGGCAGATGCGGCGGGGGAGTTGGTGGGTGATGCCATCGCCAACCGGGGATATTTGATATTTTGCCCTACCGATTCCGCAATTGATAGTTATATATAGCCTCCCATCTCCGATCGTTCCCGCCCTCCCATCTCCACCTCCTCCTCCCAACCCCACCAGATCCGCCGCCTGCTCTTCGGGAATCGGAACACACCCGGGGTCTCGCCCCCGCAGCCGATCGATGGGGTCCCAGGAGGAGGAGAGGGTGGCCCTGGAAGAGGGGCTGCTGCAGGTAATTCTGCTCTGTTGTTGCGTGTGATCTCGTGTTGTTGGCGTCAGTGTTCTATTTTGTTCATTTATTTTGCTTTCTTGGTTGGTTTGATCGGTTTGCTTGTGGATGTTGGTGGGGAGGAGAAGCAGGTGGGATGCGGAGGGGAGCGGATCTGGATGCGGCGGATTCCTTCTGTTTTGATTCTTCTTTTTCTGTGCTTTTTTTTTTTTTTTGGTTTAAAACGTTTCTGGTTGATCTGCTATTCGCTGTGGAATTTTCTCAGTTTTGTTGCTTAGTGGAGAATAATGATTATGGGGGGCAAGCGGTTGGAATCCAAGCGAACTCTTTCTGTAGGAATCGATTGTAATACCTGTGGATTCGTGTAGTATGGAATGCCCACTCTTTTGATTTTGGGGATTTGTCATAGAAATCTTTTTGAGATCAATTTATTTGCTGATTTTAGAGTAAAAGAGGGATAACAGAAGCACTTTGTTTCTGCCCATTTGTTAGAGTACTTTTCACCGGTGACTGGGCTCTGTTGCGTCGTCCTTCCAATTCCTGTGCCAAACAGTAGGCTGCCCTTGTTACTCAATTTTCCTATTTCTTCGGTTATTTCTGAATCTCTCTCACAAATTTTCTTTTTAGTAATTGTTGTTTCTAGTGCTTCTAATATCGTGGGAAGCTAGGCGGAGCATTTAGTCCTTTTCAAGCGATGAGGAACCCTTTATGAGAGTGGTTGGGTGCGTTTTTATTTTTCTTCCTTTGAGATGAGAATTCTGCAGGAGGATATGTGATGTTGATAGCAGGACCTTGGTAACAGCTGCAGAGTTTCCTAGAGAAAAGTCTAAGATTTTACCAATGCTAAACAATATTTCCACTTGCAAGTGGATAAGGTGCAGATTTATGTAGAGTGGCCAAATGCTAGTTTCGAGGATGTGCCGGGTACGAGTCAATTCTCTTTGTTAGGATAGATTCTCTTGTACTGGTTAAGAGTGTTCCCATGAGTAGTATCAGATTGTCCCCCCATGTAAGCACTACAATTAGCATCTATTTATGATTCACCTTGCTGATTGTAAGGGACTTTGGATAATTCTTGGGTCATTTAGCTCTTGTACCTTGTTGATTTTAACTCTAGTATTGTGTTTATGAAATATTAAAAATCTTCCTGGTTAATGGATTTATAGCAGAGCAGAGACTAGAAAAAAAGGGCAGGCTAGTGCCACATAGCTCCCTTCACATGGCATGTAGGGAGGGTTAGGTATAGGGCTATCGATGGGTCCCAAAAGCCTGGAAGCCTAGCCGGCCCGACCCTAATTAAGTGGGCTTAGGTATTAAAATTGAGCCCACTTCATTTTTGGGCTGGGCTTGGATTTCAATTTAAGCCCTACCCCGAAAATGGGCTGGGCGTGGGCTTTGTTAAGCCTGAGCCTAAAAGCCCAAAAAACCCGATAAATATTAAATATAAAGAATAGCAATTGAAATGAGTGCACATTGACCTTTAATGTATACTTGTTCACATTGTCAAGATCATTCATTTGCACATATATATTATACGGATTAATTTATGTCAAGCATGAAGACTTGATTAATTTTCCAATTATCCTAAATTTAAAAGAGTTTAATTTTCCAATTATCTTAAATTTAAAAGAGTTTAATTTTCCAATTATCTTAAATTTAAAAGAGTGTTCTTTTCATGTACTTGCTAAAGAATAATAGACATGTGAAAATTACCTTGTAGAATTCATGTCTCGATGACACCTTTAAAATCATCATATGTACTATTTAATCATTATAATATTTTAGTGTGAGTAAATCAACATTTGATCTAGGTACTATCTTAGGTTTTCATTTTATAAAAGATGTGTTTTTAGAGTTTTTATTTTAAGCTAAACATGAAATATCAAAACATAAATGATTATTTTGATTTTTTAATGTGTTACTGAATTTAATGATCTTGAAGGTTTCATTTTTTAATAGGTGATGAGACTTACATATAGACACTAATTCTTGTTAATATGATAGATTACATGTTTTAAATAAATTAATTAACTCTTTCTAGTTTAGGTCTGAAGTTTGAGCCCGAAAGGGAGGGGGGCGTTGATGCAGGATGCCTCTTTACAAAGATTAAATGCTTGATCAGTTCTTAGGGCTGATAACAGTCATTAAAGTGCAAATGTGATTGTAATTTGCAGTTTTCCTATAATAATAAAATTTGTCAATCCTACTTTGAATTTATAGAGAAAACAGAATTTCCCTTAGCCTCACTTTGTTTGTGGAATAAGCTCTGAATAGGATGTTTTATTCTCCTAAAACCTTTTAACTCACTTTGGTGGAGGGGAGTGCTTAACCCAGGGTGCTATGGGTTATATCAGGAGTTAAGCGGAATAACATGGGTATTTTAAACTCTTTATTCCACTCTTTATTCTCTTCTTTATTCTACTTATTCCTATCAAATCACTTGGAATAACGCAGTGCAATTCTACTTATTCTGGGTGGAATACCAACTACTTACCAAACTAAAATATCTCTTATTCTGGTTTAAGAAATCCCTTCCTCCTTATTCTGGTTTAAGCTATTCTGCAAACAAACTGAGCCTTAAAGTATGGAGAACAGCATGCCAAAGTTGTCCCAAATCTTTCCACGTTTTTGTCCTAGGATAAGATGTGAAGGATAGTATAGCTTGAAAGATGTCCCTACAGGGTAGCCCTTACCTTAATCATTGGGTGAATGGAAGCAGCTGTTCAATTTTTCTGAACATCTTGGTACAGGTGTTTTTCCCCTTCCCCTGAGCAACCTTTTCTTTGTAGCATGAACTAAATTAGAACAAAAAGGATCTTCCCCAGATTGAAGCATGCTCCTACGGGAAGATTTTGCATAATGATAAACTAATATTTCTTCCAGGTTTTGCAGAGAAAATGTGTAGAACAGAGACTAGTCTAAATGGAGCGTCCTTTTGGTGAGAATGCAATGGAGGCTGCTATCATATTTTTGGAACTTCTTAGTATCATTTTTTACCCCTTTTCCTGTGTAAATCCCTCCTTGTAGTACAAACAATTAGAGCAAAAGGATATTCCTCATATTGAAGCATTATCCTAGGTGAAGATTTTGCATAATGCAATGCTAAGATTTATTCCAGGTTGTGTAGAAAATATGTGGCACAGGCACTACTCTTCATGAAGCATACTTCTGGTGTGAATAGAATGCCCAGATGGTTGCTAGTTAATGCATTATGCAGGCCTTGTGATGTCAGAACAATTATCTGTCATTGACCAAGTAGATAAATATTGCAATCCTTATCACATGATAGCATGTATGTGACAGAGAAACATGTGAATTGATTCTGTCTCAGAGAAAGGCTTGTTGAGAACACGCACATTGGAATATTATTGCTGAAGAGGACAGTGAGAAGGGTTTTTCTGCAGACAAAACATATGTGCTAGTGTGTAAATGACATGTTGGGGACTGGAGATGCATATTCTACCTTGAAGGGGAAATAAATTTCCATCTGCCATTGTTGCTATTCATCTACATAATCCATGTAAAATATAGTGAGTAACCATAGTAATCAATCCCATCCTATCCCAGGGAATTGGTCGGGGGAAAGAACATGGTTGGTAATATCGGCCGATACCGATACATATTGGCCGATATGTATCAGTATCGGTGGGTATCGATAGGATACGGAGGGAAACGCTGACACTAGTCATTTGTGTTTAGAAAAAAAAAAAATGGCTTGTATGGGCCAAAATTTACCTAGTACTGGATGATATGCCCGATACTGATACTGGTACGTATCGGTATTGGTACCCCTGATACGGTACCGATTCCGGTACTGCGATCCTCGAACGAACTTTCTTTTCTGTCGTAGTGATACCATCCCAGCCTGTCCTGGTTTGTTCCAGCCGGAACTTTATACTCTAGCCTGAGATTTTCCAAGCTCTTTAAGCTCTTTCTAAACTTATCTTGGAGGGTTCATTGATGAATATACTCCTTTATAAACCCATAAATCTGTCCTAAATGCTTTTATTGCATTGATTTTGTGATATTTTCATGTTTATATGTTTATTAAGATGTTATTTGTTGTATATATATGTTTTATGTTTGTTAGAATATGTATGGAAAAATTTCCACGACAACAAGACACTGGAATTGTTCAAGACACCATGACATCCATCCCAATAGAAAAACGGGACAGTGGCTGGGATGGAGTGACAATTATGTGAGAAACACATGCTTTAGCATGTAAATGAAGTGTCGGAGGCTGTATGTTGAAGAGGAAATAAATCTATCTCTGGCATTTTTGCCGTTCATCTTCATAATCCATGCAAAATGTGATATTCTTTTCACACTTCGTCTTGGTTGTATTATCTTGAACTCTTTAGATTAATTTATATGGATGAGATTGATCTGATGCAGCAAAGAAATAACTTAATTTCTTTTCCTATTTTATTGAATTTATCTATCACTCCACTTGTATATTATTTTATTTATGGATGATATATTTCACTTGTGTATAGTTCCGATACTTCATGCATATATGTGCATTTGCATATTTAACCTTTGTTTTGCAATTATTTATGGATGATATTATACTTATTGATATTTGACCTGTATATTTAAGCATTTTTTTACCTGTGTTTATGCAATTATCATAATGGTGAAATTTCTATGTCCTTTAGAAAATGGATGATATCAGCTGTGTCTGTGCCTTCCTGTTGGATTGCTGTCTTTGGCTTTAGGATTTCTCTTTGAAATGACACGTATTTCTTCAGTAAATAAACGGATGAAATTATGTACTATTTTCCATTGTCTGTATTGGTAACACAGGATGAAAGCAAAGGACTGTATACTGGTGATGGATCAGTTGATATTAATGGAAATCCTATCCTAAAGAATGGTACTGGTGATTGGAGGGCATGCCCTTTCATTTTAGGTACTGACACAACTTAATTTCTCCGTCTTTCTTTGTTTCTTTTGAATATGGCATTATACCCAGAATGTTCTCCTAATCAAAAGAGGAAAGACTTTCCTAAAACATCACTTGAAGATTGCCTAAAATCACATTGCTTCCCTGAGTCATTCTTCCATTCGTCATGGCACCTATGGGGCTAATATTATGGAAAGGCATATAGAGGTTTGCTGTTCTCTCTTAGAACAGATCTATGCAATTTGGCCTCTATATGTACACCATACTCAAGTAGAATACACAAAGAGAATCTTTTTCTGACCATGTTCCGTTCCTTTGTTAAACAAAGTTGTAGGCTACTTGACAACTCAGGATTGAAAAATGTATTTCAGGGACTGAGTGCTGTGAGCGTCTAGCCTATTATGGGATATCAACGAACCTGGTAACTTATTTAACCAAAAAGTTACATGAAGGAAATGTATCTGCTGCAAGAAATGTTACCACTTGGCAAGGGACATGCTACATTTCTCCTCTGATTGGAGCTGTATTGGCTGATGCATACTGGGGAAGATATTGGACTATTGCTGTGTTCTCTACCATCTACTTTATTGTGAGTATAATTATTGCTTTTCATGTCAGCATGCTCGATAAAAGGCATGTTCTGCAACTATGGTAGTGTTGCATATCTTTCTTTGTCTCTGTTCGATTTATTCTCACACGTCTTTTGTGCTTACCATTTTATATAGGGAATGTGTACATTAACACTCTCAGCATCAGTTCCTGCTTTTAAGCCACCATCTTGTGTAGGGTCCATATGCCCGGAAGCATCCGCAGCTCAGTATGGTGTGTTCTTTTTGGGTCTCTATATGATTGCTTTGGGGACTGGCGGTATCAAACCTTGTGTTTCATCCTTTGGAGCAGATCAGTTTGATGATACAGATCCAAGAGAAAGAGTGAAGAAGGGTTCCTTTTTCAATTGGTTTTATTTCTCAATCAATATTGGTGCTCTTATATCAAGTAGCTTTTTGGTGTGGGTCCAAGACAACCGTGGGTGGGGCTTAGGTTTTGGAATTCCGACCTTATTCATGGGCCTAGCTATTGCTAGTTTTTTCTCGGGGACCCCACTCTATAGATTTCAGAAACCCGGTGGCAGCCCTCTTACAAGAATGTGTCAGGTCCTGGTTGCATCCGTGAGAAAATGGAAGCTTAGTGTCCCTCGTGACAGTTCGCTACTCTATGAAGTGCCAGACAAATCCTCAGCAATCCAAGGCAGTCGGAAACTGGAGCATAGTGATGAACTCAAGTATGTCTTCTAGCTTCCTATTTCAGGAATTCCTGCTGTATTCTGTGCCATAAATTCTGAATTGTGAACTTTGTGTTTGAAGTCTCAATTTGAAGGATCTATCGCATCCCCATTTATTAGAATGTGATGAATTCGATCCATGAAATGCTCATGTGATAGGGTGGAGGAACACACAACAAAAGTTTTCATGCAAAAGTGGTTAGACATTGTGGAATGGAAGTACTAGCTTTTAATGTGGTAATAAAGACATATCAATCATATCCTTTAATAATGCATATCATCTTGTTGACCTTTTGAGAGAGAAATTATAGACTCTATTGTCAGAAAGAACAAGCTTGGATTCTCTTTCTTTCTGTTTCTTGATGTCTCCTATGGAGTCCATTGTCCTGTCTTATGTGAGGAAATACATGGACCTGACAGTGTTGACAAATCTCTGTTGTAGATGTCTGGACAAGGCTGCAACAGTATCAGATGAAGATGTCAAAACAGAAAGGTTTTCCAATCCATGGAGGCTCTGCACTGTCACACAGGTGGAAGAACTGAAAATCCTAGTTCGTATGTTCCCTATCTGGGCCACTGGCATTGTGTTCTGTGCTGTTTATGCACAGATGTCGACCATGTTCGTGGAACAAGGGATGGTCCTCGACACAACAATCGGGTCCTTCACAATTCCTCCTGCATCTTTATCCACTTTTGATGTAATCAGTGTTATTATATGGGTTCCAGTGTATGACAAGATTCTAGTTCCATTTGCAAGGAGGTTCACGGGCAGAGAGAGAGGGTTTTCTGAATTGCAAAGGATGGGCATTGGTCTATTTATATCTATACTATCAATGGCAGCAGCTGCTACAGTCGAGATCAAGAGGTTGGAGATTGCAAAAGCTGAGGGTTTGGTAGACTCGGGGGCTGCTGTGCCATTAAGCATTTTATGGCAGATACCTCAGTATTTCTTGGTTGGTGCTGCTGAGATATTTACATTCATTGGGCAGCTCGAATTTTTCTATGATCAGTCTCCAGATGCAATGAGAAGCCTGTGCAGTGCCCTTTCACTTCTGACCACTGCCCTTGGGAACTACTTGAGCTCCTTTATTCTGACGGTTGTGACATCCATAACCACTAGGGGTGGGAAGCCTGGATGGATTCCCGATAACTTAAACAAAGGGCATCTTGACTACTTCTTTTGGCTCTTAGCAGGGCTGAGCTCTTTAAACCTTGTAATCTACGTTTTTTGTGCCACCAGGTATCGGTGTAAGAAGGCCTCCTAAAGCTCATCTCGAATCATGGGCGGGCTGGTTCTGCAACACAAGAATAGTGTACAGATGCTGTGCAATTGCAATCCTATATCCAGGAAATTATTAGTTTCCATTTTCAATGTTTTAATTTTTTTTTTCTCCTCTATGTAGCTGTGGCTGCACAATTATAGCTTTAGATGACAATTCAAGGTTAGTCTGTAATAAATTAATAATACTTGACAATTCATGCAATGATTTCGTCCTTTCCTGGGCTTGCACTCTCCTCTGAATGATTTATTTTATGGTCCGGTTTGCAGTATGATTCCGTTGCAGACATTACAACTGGCTCTTTGGTGACTGCTCTATGATGTTTGTGTTCATTAGTCACCGTTTCCGTTGAAGTTTCACTTGCAATCTCAGAGCTAGGAGCGTGATTAACGCGACTCTAAAGATAAATGCTTCAGTCGAAGCATCTTCATTAATGTTGTGTGGCTTGATAACGCCACTTTGTATGGTATTGTGTATATTCTTTAACCAAGGAAATAATTATCTTTTCCACGTATTTGCATTGAAGTGTAACGTTCAACTTAATTCTAATTGGTGGTAATCAAGTAATTGTTATGTGAAGTATATTTTTATTTCGTCTTTCCAATGTTTGACTAGTCAAATTAGGGATGTCAAAGGATAGTTATTGGAAGGGATGGAAGTTCCATCCGTAGAAAGAGGGATATGCTTTGTGTTTTCGTCGTTATCTGTACCCTTATAAATTATAAAAGGATAATTAAATGTTAAACTATCGAACAACATTAGAAAGTGGACCGTGCGGCTGCTAGAGATAGAAGTGAAGCCCACTGATAGTGTTGTGGATGTTGAAGAGAGAAATGCCTCTATTTCACCAATGACGAGGGGAAAAATTTCATCTAACAGTCACACATGAAATGTTCGCCTTCCTACCGTCTGCCTTGCCCAATGCTTGTCCCTGGTGTCTTCATTGCAGCTGTGAAAGCGTATACGGAAGCACACGATTTAAGCATCTATTGGTCATTGAACATTATGTCATGAATACCTAATCAAGTAACAGAACTCTTTACCTGGACCCAAACGCCCTACGATCATCATCAGCTACCTGTGGTCATTGATAAAGTCACAGTGACGGGAACAACCTTAAGGGCCTATCTTAATATTTAAAAATTTATAAAATTTTTATTTTTTTAAAATTTAGGAAAGGTAGATTTTCAAGAGAAGTGCATTTAAGTTAGAATCGTCCAGAGCATGTTTGATGCTTTCTCATATATATATATATATATATATATATATATATATATATATAAAATCAAATTATACTTTAACACTTAGCAACATTTCAAGACAACAGACTCTAGGTTTATTCATCTATGTGATAGAACTTAAGATGGCCTATATGCTAAGAAACGCATTAGAACTGGGAATACCAAAAGAATATCACGTTATCCTTTATATGTATACTTTGCTAAAAAAATTTATAGGATACTATCATTGTCCTTTTTTGTTTTTATGATAAGGAGAAGGATATAGTTGTTCTTGAATCCTTTTATCTTTTAATCCCTCTTCCTTACTTTCTTTTGCATCCTTTTGATTAGGTATTCTTAAAAACATGTATTTTTTGAATTTTTTTCAGGTGGGTTCTAAAGTGTCCTAATTGTTCATACAGTGTAATATTCGATCGGACGATCCAAAATATTTTGAAAAATAAAAAAATGAGTTCTATGAACAGTAAAAAAAAGTATGACTTTTTACTATCCATTGGAATTTTCTTTTTGATTTTTCAATTTTTTTTCGATCGTCCGATCATGCATTACACTGTACAGACAATTAAGACACATCGTAGTCGACTTGAAAAAAAATTCAAACTGTCTTTTTGTTTATCCATTGCAATGCCCATACACGCAACACCTAAGGGAATTGCAGCAACTATTACTCATTCTTTTTTGTTAATCATGAAATAACTTGATTAAAGAGAAAAAAGTACAACAACAAAGGGAGAGAAAAATATATACGGCAACATAAAGGGAAACTAGGGGAAACATATAGGCATAACCACATACACGGGAGAGCAAAGCATGCCACCAGGAAAAAGGAAGTGGGAACATGGTAAATGGGAATGCCCATCATATGAAGGACCTAATTCCAGGCTAACAAGTAATAGCGAAACACAGTGAGTTGTCGAAGAAGTTGCACATCGGGAAGAGCTTGGCACCCGCGGCAACCAACCTTGTTGGGGTAGCCTGACTTGCATCACCCAATCAACAAGAAGCAAGAACAGGCTACTAAAGGCAGTTGAACATGAATAAGGCTCGAAAGATGCATGCATCCAGGACCCAATCAACAAGAAGCAAGAACAGGCTACTAAAGGCAGTTGAACATGAATAAGGCTCGAAAGATGCATGCATCCAGGCTGGGCGTGTGGATATGCACAGAGATTAACTGACACAATGCATCTCACAAAAAGCAACCACAGTCTATAGAGAGTCCTGCTGGAAAGATAGAAACAATTAGGAAAATACAAGAAAAGGGTTTTTTGTCCCGCACTTAATTCCTCCTCCTTGTCAGAAATCACAGTACCAACAGCTCTCTACTTTATAAAGAGACTTATTTTTCCCTCCTCCACGTCACGAAACTTCTTAGAATGCCTAGTTTATTCCGCTTGTCTTATTCATTCTATCATAATAAAAGCGGGAGCATTTTTATTAAGATCTTAATGTATTATATAATATTTAATTCTTTAAATCTTTAAAACTTGATGAGGTAGAATCCGATTCGGCCCATTAAAACAAACCCAAACCCAGTTCAGCCCAGCAGCAGCAGTACAAGGCCCTCAGAGAGCCTTCGGCCCATCTTCGGCCCAACAGCCCTCGGCCCGTAAGCGGCACCGTTGCTCCCGGCCCAACAGGCTTCGGCCCATCAGCGGCCCATCAGCCTACGGCCCGTGAACAGCCCGGCAGCCCCAGGCCCAGCAGGCTTCGGCCCATCAGCGGCCCAACCCCCTTCGGCCCGATAGCCGAGTCCGGCCCACTCCGGTGGAGGACTAGGCATTATGGCGGTTTACCAGTAAGCCCGGACATAGTCCTATATCGGCTGTCACCGTTAACCATCCTCTATCCTCTGCTATAAATACACCGCTATTTATTGCCAAAGGTATACAATTCTATGCCTCCGAGACCTTTAAGGACTATAGTCCAAAAAGCATTAAAGCTACTCTTTGCCTTCTGAATCGAATCTTCTTCAGAAGCTAACTTGACCGTCGGAGGGGGTTCCTAAGGGCCGAAGCCCGGGACTCCTGCTGACCGGTTTCTTCTTCTTTCCCTCCTGCAGGGGTTCGGTTCGAATCATCGCCGACCTCCCCGAGTCGGTATCGGCCGCCGACCTCGGACTCCTCCCACCAGTCTCGACGCCATGCGCCGGCTGCATCCCCGACCGAAGGAGCCTCGGCCCCGCCTTCCGAAGACAAGCCAGCATCTGACCGAGCCACCTTCGGACTCAGACCTTCGGCTTCGTCTCTGCCTCCATCGCCTTCCGGATCCCCGTCGGACCTCTAAAACACCGATCCGACCCAGCTTTGGATCCATTTCTTCGGATTCCAGCCTCGGAATCCGGTCGTGATAGCTTCGGCTACATCACGTGGCGCTGTCTGTGGGAAACAAACAAACAAGTCATGTCTCAACGACTTGTTACCCGATGATCCGGACAAAGCGAAGCAGAGACGCGGGAAGCCTCCGCGCAGTTACAACACTCTGAAGGCGCCCCGTCCGCCCCGCCAGGCGCGACTTTGCCAGTCATACCAGAGTCACACGCCGCGGGAGACGACCGGGTGGGATTGCTCCAGCAGCAAGTAGCTACGCTGGCCGCAGCCGTCACCTCCCTAGCACCCCTGCAGGAGATGGTGTCCGTCATCGCCCAGCGCATGGGACTGCTGGGCCAGCTTCCTCAACAGGTACCACTCCCTCCACCCTGTCCGGTCCAAGATGCGAGGTTTCGGCCAACTCCTGCGCCGGTTTCCCCTGCCGAAACCGCTACGACACGCAGCGAGCCCTCAGCACTGCCTGCCCGAGCTCCTCGCGCTGACCGCCTGATGGAGCAGGGCTATGCTTCGTCGGAATTCCGTCCGGACCGGACTGGAGGACAATCAGTCGCTACCTCGACCGCCCCGGACCTGGACCGGCGGCTGACGGCGATGCGCAAGGAAATGCAGCAGATGGTGTCCCGGCCATACGGGGCACCTCTTGCCAGCAACATCCTGGAGCAGACCCCGTTCACGGCGGAGCTCCTGGCTACCGAGGTGCCTCCCAATTTCAAGCTGCCGAAGGGCCCTCTCTACGACGGAATGATAGATCCGGTCTGTCATTTCCAGAGATTCAACGCATACCTCATGGTCCAAGGGGCTCCCGAGGCAGTCCGCTGCCGACTTTTCCCCCTCACCCTTGAGAAAACCGCCCTCACCTGGTTCGAGACACTGGCCCCCAACTCCATCCACTCCTTAGTCCAGTTGGGCCAGTTATTCATCGACCAGTTTTATGATGCCACCCGGCAATGCAAAACCTCCGCCAGCCTGTTAGCCATTCGGCAAGGCCCCACCGAAACTCTTCAGGAATACTTCACCAAGTTCCGGACCGAGGCTGCCCAAATCCCGAACCTCGACAGCTCGATCGCGGTCTCGGCCGTGATCAGCGGGTGTCGGGACGAAGGGCTCCTCGGCTCCATCGGGAAACGCCATCCCCCTACCTTCCAGGACCTCGTGGCCCGAGCCCATAAATACATCAACCGCGAGGCCCTGATGATGTCCAGAGGTAAAGGCGCGGCCGAAGCAGCCTCGGCGCCTGCCCCGGTAGCCCGACCTCGGCCAAAAGACCAAGAGCCCTCCCGAAAGCGATACCGCCGGGAGGATTGGGACAGGGAAAGACGACGGGACCCGCAACCGCGGTACCTACCCTTACCTGCTCCCCCTTCCCGAATGCTCATGGAGGTAAAGGGCATGATCCGGCGACCAGACCGCATCAAGACAGATCCTCGCCGAAGGGACCCCGGCAAATACTGTGAGTATCACCGGGAGATCGGCCACACGACGGATGAGTGCCGGTAGCTCCGGGAGGAAATCGACCACCTCATCTGAGAGGGAAGACTGCCGTAGTACCGACGAGAGCAGCCCCCGCTGCAGCGAAACCGGGACGTCCCTGAAACGCCCAGGCCGCAGCAGCACCCGGCGATAGAAGCCGCTCTTCCGCCAAAGGTCACCTCGGCCCCGGCAGAAGCGCCCCATCAAAGACCTAGCTCTGGGTCTATTATGATGATATTCGGAGGGCCAGGGGAAGGATCGAGGCCACGGCAGCACAGCTCTGCCACTATAGCGACGATCGACGTCGAGCCGAAGCGGCCTCGCCAAGAAGATATCACCTTCGGCTCAAAAGACATGACTGATATTCAGGTCCCTCACGACGACGCCCTCGTCATAAACGCTGTAATAAATAGCTACGATGTACATAGAGTATTTGTTGATAATGGAAGCGCCCCAAACATCTTATTTTATGATTGTTTTGAAAAGATGGGATTGAGTGAGGCTAATATGAAGCCTCACCGGGGCCCCCTCTTCGGTTTTAACGGCTCGCCCTGCCGAGTAGAGGGCATTATCCGACTCCCTGTAACCTTAGGCTCCGCCCCCCGGCAACTAACCGTTGAAACGGACTTTGCCGTTGTAAAAATCGATTCGGCCTACAACGCCATCTTCGGCCGAAGGCTAATCGGCGGGGCTAGAGCCGTGCCTTCGTCTTTCCATCAGAAGCTGAAGTTTCATACCAGCCATGGAATAGGCGAAGCCAGAGGGAATCAAGAAGCAGCCCGGCGATGCTACATGATCTCGGTCAAAGGAAAGGCTGCAGCCGAAACCCTAGCAATCGAATCATCAGCCGAGGCATCCCCGGGAGAAGCACTCCTCGCCATTCCGGTTCCGGGAGGCGAAGGACGAACCCTAATGATAGGCTCCGGCCTAGAGAAGACCGAAGCAGAGAAGCTTACCGAGTTCTTGAAAAAGAACCTCGACGTTTTCGCCTGGTCTCCGGCGGACATGCCCGGGGTTGACCCGGAGATAGCTGAGCACCGACTCCATACCGATCCCGACCAGCCCCCGGTAAAGCAGAAGCGGCGCACCTTCAATCAGGAAAGGAGAGCCGCCATCCAAGCCGAAGTACAAAAGGGGCTGGACGCCGGACACCTTCGAGAGGTGCATCATCCGGACTGGATCGCCAACGTGGTAATGGTGCCAAAGAAGGATGGCAAGTGGAGAATGTGCGTAGATTTCACCAACCTCAACAAAGCCTGTCCGATGGATAGCTTCCCGCTGCCTCGGATAGACCAGGTGGTGGACGCAACCTCCGGCCACGAGCTCTTGAGCTTCCTCGACGCCTATTCAGGCTATCACAAGATCCGGATGCATCCGGATGATGAGAGCAAAACCAGCTTCACAACCGATCTGGGCCTATATTGCTATACCCGGATGCCCTTCGGTTTGAAGAACGCCGGCGCGACATATCAGCGCCTGGTCAACAAAGTGTTCGCTCCACAGCTCGGCCGCAACATGGAAGTCTACATAGACGACATGTTGGTCAAAAGCCGCGTCTCCGCAGAACACTTGGCCGACTTGGCCGAGACATTCTCCGCCCTATGGCGGTACAAGATGAAGCTGAATCCGGCCAAATGCGCCTTCGGGGTAGCCTCCGGGAAGTTCCTCGGCTACATGGTTACTCGCCGAGGAGTAGAAGCTAATCCCGAGAAGGTTTCGGCCATCATCCAAATGCGCCCCCCGGCAAACCTCCGAGAGGTGCAGAAGCTGAACGGGAGGATCGCAGCCCTAAGCCGCTTCATGTCGAGGGCGGTAGACTACTGTTTCCCCTTCTTCAAGCTGCTGAAGAAGGCCAATTGTTTCGACTGGACGGATGAGTGCCAAGCAGCCTTCGACCAGCTGAAGGCCTACCTCTCCAAAGTCCCCGTTCTGTCCAAGCCGGTTCCCGGGGAACCTCTGAGCCTGTACCTCGCAGTCTCCGAAACGGCTTTCAGCGCCGTCCTCGTCCGAGAGCAAGATGGCATTCAGAAGCCGGTTTACTATACCAGCCGAGCCCTTCAAGGAGCGGAGCTCCGGTATCTTGCCCTGGAGAAGTTGGCTCTGGCCCTCGTCTCGTCCGCGAGGAGGCTCCGGCCTTATTTTCTGGCTCATTCAGTAAGGGTTCTCACCGACCAGCCCCTGAGGCAGGTTCTCTCCCGGCCGGAGGTGTTCGGCAGACTGGCGAAATGGGCGATTGAGCTAGGAGAGTTCGACATCTCCTACGAACCTCGGGTAGCAATAAAAGCTCAGGCGTTGGCAGACTTCATCGCCGAACTCACCCCCGGCACTACCTCGGCACTTCAGCCGAAACCCGATGTGTCCGAAGCCGAGGCCACTTCGGCTCCTGCGCCAGCAGAAGAATGGCAACTCTTTGTAGACGGCTCCGCGTGCTCCACGGGCAGCGGCGCCGGGTGGATCCTAGCATCGCCCGAAGGAGTCATCACGGAGTACGCCTTGCGTTTCTCCTTTCCAGCAACTAACAACGCCGCCGAGTACGAAGCTCTCATTTCTGGCCTCCGGGCCGCGAAGAAGCTCGGCGCCCGGAATCTGAAGGCCTTCAGCGATTCTCAGCTGATCGCCAGCCACATTTACGGAGAATACGAGGCTCGGGACGCTATCATGGCATCTTATCTCCAGGTGACTCGCAAGATCCTCCCTCAATTCGATTCTTATGAAATCGTGAGGATCCCGAGAGCCGAGAATGCCCGAGCCGATGTACTTTCCCGGCTGGCGTCGACTCAAGACGGGGGAGGAGGCCGAATGATCCTAGTGGAGGAACTCGCCGAACCAAGCCTCGGCAAGCCTGAAGCCATGCAGGTCACTGAGGCCGAAGCCGAGACGTGGATGACTCCCCTCGTCGCTTTTCTCCTCCGAGGAGAAGTCCCGCCAGACTCAAGGGAGGCGAAGCACATTCGGCAACGCTCATCCCATTTCCTCCTTCTGGACGGGGTGTTATACAAGAAGTCCTTCGGCCGACCGCTGCTGCGATGCCTCGGCCCGGCTGAAGCCGACTACGCCACGAGAGAAGTACATGAAGGGGTATGCGGAGCGCATGCGGGAGGAAGGGCCCTGGCTCACAAGCTTCTAAGGCAAGGCTACTGGTGGCCGACGCTCCGATAGGACGCTTTAGCCCTCGTACGGCGCTGTGACCAGTGCCAGAGGTTTAGCTCCCTCATCCACCAGGCAGCCACCCTTCTGACCCCCTTATCCGACCCCTGGCCTTTCGCTCAATGGGGAATCGACCTCCTGGGGCCTTTTCCCGTCGCCACCGGCCAAAGAAAATTCCTCATCGTGGCGGTAGATTATTTTTCTAAGTGGGTAAAAGCCGAACCCCTCGCGTCAATAACCGATAGCAATGCTTGGAACTTCGTATGGAAGTCCATCATCTACCGGTTCGGCATCCCCCGGGCCATCATCTCGGATAATGGAAAGCAGTTCGACAGCCGACGATTCAGCGACAACTGCGCCAGCTTCGGCATACTCCACAAATTCACTTCGGTAGCTCACCCTCGGGCAAATGGCCAGGTCGAAGTCACTAACCGAAGCCTGCTGCAGGGACTGAAAACTCGCCTCGGCGAAGCCAAAGGCCGATGGGTAGAGGAGCTGCCGAGTGTTCTGTGGGCCTATCGGACGACGAGCCGAACTCCTACCGGCGAAACTCCATTTCGCATGGCTTATGGGATAGAGGCCGTCATTCCAGTAGAAATCGGCCTCCCCTCTCCCAGAGTCGTTGCCTACAATCCGGAGGCCAACGAAGAAGGCTTGAAAGATCATCTGGACCTCATTGAAGAGACCCGATATAAGGCTCGTATCCGGCTAGCAGCTTATCAGCAGCGCATGGCCAAGTACCACAACACTCGAGTGAAGCCCCGAAGCTTTGAAATCGGGAGCCTCGTGTTGAGGAATGCTCATGCTTCCAAACCGGCCGAAGCCTCGGGAAAGCTTGCCCCCAACTGGGAGGGGCCTTATCGGGTCAAAGAAGTAATCAGACGAGGGGCTTATCGGTTGGAAACCCTTTCGGGCCAACCTCTCCCTCGCACCTGGAATATAGAGCGCCTTCGGCGTTATTTTATGTAAATCACTTTTTTCCGGACTTTCGGCCGGAAGGTATGAATAAAGGTCCCTTCTTCAGGAAGCATGGTATTTCTAAGTCCGTGTAAACCGTACCGGGAGTGGCTTCGGCCATGCAAACCGTATCGGGAGCGGCATGGTATTCTAAGTCCGTGTAAACCGTACCGGGAGTGGCTTCGGCCATGCAAACCGTATCGGGAGCGGCATGGTATTCTAAGTCCGTGTAAACCGTACCGGGAGTGGCTTCGGCCATGCAAACCGTATCGGGAGCAGCATGGTATTCTTAAGTCCGTGTAAACCGTACCGAGAGTGGCTTCGGCCATGCAAACCGTATCGGGAGCGGCATGGTATTTTAAGTCCGTGTAAACCGTACCGGGAGTGGCTTCGGCCATGCAAACCGTATCGGGAGCGGCATGGTATTCTAAGTCCGCGGGTACCTCGATCCGTAGAATGGCTTCGGCCATATAATCTGGATCGGGAAGCGGCCAGGTATATCAGTCCGCGTAAGCAAAAGCTGGAGTGGCTTCGGCCACGCAAACCGCTTCAAGAGCGGCAGGATATCCCTACGGGTCATGAACCACGTTAGTAAAGGTCCCGGCCGTATATACTATCTGTGGCGATATTTTGTTAACTTTCTATCCGAACCTACAATAGGTCTCGGCATTGCGAGCTATAGCGGGCAGACGACAGGATCTCGGATTTCTGAAAAACCAGATTCGGACGATCATACACAAGACATGAAGGTAAAGCCAGAAACACTTCCTGTATTCACAAAAAGGGGAAGTACAAAACCGGCCATCCACTTGGCCGTAGGCTTACAAAAGAAGAAAAACAAAAACCGGGGCAAGCCCCCATATCAGTTCTCGGCAACCCCCTCCACTTCAACTGGGTTTCGGCCAGGAGAGGGAGAGGGGGAATCGACGATCTGCACGTCCTCAGGCGGGGCGGCTTCGACAGGGCCTCCTCGACCAGGGCGACCTCATCACCTTCCGCCGAGGCCGGGGCCCTCTTGGCTGTAAGCCCCTTCCACCAGGACAGGAGCTCCGCGCCTTCCTCTTCCGTTGGCAGGGCAATCCCGGTTAAGTCCACGTTCGGATAGACCTTCTGGGCGGCAGCCAGCCCGATGTCGAAGACCGAGGAGGCCGCTAGAAGCTGGGCCTGGATTATCTCCTCGGCATAGTCCGGGCCGGCCTTGTAATGTGGCCGACATCTCCTCGGCATGACGGCGATTCTCCGAAGCCCGCCGGGTGTCCTTGTCCTGTATCTGGGCCTTAAAGGGCCCGGTTCTCAGCCTGGGCCGCGGCAAGCTCCCGCTCGGCCTTCTCCTTCTCCTGCTCGGCCCTTGTCTTGGCCTCGGCAGAAGCGCGGGCCTCTGCGGCCCTCTCCCCCAGCTGTGCCCGCATCCGGGCGTTTGTGGCTACAAGCTCGTCAATCATGGGCTCGATGTTAGGCGCCGCCGAAGGGCCCTCGCCCGAACCTGCCGAGGCTGACGCCCTTTCGGCTTCCAGGAGCTTGTTCCGAAGCAGCTCCTGATGGTGAATCAGAACGCTGCCCGTAACCGCAGCCTGCAGACCGAAAACAGGCAAGGATCAGCAAAAATTGAAGTAAGCTAAGGAAAGCTAGATGGAAGCGCGCTCAGAAGCTTCTTACCTGGACCGCCAATCGGGCGCTGATTGCGGCCAGATCGGTGACCGAGTGATCCTTCAGCTCCACGAAGGCCGAAGGGAGAGTGAGGCTGCGGAGCAGACGGAGGCACGTCTGCGAATCCTCCATGCTCTCATCTTTGTAGATCCCCGGCTCGGGGACCCACAATTCGCGCTCCTGCGCGCGAGGCGCCTGCGACCCAGCACCTTCATACTCTGCCCCCGCCATCGCGGCCGGAGGAGAATCGCCCCTCGGCGCCTCCGGGGACGCCAGCCTCGCGGCCCTTCGGGCCCCGGCAGTTCTCCTAACCAACGGGGCGGGCTCTGCCTCTTCGGGCTCCTCCGCTCGGGGCCGCTTCGACAATCGGCCGCCCCTTCGGGAGGCAGACTTGGTCTTTCGCTCCCTCTCGAGAGCGGCGGCGACAGCACGGCCCTCGGAGGAGGCCGCAGTCATCGGAGCCACTAGGCCTCGTCCAGACCCGCCTGCCGCCTGCGGGGGTGGAGGCTGACCTCGGCCGCGTTGTTGGGCAATCCGGTTCAGGAGGCCCTCGATCCCAGACATCGCTGCGAACAAGAGAAGAAGTGTTAGAAACGAATAACGCAACAGCTGCAAACTCAAAACCGACTTACCCTCGGCCGAAGCTTCAGCAACCTCGTCAGCCGGAGGAGCTTCGGCCGGAGGAGCGGCCCCAGCGCTTCCTTCGCTGTCCTGCGGAGTCTCCCCGGGAGGAAGGTAGGGGAAAGCCCGCTCCGGATCGAACCGAGGATCCGGCCATACCCCGGCATCCACAAATAACTCCGCCTTGCTAAGGAGCCCCCAGATGTCGTACGGAGCCATGGCCTCGATGTGGCCCACTAGGGCGCTCTGGGTGGAAGTCAGAGCGGGAGGATCGGAAAGGCCCGCGGCCAGCGGCGCCCATTCGGTAGGGAAGGGCCACACGCTCTTCTCGTTCTCCGGCAAAGAAATGAGGATAAATTTCCTCTTCCAGCCATGGATGGACGAGGGCTTCCCGGAAAAGATGCTTCGGCCGATACGAGGGACGAAGCAGTACCATTCGGATCTCCCCTGCCTTTGGATTTTGAAAAGGTAGCGGAAGACGTTGATGGAAGGGACAGTCCGTATACGGGCAAGCACAGCCAAAAAGCCGTAAACTGTGCGCCAAGAATTGGGAAAGAATTGGGACGGGGCCAACCCGTAGAAACAAAGGAGGTTAATGACGAAGGTGGGGAGAGGAAGACGAAAGCCCGCCTGGAAGCTTTCTTCGTAGATAGAAAAGGTACCCGGGCGGGGAGTATTGGCCCTAGTGTTGGAACCAGGCCGGTAGGGGATCATCCATGAAGGAAGTTGAAAGTAGGAAGCGATGTAGCTAACCGCTTCATCCGAGAGGGCGCAGGCTGCCTCCGAAGCAGTCTCGGGACGCCGACGTCCCGAGGTGGAAGCCTGGCCCGGGGTTTGAACCTCCTCGGACCCCTCGGCCTCGGAGGCCTCGGCCCCGGAGACCTCGGGCTCTCCGGACATTGCAGAGGCGAGGGAGTCCAGAGCAAGGGGAGATGACACAGAAGACTTGGGGGAATGAGACGGAGTATACTCCTCGTCCGAAGGGGTAATCTCGCTCGAAGAAGAGCTGCGGACCATAGGATCGCAAAGATGGAGAAAGGAGAACGAGGCTTACTCTCAAAACGGGGAAGATCTCCCCTAGGATCAACCACAGCCTCTCAAGCCACCCAACTCCACCAGCAAGCGCTCCGAGAGATGGAGATCTCCCCGCAATGGCCAGCAGGCTCGGACGACGCCTTCAGAGAGCTAGCCTTTCGCCGGAGGAGGAAGAACTCGGGGGATCGCAGAGCAACGCAGGCACAGGAGCAAGAAGACAAACAGTGCTCTGCGGGGGGCTCCTATTTATAGGCTCCGTTCGAAACCCCGCCTGCCGAGGCCGACGGCCGAGATTGTCCCCGTCGTCTCGTTGCTTCTCTCGGATGCCTGCCACGTGTACCGTCCTTCGGCAATGATAACGGACGGACTCCGGGACTTGAACCAGAACGATCAACGGCCGAAAGCGCTCCGACCCTTCGGCTGGCTACTCGGATGACCGCCACGTGTCCCGATCTGCGTGCCGGAGAAGGGAGCGGCGGCAATCCGAGGAGGACCTCGGGCAGATGGCCGAGGTGATCCGCGACCTACGAGCGGTCATGATCTTTTTGTGTTTTCTATGGAGCGGCCGGATGCGTGACGCGTGTCCCGTGCTTCCTCGCGAAGCGACGCCAGTCCCGTCCATTTAATGAAGTCTGACGCGAGTCAGAGGGCTCGGCCCTTCGCTCTCAGAGGCAAAGGCCTTCGTCGCCATCCTGGATGAAGACGAAGCAGCTACTTAACCTTTGGCCGACCGAGGGCACCCTCTTTTCAAGAAGAACAGAAAGCTTCGGGTAAAGCACCTGTTACGCTATTCCCCAACCAGCTTCGGGCTATACTCTCGCCATCTCAGAACTGAGGAAGACAAGAGTGGGGGGCTATGTGATGAGGCAGAATCTGATTCGGCCCATTAAAACAAGTCCAAACCCAGTTCAGCCCAGCAGCAGCAGTACAAGGCCCTCAGAGAGCCTTCGGCCCATCTTCGGCCCAACAGCCCTCGGCCCGTAAGCGGCACCGTTGCTCCCGGCCCAACAGGCTTCGGCCCATCAGCGGCCCATCAGCCTACGGCCCGTGAACAGCCCGGCAGCCCCAGGCCCAGCAGGCTTCGGCCCATCAGCGGCCTAACCCCCTTCGGCCCGATAGCCGAGTCCGGCCCACTCCGGTGGAGGACTAGGCACTATGGCGGTTTACCAGTAAGCCCGGACATAGTCCTATATCGGCTGTCACCGTTAACCATCATCTATCCTCTGCTATAAATACACCGCTATTTATTGCCAAAGGTATGCAATTCTATGCCTCCGAGACCCTCAAGGACTATAGTCCAAAAAGCATTAAAGCTACTCTTTGCCTTCTAAATCGAATCTTCTTCAGAAGCTAACTTGACCGTCGGAGGGGGTTCCTAAGGGCCGAAGCCCGGGACTCATGCTGACCGGTTTCTTCTTCTTTCCCTCCTGTAGGGGTTCGGTTCGAATCATCGCCGACCTCCCCGAGTCGGTATCGGCCGCCAACCTCGGACTCCTCCCACCGGTCTCGACGCCATGCGCCGGCTGCATCTCCGACCGAAGGAGCCTCGGCCTCGCCTTCTGAAGACAAGCCAGTATCTGACCGAGCCACCTTCGGCCTCGGACCTTCGGCTTCGTCTCTGCCTCCATCGCCTTCCGGATCTCCGTCAGGCCTTTAAAACACCGATCCGACCCAGCTTTGGATCCATTTCTTCGGATTCCAGCCTCGGAATCCGGTCGTGATAGCTTCGGCTACATCAAAACTTAAACAATTTAAATTATTTAGAAATTACTATAGAGCAGTGTAACATAAATGTGTCTTATAAAAAACTAGCTTTATACATGTACGATGCATGGTAAAATGTCAGATTTGAATACACAGATTTTAATGCTGGCAGAAAGCAGAAATTATGTTTTAGTAATTCTTCACAGAGAAAGATTCTCTTGTTGCCACGTGTCTTAATTTTAATTTTGGTGGAAAAATAGGAATCTGTTTTAATAATTCTTCATAAAGAGAGATAGATAGAGAGAGAGAAAATTCTCCTACTGCGATGTGTCCTAGTTTTAATTTTGGTGAGAAAATAAAAACTCTGTTTTAGTAATTCTTCATAGAGAAAGATTCTCTTGTCGTCACGTGCCCCACTTCTAATTTTGGTGGAAAAACAGGAACTTTATTTTAGTAATTCTTCATAAAGAGAGGTAGAGAGAGAAAAAAATTCTCCTACTGTGTCCTAGTTTTAATTTTGGTAAGAAAACGGAAACTTTATTTTAGTATTATAGTATAGATTACGATTTAATCACACTTTTTCATCTTAACGTATCTTTCATGAATAAATCTAAATTTGTTGAAAGAATCTTAAAATCCTCCTAAATTAAAAAGTAGCGATTTAATTACACTTTAATCACATATTTTTCAAGAAAGGTATATTTTCCTAAAAGGAATTCTCTCTTTTTATGTTATATATAGCTATATTAAAATTATATTTTATATATTAAAAATTGTCATATCTTTATATTAAAAATTTAATATATCTTTGATGATTTTTTCACGAAGTTTTTAAATTTTTACCAATTTAAGATTTTTTTTCTCTAACCGATGTTTTCTCGAATCTCAACTTGGTAACGCGGTGTAGCAATGGAAGCCTGCAGTTTCTTTTAACAAATATACCTATTCCTACAACTTGATCATCTCAAAATTGAGCTTGATGGACATCTTTATAATATCCAGTAGCAAGTACGTCTTTCTCCTTATGCATGCCCACTTGAGCTCCATCCATCGCTTCACCTAGTATCCCAATTGTTGAATCCACACAGGTCATAGCCTTCGAGAAAGCGGTGCCAACATTCATAGCTAAAATATAGAGTAGATTAATACTTGTACTATAATACTTTAAAACTTGAACTCTTTAAGAACTTAATACTTCAACATTTGCCATATTAAGGTCAAAAGTGTTAAAAACTTAAAATTAAAGAGTTAGCACAATATATGAGTGTTATGTTATTTAGATGTGGAAGATTTTAGTCCTTACTACTTAATTCTTTAGTTCTTTACGTTTTACATATCTTTAATCTTAAAAATTAATATTTCAACTTGTGTTACATTTGTAGTTGTCTTCAAGATGAGATAAAGAACAATAACAAATACATATAATACTTTAAAAGTTGAAATCTTTGAGACCTTTACACTTCAAAACTTAAAGTATTAAGATCTTAAGTGTTAAATAGTTATAATTAAAGAGTTAAAGCAATATTTGTGTTATGGTGTTTAGGTGTTTACGACTTTAATCATTAATTCTTTAAGTCTTAAATATATTTAATCTAAAAAATCAAAGACTTAAGATCCTAACTTGTTGCATATTTAAAGTTGTCTACAAAATAAAATAATATTATATAAAATTTAATATATAATTATATATATATACACACACACACAAAAGGGAGTTTATTTTAGGAAGATATAATTTTCTTGAAAAATACATGATTAGATCATAAAGACTCTTTCAATAAATTTAAATTTATTTATGAAAAATATGTTAGAATGAAAAAAAATATGATTAAATCATATGTTTTTTTAGAAATCATAGATTTATGTTATGCTACTATGGACTAACCTCCTCAAATCATCAAAGATACATTAAATTTTGTAATATAAAGTTACGATAAATTTTTAATATATTAAATATAATTTTAATATATAATAAAAATGATATATAATATAAAAAGAGTGAGTTCCTTTTAGAAAAATATACTTTTCTTGAAAAATACGTGATTAAAGTGAAATTAAATTACTACTTTTTAAATTCATAAATATCTTAAAGATTTTTTCAATAAATTTAGATATATTCATGAAAAACACGTTAAGATGAAATATGTACTAATTTTCAAATAACTTAAATTATTTAAGTTTTAAAGATTTAAAGAATTAAATATTATATAATACATTACGATCTTAATGCCTTAATGATTAAATACTTTTTATCTTAGCACTTTAATACTTATATTCCCAAGTTAAAAGGTGGGGGTGGCAAAATTGTAACTCTTTAAAAAAAAAGTTGTTGTCGGGGGGGACGAATAGGATAAGAGGAGTAAACTACGCATTCTAAGAAGTTTGGTAATGTGATTGAAGGGAAAATAAGGGCTCGTTTGATAAAACTTATGTCTAATGTCTACAATCCATTATTCCCATCTAATGTCTTAGCATGTTTTCAGAAGTGCTAAAAATAATTAAGAAGTATATTAAAATTATACGTTTGATAGACCCACTGAAAAATAACATCTAAACGTAATTTATTTCATCAAAACATACTTCGGAGAAGCCCTTCCCACAGATCTCCCTTCCGTCATTCTAGTGAATAAAAATAAAAAAATTGCTGCTATCGGCATCGTTCTGATGAAGAAATGAAGAAACTGCAATTTCCATGCCGTAGAAGCCCCCCGCCATCTCATCATTCTCTGGTTTGCTCCATCCTTCGGCGCCGGAGTCCCCTCCAACGGGAACTTGTCTCCTGATCTTCCAACCGCTGCCAGATCTGGATCCAGAGGGCAAGACATCATCAACATGAGCTTGAAGTGATCGGAACCGCTCCTCCGTCTCATGATCGGGCTGGATCCCAGTCGCTAGACTCCACATCCATCCCCAAATCTGGATTGGATGGCTTCGACGACACAGGGGGAGATGAGATCGCTGCCAACAATGGAGGAGGACGGTCGGTTGGGAGAAGGTGAGGAGGGCGGCTATCTATGAAGGAAGCAATAAGGGAGTCCACCTGCTGTCGAGGGACAGGTTGGAGAGGGGAATCTTAGGGGTTTGCGGGTTTGCTACGGAAGAGTGGTGAAGCTCGCTGCCGTCGACGGTGGTGAGGCCTCACCCGATGGCCGCATGAAGCTTTCGAGCAAGAGACTGTCTGTGGTTGAGAGAGAGAGAGAGAGAGAGCGCGAAGGGGGATGGACCGGACGGTCTTGCCGGGTTTCATGTCTAAAAATAAAAAAGCGATCTCAGGCAACTTAAAATTTCAGAAAAGTTTTAGATATAAGTGTTTCGTTGAAACCTAAAATAAGTGATTATATCAAACAGCCTAAAAGTGAACATATATGATAATTTCAGAGATAAGAAGCTCAATAAGTATTATCAAATATTACCTAAGTCTCCCTATAAAATAAGGAGATGCTAATACTGTAATTTCTGACATGGAAGAGGAAATAAGTGACTCTCTCTATCGGGAAATACATGGCAAAAATCCCTACAAGAAAATTATATAGGGAAAGAAAAAACAAAGGGAAAGATAAAAGGGATGGTTGTAGGGAGTAGGGAGAAGAAGAAAGATTGCGACCGATAGCTAATGATGATAGTAGGGGGTTACCTAATTCTATACTATTATTTTTTATTGTTCATTTGGGGTAGATATTTTTATTTTTTATCTTGTTTTGATCGACTAATTAGAGATCGGATTGTACGATAATGTAGAGCATAGTGGGGCCCATCTAAAAAAAATTAAAAATAAATTTTAATAAAAAAATATCGACAACCGGCATGCAACAAGTTATTCTCTAAAAAAAGAGTAATAAAAGAATGAGGGCAAGTGTTACTGTTGAACCCCATTGATTGATTTTAATGATAACAAAATCTATATTATGTGTACTAATATCTTTGTTTAAGTGTGCAAAAATTCGAGGAAGATCTGATGTAACTTGATACTCAAATATGTGAAAAATAGAGTGTTTTGAAAATATCTAAGTAAGAAGGGTTGACACTTTACTAAGTGATGTCGACGCCCTGTGTAAACTGAAGCATGTTCTGCTTCAAGAAAAGTGCAGACAATTTTGATAGGGGTACATTATAAGGCATTGTTGGATATCTTAATGGATAAATTTTAAAAAGCACTCAACAACAAAGTTGTAAATGATCTGAATCTCTGTCCTACAAGTACAATATTAACTCAATCTGAATTCTTATATGAAGTTATGATTTTCTAAGAATATCAATTTATATAGACTGAATAGATAAAACAGCACTAACCCCAAAACTCAGGATGTTGACACCATATAAAGGAGTGTCGACACCACCACTCTAAGAATTGAAAAATATGAATGTTATACCTTCTATTTTTGGTAGAAAAGATTTTCTTTCAATCCTCAATGACTTTTTAAAGTTCTAGGCTCTTTAAAAAGCCTATAAGCGAATATATTGAGATTATCCATACATTGAAATAGCTTGTGCAATTAAAAGATGCTTGTAAATGATCTTTGAGTTATATTAAGAGATTTAAAAGCACTTCATGTGGTGTTCTTAGAGAGAAAGAGATTGGCTGCACTTCCTCATTCTTCATATTGATGTTTGATTTCTTTTATATATTCTACTTTATTATTTATTGTCTTTAGTGAGCTAACACCACATCACTAGCTTATGTGTTTAGTGAGCTAGCACTAAATTAACTAGTGTGTATGATTGGTGAACTAACACGGGATCAACTAGTGTATGATAGTGAAATCTCAAGATGTTCTTGGGAAGTAGACATAGGTCATTGTGTGATCAAATCACTATAAAATATTATGTCCCTATTATGCGATTACCTCTTTTTTTTTTTTTTTTCTATCTCCCTTCTTATTCATTTAATTTTATATATTATCTTTGGATTTTAAAAATCCTATTCACTCCTCCCCTCTAGACTTTATCATAGTTTTTAGCCAACAATGGATATCAAAATATATTTCTAAGTTAAAAGTTTAACACCTTTTAAAGAGATTCAAAAGCTATAGCATACTCCAGAGCCAATTTTCTTTTTGGTGAAGAACAATCGACAATTAAACCTCTATTATTCAATGGGTTTAATTACGGCTATTGAAAAAATCTCATGACTATATACATACAAGCCATGAACTATGAAATATAGAGAGCAGTTGAAACTAGTCTATATTTACCAAAAGAAAGATTTGAGGAGTGGAAGATAGAGGATTTTCGAAAATTATCTTTATACTGAAAAACTATCCAAACTTTTCATTGTGCTCTTGAATCTAATGAAATTTATATGTGTGAAACAGTTAAAGAAATTTAGGAAAAGCTTGAAGTTACTTGTGAAGGAATCAATCAAGTAAAAGAAACAAAGATAAACATACTTGTTCATAAGTACGAATTGTTCAAGATGGATGCCAATAAGACTATTAGAGAGATGTTCACTCGATATAGAGACATCATCATAGGACTTAAAGCCCTCGACAAAGTATATTTTAATCCAGATCTAGTTAGAAAAATTCTTCATTCGTTACCTCCATCTTGAAATTCTAAAGTTATAGTTATAGATGAGCCAATGGATTTGTCCAAACTTTTAGTTGACGAGCTCATGGGGTCGTTAATGACCTACGACATTAACATGTTAAAGATCAATGATGAAGATCAAAAGAAGAAGAAGTTTTTAACACTTAAAGTTGCAACAAATTTATTAAGTGATAAGGAAAGTGATGATTTAGATGAAGAAGACATAGATATAATCTCTAAACAAGTATGGAAGTTTATAAGAAGGACGAAGAATCAATATTCAAGAAGTAAGATAAGTAAAATACTACAAAGTAAGGAAGAAACCTTTAAACTTTATGAACATGTTTGTTATGAGTGCAAAAAATTATGACATTAAGAAGAAAATGTTCCGACATAAAGAAAATGTTCGAAAAAGACAAAGAAGGGTCCAACAAGAAAAATGAAAGGCTAGCGGCATGGAGCGATAAAGACAAATCATCTTTGGATGAGTCCGTAGAGAAGAAAATAGTTAATCTTTGTCTTATAGCGCAAGAGACGGGATAAAGTAATTTTAGAATCTTTATCTTTTACTTTACATGAATTTTAAGAGACATTTGATGATATGTACTTTAAATATAATTTTTTTAAATAATAAAATAAGAAGCTTAGCACTGAGTTAATTTTTATTTCTTGATGCTTCTCAACTTAAATACTTGACGATAAAAAATGATATGTTGAAATCTAAAAATAAGATCTTAAGCATGAACTTTTTATTTTGGAATATGATATATCTTGTGCTAATGCAAAGATTCAAGTTTTGACTAATAGAGATAGAAGAGTAAAAGACTAGGTTATCTAAATTTGTTTATGGATGAGACAATTAGAAGGCAAAGACTAAAATCAAGATGTATTTCCTCAGGGAGGAGGTAAGTATAAGGTATTGTTATACATTATCAATCTTCAAATTACCAAACACTCTTTGATTTGATTGGACATAAAATTTTATAAATGTTTAGATGTATATTCATGCACATGGTTGCTTAAATGACCTTGTTTCTTTATAATGCATAACTTGACTAATTTTGATGAATACATATTCTTTTTGTCATTCATTTATGAAACTAGATCGGTAATTTACTTGAATGCTCATTATGATCCTTGTTGTTTCATCTTTATGAATAGATAGTGAAATTATGTATGATTTACATAGATATCTTGTGCTAACAACATATTATCTTTAATAATAAATATGGAGAATAAAAATTGATATTAGATATATTGATGATGATTTTTTTTTTAGTTTCTTAATTGTCAATGGACATAATGAATAGATCTTTATTTGATTTTTTAGTATTATTTGTGATATGTATGAATTAGATGTTATTGATCACCTTTTTGCTTGACGACAAAAAAGATGGAGAGAAATGGTAGGTGATATTTATTATCTCAAATTGATGTACACTTAATTGGTTGTTTACTTTATTTTAATTTAAAATATATTTATTTTAATTATTAGACGATTTTGTCATTATAAAAAGAGAGAGATTGTTGAATCCCGTGGATTGATTTTGATGGTAACAAAGTTCATATTATGTGTACTAATATATTTGTTTAAATGTACAAAGGTTCGAGGAAGATTTGATGTAACTTGATACTTAAATACGTAAAAAATAGAGTGTTTTGAATATATCTAAGTAAGAAGTGTCAACATCTTACTAAGTGGTGTCGACACCTTGTGTAAATCGAAGCATATTTTTGTTTCAGGAAAGTGTATATAATTTTGACAGAGTTGCATTCCGAAGTATTTTTGGACATCTTAATAGATGAATTTGAAAAAGTGATCAATAACACAGTTGTAGAGACATGAAATTCTTTCTAACAAATATAAGATCATCTCAATCTGACATTCTTAAATGAAATTATGATTTTTCTAAGCAGATCTAATTGTGCAGATTGAACAGAGGAAGCAATGTTTACCTTAAAATCGAGAATGTCGACACCATATAGAAGGATGTCGATATCACTACTCCCAGAACTGAAAAATATGAATGTTAGACCTTCTATTCTTAGTAGAAAATATTTCTTTTTGTATCTCCAATGGTTCCTTTAAGTTCTAAGTTTTTTAAAAGACCTATAAGTGAGTATATTGAGGTTATCTACACTTTGGAATAGCTTGTACAATTTAAGAATGCTTGTTGATGATCTTTAAACTATTAGTGTTTGATTTTTTTTTATTCATTTTTTTTTATTGTTTATTATCTTGGTGAACTACAACCGCATCAATTAGCTTATGTGTTTGGTGAGTTAGCATCAGATTAACTAGTGTGCATGGTTGGTGATCTAACACTGGATCAACTAGCATATAGAAGTAAAATCTCAAGATGTTCTCAACGAGTAGACATAGGTCGTCATATGACTAAACCACTATAAAATATCGCATCCCTATTGTATTATTGCCTCATTCTCTTCTATTTTTATTCTTATTCATTTAATTGTGTGAATTATCTTTATATTTTAAAATTTTTATTCATCACTCTCCTGTAGAGTTTATCATAACTTTACCTTCAAATATGGATAGGCCGGCCTCCACAGATAAAATTGCACCATGATTCACTCCCACTGCCCGTTTTAACCTTCTTCCCTTCCTAGACCCACCCACCCTCAACTAGTCGCCCCTTGGCGAACCTTCCAAACCCCGAACATCACCTATTGCTGCACCCTAAAAGGAGGTAAAACAAAACCTTCCCGTACCATGGCGTACCTACTGAGGGTGGATCAGTAATTTAACTTCTAAAAGATGTAGTATATTTATAAATAATTTCTCTTAATTCAATTATTAATAAATTGGTCGTCATAATCTATCGTAAATTGATAAAAGTCTCATAAATATTACAAATAAACTTCTGCTAGAAAAGTTGTGATTACAAATAGTTGGATTAAGAAAAGTTATTTGTAACATCAAAAATTTATAAGAATTAAAATATAAATTACTATGGTTTTTTGCAAATAACCCCCTAAAGAATCTCATATTGTAGATAACTCCTTATATAATTCGTATTTACATATAACCCTTTTAATTATGAAATAATTATTTGCATATAACCCCCTCACCTATGTAGGCTTATTGTGAATTTCGCTTAAATTAAAATGTTGTTACCTATATAGAATATGTGAAAGTTATTAAATAAAAATATTAATAATATCTTCAATTAAAATACATATATCTCACAAGAAAAATCACATAAACATCTATTCATGATAAGCTTCTTGTATATAATTAACATCAAAAATAATATTTTCATATTTATGTGGAGTAAAAATATTTTAACTCAAGTAAAATTCCAAACAAATCATATAGTTAAGGAAGTTATATGCCAACACCTCCAAAATTTAGGAGATTATATGCAAATATGAATTATACAGGAGGAGGTTATCTACAAATATTAGAATTTTTTTCAAAAATCCCAAATTACTAAAATACTCACAACGTCAACGTGCATGGGTGTCTTACCCCAACCACTCTACACGGTACACCAACCTTCATGTCATTCTCTCCTACCTTGTATCCCCTCTTCCCTGTGTTTCACCAGCAACACGCCGGCCCTGTGCCAGCGTCGAGATCCACCGCCGGCGACCAGCTCGCCGGTGCTGCGCGCTCGACGCTTGGGGGCCCCAAACAGTGGCACCGACATCCCCATCCAACAGGATCCGAGACGGTGTGTCCCGTACCGCAGTGGCGCAGAGCGACTTATAACTATTTATTAGTGAACAGGGGTAGCTCCCACTCCCAGCAATCCGCATCTCCTTCAGGCTTCAGCTCACCGGCTACCTCCTTTCGGACCAGACTCCGGCGATGGGTTCCCGTGAGGAGGAGGTGGAGAGACTAGCAGAGGAAGAGGGGCTGTTGCAGGTAACTGTGCTCTCTGTGCTGCTACAGATTCTCTTGTTGTTAGCTTTTATTGTCAGATCCGTTTGTTCTGGTAGGCAATGGATCTGTTTGGTTCTTTTCTGAGTTTTTTTTTTTGGAAAGAGTTTAAGCTAGGACGAGCATTTGGATCTTTCCTCGTCGTGGAATTCTGAATTCTGTTTGTTTCCTTGTTTGTTTTTTGGGACCGGAAAGACTGTTGTTACTAGAATAGGATCATGCTATGAGGAAATCTTTTTTTTCTAGGGAATTTCTCTTATTTAGAACATTGGGTAAGGGTCTATTTATTTTCACGTAAAATGAGTCACCGGAAAAGCATTTTCCGAAAAGTACATCTCAGTCACTTGTTTGGTAATCTGTAAAACCCAAGTCAACCAAAATTTAATCTGTTGACTCTCTCCTTTCCTAATTTTGGCATCCATGAGATATAATGGAATGCCTTTTTTGTAAAGAGCTGAAAATATTTTCACGAGTACCAAGTAACAAATTTTATTTTCATTTTTCTTGTAAATATATTTTTTAAAAAAATTATTTCCCTCCAATTATATTTTACGTGTAACCAAACGGATCCTAAGTGGAGACTGCAATTCATACTTTAAGAACTTACTTGGTGTCAGTTTCTTTTCCTTCACTTCTTAATGTTAATTTCTTTTCCTCCCCCTGACTAGACTTCACTTTATAGTATCAACAATATTGACCCTCCAAATTAATACGTAGTCCTAGGAGTAGAATTTGCATAACAGGAAACTATGATTTCTCCAGGTTTTACAAAGCAATCGCCCCGACAGCACTCTTAATGAAGAATGCTTTTGGTTTTATGTAGACTGTCACAGTGACGACTAGTTAATAGTTAACACAATTGGCAAGTCTTGGGACATTGAAATCAATTATCTGGATACTGAACATCAGTAGTTGAGCCATATGATCGTAGCAAAGCAAAAACATGCTAAATTTAGAAGTCTTCCAATGCCTGTCACATGCTAACACAGAACAGAGAAACATTGAAGGGATTGTTCTGTTTCAGAGAAATGTGAGATTAGATTTTGGCTTCCTGAGGACCACTGACAAGGAATACTTTTGGTGAAGAGGACAGTGGAAAAGGTCCTTTGTAGGACTGTTGGTGACACAGACTCTAGTGCGTACATGAAATGTTGGAGACTGGAGATACATACTCTATCTTGAAGGAAATATGAGGAAGATTGCGGCTATTCATGTAAAGTATGATGTCCTCTCCATGCTTCATCTTGGTTGCATTAAATCGAATCTTGTTAGATTAATTCATATTGATGAGGTTGTGTTGGGTTTTAATCTAATTAGTGGTCCACTTGTGTTTACTGGGCTGCACACTTGCACACCATTAGGCATCCAATTAATAGAATATGATTGGGCTTAACCCATTAGGTGCCCAATAAGGATCCTGTAATGAGTAGGATCCTGTTAGAAGTAAGAACGGGACTGGTTCCTCCTCGCTATAAAAGAAGCATGTGACTCCCCATTAGGTCATACGCATCAAGACAAATAGAGAGATGAAGTCAGTGGAGACAGTGCGTGAGTTTACACCGTCTTCTTGTCCGGGGTTCGTGCGTTCTTGTTCGAGGTCCGCTGCGCATGGGAATCAACTTCGGCATCGTCTTCCTCTGCGTTAGGGATGGCTTCCGCTCCAGGTATTTCTAAAATCCCTAACAAGTGGTATCAGAGCCGTGTCGAAATTTTGGGACTCCGATCTACGGGATTCTTCCCGGATTAAAAAAAAAAAAAAAAAAAAATCTGGACGGCCGGACGGCTGCAGGCGTGCCGCCGCGGCCGTGCACCGCGGCCGCGCGGCACGCCAGTGCGGCCCGCGCGCGCCGTTGTGCTGGCCGGCGCGGGGCGCCGCTGCGGCGGGCTGCCGCGGCCCGCGCGTGGCCGCGCCGCGCGGCCGCGGCCTGCGCGCGGCACGCGCGGCTGCGGCCTGCGCGCGGCCGCGCTCTCCCGCGCAGGGCCGCGCGCGGGGCCGTTTGCAGCTGCGGCCTGCGCGGCTGCGCCCTGCGCGCGGCCGCGCACCGCCGCGGGCAGGCCTGCCGTGGGGGCGGTTTCCAGCGGCGATTTCGGGTTCCGGTGGTTTCCTAAATTCGGTTTCTAAAATTTGGGTTTCTTAAATTAGGGTCTCTAAACCCTAACTTTCCCTTTTTGGGAGGTTGAAGATGATGAGTTTAAAAAATTATTGGGTTTAAGAAACTATTGGGTTTAAGAAATTATTGAATTTAGGAAACCATTAAATTTTATTTGGTTTAGAGATCATTCAGGTCCTATTTTGGGTATTAGATCCGTTAAGATCTTATTAAGACCCAAATTCGGATCCATTTGATAATTCCTTAACGGATATTAGTTAACGGGTCTTGGATTCGAATTTTGGATACAATATCCGTTTGGATATCATTAAGACTCGAATTCGGATCCGATTAAGTATCCGACCCGAATCCGTTAATCTAACTCAAATCGAACCCGTTAACCCGTTAAGAACCGGACCCGCATCCGTTTATATCCGTTTGTGTAGATGCATCCTTTAAGATTTAAAATCATTTAATTTAAACTCCTTTAGTTATCTTTATCTTTTAAAATTCACTAATGGTCACTTAATTGATCCATTAAGTTTTGGATCTTTGGCCCATATTTCTGGGCCCATTTTAGGTCCATTAGTGATCTTTAAAGGATAAAAGATCATATTTTAATTCTGTTTAGATACATACACAATTTCTGATAATCTGTTTGTAATTTTGATTATTTCTGCAAACAGAAACGGATATTTTTGCAATTTAAGTTGTTTCTGTAAATTGAAACGGATATGTTTGCAATTTCTGATTGTTCTTGCAAACTGCAAAGGATGTTTACTGTAACGACCCGCCACCCTATAATCGGAGATCCGATTACTAAATGGGTACCGAATCATTAATTTGGAACCAAACCAGGATCTAAGTAAGTCTGGGAAATAAATAATCAACTAAGCTAAACATTCACATCGTATTGAAAGGAAAAAATGCAGAAATTAAGAGTTATTACAATGTGACTCGATACAGCAAATAATTACATACTCCAATAGAAAAGAAATGATTATACATACAGGCCAGAAATAAAGATAACAACTACGTCGGGGCATATCCCGGAACAACAGCCGACGACGCTCAACACCCAGCCGCTCCACCCTCGCTAAGTCTGCCTGGAGCCCTCACCTGAAAACCGCAGGGGTGAGTCTCAACGAAAAGACTCAGTAGGGATCCTTCGATCCCCACTGCCCACACACACACCCACAAGTGTAAAGTACAGCAGAGATATATATATAAACCATGAAAGACAGTGATTTCCACGCCTACATCTCAATATGAATCACATGCATTCGAAGTATAACTATCATGCATAATTCCATTTTATCAGGGAACCCGTAATCATGCGTATCCTCAAAACACGTCAATCACACAACGAAAGTGGGAAACACCGACCCGCTGAGACCAAACAGTAACCCCTCGGATAGCACGCTGGCTACCTCGGCGGTTACTCCTTCCCCCAGCAAACACCAACCCGCTGAGACCAAACAGTAACCCCTCGGATAGTACGCTGGCTACTCCGGCCCAACTGGCTCAGGTGGTTACTCCTTCCCCCAGCACGAGTGACACTCCAAAGGTACCACTCCGACACCGGTAAAAGCTAGCTAACCCCGGGGTTCACCAGGTGACCCTCTCCACTAGGCGTCACCCCGCCACTGCTCCCGTTAGCGCTGTGTCCCTCCGCACCGACATAGGGTGAAGAACGTTACAACTGTCACACTAGGTCCACCGAAACAGAATACACGGCACAGTGCGATCCGGTCACGGAAGAAGTCCACAGTCGCACGACACACAACGCAGTGCCATCCGGTCACGAAGAGTTCATCATCATCGAATATACTAAATCATGCGTTTAACCAACTATCTATCAGTGTACACACATTTTACTGGCATGGGTTTAGTGTAGTTCTGTCTTAAATCGCGTCGCCCAAGGTCGACGCTATTCAAGCACCCTAGACTGGTTCAAGAAACACCGGCCTCAGAATCTGGCCTAAAAGGCGTCGACACCAGCGGTCGCCTTTTGAAAGGCGTCGACATCCTCATACGCCGTTTAGCACAGAAATCCAGAATTTACAGAAACCATTAACCAGGGGATTTCTGCCTTAAAAGGCGTCATAGTTACCCGACGCTATTCAGAATCGCGTCGTCCACCCATGATGTCTTTTAGTCCCAGAATTCCCAAAATGACAGAGCCTTAGTAGGACGATTCCTGCCTAAAAGGCGTCATGATGGCCCGATGCCCTTCAAAAAGGCGTCGTCCATGCACGACGTCTTTCAACCCCAGGAACCAGGTCTGTCATGAGCCCGAGGGCTCCCCTTTTCAACCCTAAAAACCCCAAAATCACCCAAAATAGAGGAGAAATAGGGGCGAATCCAACCATCAGGAAACCACATTCATAGAAATCCCTCATTTTATTAAGAAGAGCTCCTAAACATGTTTATTCTACCCCCCGGAATCATAGATCTAAAACATGCTTAGGAGGAAGAATCATGATTTGAACATAGAATACAATAGGAATCGTCACCCTACCGGTTACTTGAACTCCTCCGAGCTTCAAGCCGTCCGCCCGACTCGCCCCACGCCGCCGCCGGTATCGCCGTGGTCGTCCTTACTCCACCGTGACGTCGGCCGCCGTCCGGAGAGTAAAACGCCGCAGTGGAAGTGGAGGTGGTAGTGGTTGGAGCTAGGTAGGGGATGAAGTGGAGGGAAGGACGAAGTGGTGGGAGGAAAAGAGGGAGGAGGAAGGGTCGTCGCCGGAGTCGCCGGAAGGAAGGAGAGAAAGAGAGAGGGAAGAGAAAATGAGGGAAAGAAGGAGGGCTCGCGGGGTTAACTAGAGACTAGCTAAAATGCGTCGAGATGTACGGACGCCTATCAGTTGACATGACGGCCGCTCTGACAGGACTCTGAAACGCGTCGTCCATCCAAGACGCCGTTCAGACGACAAGACTGGCGCCGTACACTGACAACCCAGAGTCGCAGTCTGAAAGGCGTCGTGCCTCACGGACGCTGTTCAGACGACATGTCAGGGCCGTACTCTCGCGGCCCAAAGCCAGCCCACGTGGCACCCACGTGGCACAGGCTAAAACGCGTCTGCATTGCTGGACGCCGTTTAAACCGCGTCTCGCGGGCTCGACGCGAAACAACACAGAGTCTCGGCCCCACTGGAGCCTGAACTACAGGGTCCGACCCCGAAAACCGGATCCGAAAGCCTCAGTCCTTACATTTACAATTCTGGATTTTTCTATAAACTGTTCAGGCTATGTTTGCAATTCAGTTTTCTTTCTGCAAACAGAAAAATGACATATATGTAACAGCATGTTATAAACTTGTTAAGTAGCCATTTCAATATAGTTTTAAGCATGTTTAATGTTGTTTGAGAATCAATAATTATTGCTGTAAGTTTAAGAGATATTTCTTGTGATTATTTGTTCTCTTTACAGTTTTAATCATGCATGAATATCTCCATTTAAGATTGCATTAATTATTGTGTTTATGTCCTTTTTGCTCATGTTATGTGATTATTAATGCTATTATGTAGTTTTGTGGTAAATTTTAATTTCCAAATGATTAGTTTGACCACTAAAGTGGCACTAATCACGAGGATTGATAAAATCTTACCATATTAAGTTTTAAATAGCATTATTGATGAGAATTTAGATATTTGTTATCATTTTAATTGGGGGAGGATGTTTTAATATTCAAAGTGTGTAAGTAGATCACCAAAGTGACCTTATGCTTGGAGAATAATAAAATATACTCGTTAAGAAATTAAAATGATCTCAAATACTTGTGTTCTTGACTTGATTGTAAATTTAACTCCCAAAGGAGTGCTTATTTTCGTGTTATGAGCAAGATAAAATAAAATTTATCTACATGGCGATTCTTGAGAGTTATGTACCCAAAGGTACTCTCTCTTGATATCAAAATGTTTATAAGTTTTAGTTTTATCACTTAAGTTGATTCGGGGAGTTCGTCCATGAACCTATCGGACGACTTGATAAAGTAGTTCTCTTTATGTTGTTGAATTACTTTGCATATCTGTTTGCCTCATTACTTGCAATATTTTAGTTCCATTGCCTCATATGTGAGCATATGTTTGTTTATTTCAGCTGCTTCTCCTTTGTTTGCACCTTTTAATACTAGTGTGTCGTACCTGAATGGCACTAATTTCACTGAATGGAAACAAAGGGTACAATTTGCTCTAGGCTGCATGGACTTAGATTTAGCATTACGTGAGGTTATGCCGGCTCCACTTACTCCAGAAAGCTCATTGGAACAACAGACTCATTATGAAAAATGGGAAAAGTCCAATCGTCTCTGCCTTCTGTTCTTTCAGGGACACGTTGGACAGAACATAAAGGGATCTATTCCAGATCAGACTACTGCCAGTGGATTTCTTAAAACTATTGAGGAACATGTCGTTAGTTCTGATAAGGCCAAAGCCAGAACTTTAATGGCTAAAATGTCCTCAATGAAATACACTAGTGGTAGTGTTCGAGAGCATACATCTTATATTTGCTATGAGTCTAATTTAGTCAATGTTCCTAAAAGTACATGGAGGATTGACTCAGGTTCTACTGTGCATGTTGCCACTTCTATGTAGGGATTCCTTTTCCAAAGGCCTCCGAATGAGGGTGAGCGGAGCATCTTTTCAGGAAATAAGACGCGCTCACAAGTCAAGGCCGTAGGAATTTATAGGATAGTTATTGAATCATGATTTGTTCTAGATTTAGAAGACACTTTTTATGTACCATCTTTTAGTAGAAATTTAGTTTCAGTATCAAGACTTGATTCAAAAGGTTTTTAAGTCAAATTTGGAAACTCTTCAGTTGAATTAATAAAGAATTCTATTGTTATTGGTACTGGTTCTATATCTGATGGTTTGTATAAATTGTGTCTTAGTAATGTGATTGAACAATCTCATAACACCCTGCATACTCCGGTCCTTACTGGCAACAAGCGTGGTAGAGTTAATGAAAATTCATCCATGTTGTGGTATAGGAGATTAGGACACATCTCCATTAAAAGGCTCAAAAGGTTAGTAGGAGAAGGAGTGTTACACACTCTGGATTTCACTGACTTCGAGATATGTGTTGATTACATTAAAGGAAAGTAAACACACACGCCTAATAAAGCTGCCACAAGGAGTTCTGGAATTTTAGAAATAATTCACACTGATATCTGTGGTCCTTTTCCACCATGTCTGATTGGTGAGAGGTACTTTGTCACCTTTATAAATGACTATTCTAGATTCATGTATCTCTATTTACTTCTTGAAAAGGCAGATGTTTTTAATGTCTTTAAGGATTTCAAGAAGGAAGTAGAGAAACAACCAGAAAAAGTAATCAAGATAGTCAGGTCTGATAGAGGTGACGAGTACTATGGTAGGTATACTGAGATGGGACAAAGACTTGGTCCATTAGCTAAATTCCTTAAAGAAGAGGGTATTGTACCTCAGTACACTACTCCTGGCAGCCCATACCAGAATGGGGTTGCAGAAAGAAGGAATCGAACGCTTAAAGAAATGGTCAGGGCAATGTTGAGTCATTCTACCTTTCCTTTATCCTTGTGGGGCGAAGCCGTTAAGACAGCTGCTCACATTGTGAATAAGGTTCCTACGAAAGCTGCGCCTAAGACTCCTTATGAGTTATGGTGTGGTAGGAAACCTTCTGTGAGCTATATGCGCACGTGGGGGTGTGCAGCTGAGGCTAGACCATACAGTCCACAGGAAAAGGCTTTTGATCTCAGAACAACTAGTGGATTCTTCATTGGTTATCCAGCGAGATCAAAAGGGTATAGATTCTATTGCCCATCCCATGTTCCCATCATTATAGAAACAGATAAGGCAAGGTTCCTTGAAGATGGCGGAGTTAGTGGGTGTGGACCTTCTCGAGAGATTTCTTTTGAGGAGTTACAGGATCAGGTTGAAACACCTGTAACAACTGACAACGTTGTTCCCATATTCATTCCTCGGAATGAAATCCTAGGGGAGCAAATAGTTGCAGTTGGTCCACCCCAGGTTGCTCTAGAGCCAGAAGATGTCGCTGTTGTTGACCAACCACCTCCTCAGGTGGATCAGGGGCCAACATTGCGTCGATCTGAAAGAGTCAGGAGACCTGCCATATCTAATGAGTTCATAGTATACCTACAGGAGGATAGTGTGGACAGAGGTGACATTAATGATCCAGTGACGTTTTCACAAGCCATGAAGAGTGAAAAATCTGCCTATTGGTTTGAAGCCATGAAAGAAGAGCTTGACTCTATGGCTAAAAACCAAGTCTGGGATCTCGTTAACTTGCCTAAAGGGTCCAAACTTGTTGGATGTAAATGGATATTCAAAACTAAGGTGGACGCTAAAGGCAAAGTTGAACGATATAAGGCCAGATTGGTAGCTAAGGGTTTCACTCAAAGGGAAGGCATTGACTATGATGAGACGTTCTCTCCAGTTTCCAAGAAACTCTCATTCAGAATAGTTATGGCCTTAGTAGCTCATTTTGACCTGGAGTTACATCAGATGGATGTGAAAACGGTTTTTCTCAATGGGGACCTAGATAAAGAAGTGTATATGGAGCAACCTCAAGGGTTTCGTGCTGAAGGTAAAGAACACTTGGTATGCAAATTAAGGAAATCCATTTACGGACTTAAGCAAGCCTCCCGCCAATGGTTCATAAAGTTCAATGAAATCATACTGTCCTTTGGGTTTAAGGAAAACATTATTGATGAATGTTTGTACCTAAAGATCAGTGGGAGTAGTTTCATTGTCTTGCTTTTGTATGTGGATGACATCTTGCTTGCCAGCAGTGATCTTAGTTTATTACATGAAACCAAAGCTTTCCTTTTTAAGAACTTTGAGATGAAAGATATGGGTGATGCCCACTATGTTTTGGGCATTGAAATCACTAGAGATAGACCCTCAGACACTCTTGGTCTCTCTCAGAAGGCTTAGATCTCAAACGTCTTAGAAAGGTTCAACATGCAGTCCTGCGCACTCGATAAAGTACCCATTGTAAAAGGTGATAAATTCAGTGAATTACAGTGTCCCAGGAACAACTTGAAAAGGAAGCAGATGGAGCCTATCTCATATGCTTCAGCCGTTGGGAGCTTGATGTACTTTCAGACTTGTACACGTCCAGATATAGCTTTTGCCGTGGGTATGCTCAACAGGTACCAAAGCAACCCAGGCATGGATCATTAGAAAGCTGCCAAGAAAGTCATGCGGTATCTTAAGGGCACATTAGATTTCATGCTCACTTACAGAAGGTCAAATCAGCTAGAGGTTGTTGCCTATTCTGATGCTGATTTTGGCGGCTGCCTTGATTCGAGGAAGTCCACTACAGGATACATCTTCCTCCTGGCAGGAGGAGCTATCACTTGGTGCAGTGAGAAGCAGAGTATAACAGTGGCTTCCACGATGACAGCTGAGTTCATTGCTTGTTTTAAGGCTAGTACACAGGCCATCCAGTTGCGGAATCTGCTCACAGGTCTATTATTCATTGACTTCGTCTCCAGACCTATCAAGATATATTGTGACTCCGCTGCGGTCTTCTTCTCTAAGAATAATAAGGCGTCCAAAGGTGGTAGAGCCTTAGACATTAAGTATTTTGCTCTTAGAGACAGAGTGAAGAATCAAGAAGTGTCTATAGAACATATCGGAACGGATCTTATAGTTGCTGACCCACTCACGAAAGGACTACCTGCTAGCACCTTTTGTAGTCATGTGATTCGGATGGGTCTTGTCAGTTCACTCGATATGTTGTGATTCTTCCATTACTTTCTGCATTTTCCATTTATTTTGTATACATGTTGGTTATGGATTATGAATGGCATATTGTATGTTTAAGTAGTGACCAATGGATAAACATTATGTTTGAGTTTATCTACAGTTCCATATTTGATGTTCAATAATAGTAAGTTGGTGGCATTGTAGTACATGGAAGGTAGTGTGTAATTGAATGCATTTGCCGCCATGACTCATGTCATTTGATTTACTGTTCTTGAACCTTTAAGATTCCGTTAATTGGAATGGTGTGTAGTTTTGTTTTATCGTGCGCGAGCATACCGTGGTTTTCTCTTCAGGTGTATGCCCAGGATGTTAAATCTTCAAGAGTCCTTTTGAAACTATATATATTTATATTATAAGTATGTTTTCAAAGGAAGATTTGATGTGCTTAAGACAAGTTGGACCAAGTGGGAGAATGTTGGGTTTTAATCTAATTAGTGGTCCACTTGTGTTTACTGGGCTGCACACTTGTACACCATTAGACATCCAATTAATAGAATATGATTAGGCTTAACCCATTAGGCGCCCAATAAGGATCCTGTAATGGGTAGGATCCTGTTAGAAGTAAGAACGGGACTGGTCCCTCCTCTCTATAAAAGAAACCTGTGACTCCCCATTAGGTCATACGCATCAAGACAAATAGAGAGAGGAAACTAGTGGAGACAGTGCGTGGGTTTACACCGTCTTCCTGTCCGGGGTTCGTGCGTTCTTGTTCGAGGTCCGCTGCGCGTGGGAATCGACTCCGGCATCGTCTTCCTCTGCGTTAGGGATGGCTTCCGCTCCAAATATTTCTAAAATCCCTAACAGGTTGATCTAAGGTAGTAAAGAACAAGTTGGAATTAATTTTTTTAACTTTACAAGATTTGTTTAGATCAGTTCATTCATATATTCTTCTATGTTGGATGATTTCTACTGTGTATGTGCAGATGCATTTCTTACCTTGGTTTTGGCAATATCCGAGTGGTAAGTATAATTGTCCTTTGGAAAATTGATGATATCAGCTTTTTATGTGCAGATGCATTCTTTTCATTGTTTGATTTCTGTTATTTTTAGGATCTTTCTCTGAAGTGACACTTGTTTTTCCAGTAAATAACAGTGGATGAAACTATTTAGTATTTTCCATTATCTGTGTTGGATGTGCACTTAATTGGTTGTTTACTTTACTTTAATTTAAAATATATTTATTTTAATTATTAGACGATTTTGTCATTATAAAAAGAGAGAGATTGTTCAACCCCGTAGATTGATTTTGATGGTAACAAAGTTCATATTATGTGTACTAATATATTTGTTTAAATGTACAAAGGTTCGAGGAAGATTTGATGTAACTTGATACTTAAATACGTAAAAAAATAGAGTGTTTTGAATATATCTAAGTAAGAAGTGTCAACATATTACTAAGTGGTGTCAACACCTTGTGTAAATCGAAGCATATTTTTGTTTCAGGAAAGTGTATATAATTTTGACAGAGTTGCATTCCGAGGTATTTTTGGACATCTTAATAGATGAATTTGAAAAAGTGATCAATAACACAATTGTAGAGACATGAAATTCTTTTTAACAAATATAAGATCATCTCAATCTGACATTCTTAAATGAAATTATGATTTTTCTAAGAAGATCTAATTGTGCAGATTAAACAGAGGAAGCAATGTTTACCCTAAAATCGAGAATGTCGACACCATATAGAGGGATGTCGATATCACTACTCCCAGAACTGAAAAATTTGAATGTTAGACCTTCTATTCTTAGTAGAAAATATTTCCTTTTTTATCTCCAATGGTTCCGTTGAGTTCTAAGTTTTTTAAAAGACATATAAGTGAGTATATTGAGGTTATCTACACTTTGGAATAGCTTGTACAATTTAAGAATGCTTGTTGATGATCTTTAAACTATTAGTGTTTGATTCCTTTTACTCTTTTTTTTTTATTGTTTATTATCTTGGTGAACTACAACCGCATCAATTAGCTTATGTGTTTGGTGAGTTAGCATCAGATTAACTAGTGTGCATGGTTGGTGATCTAACACTGGATCAACTAGCATATAGAAGTAAAATCTCAAGATGTTCTCAAGGAATAGACATAGGTCATCATATGACTAAACCACTATAAAATATCGCATCCCTATTGTATGATTGCCTCATTCTCTTCTATTTTTATTCTTATTCATTTAATTGTGTGAATTATCTTTATATTTTAAAAATTTTATTCATCACTCTCCTGTAGAGTTTATCATAACTTTACCTTCAAATATGGATAGGCCGGCCTCCACAGATAAAATTGCACCATGATTCACTCCCACTGCATGTTTTAACCTTTTTCCCTTCCTAGACCCACCCACCCTCAACTAGCCGCCCCTTGGCGAACCTTCCAAATCTCGAACATCACCTATTGCTGCACGCTAAGGAGGTAAAACAAAACCTTCCCGTACCATGGCGTACCTACTGAGGGTGGATCAGTAATTTAATCTAAAAGATGTAGTATATTTATAAATAATTTCTCTTAATTCAATTATTAATAAATTGGTCGTCATAATCTATCGTAAATTGATAAAAGTCTCCTAAATATTACAAATAAACTTCTGCTAGAAAAGTTGTGATTACAAATAGTTGGATTAAGAAAAGTTATTTGTAACATCAAAAATTTATAAGAATTAAAAATATAAATTACTATGGTTTTTTGCAAATAACCCCCTAAAGAATCTCATATTGTAGATAACCTCTTATATAATTCGTATTTACATATAACCCTTTTAATTATGGGATAATTATTTGCATATAACCACCTCACCCATGTAGGCTTATTGTGAATTTCGCTTAAATTAAAATGTTGTTACCTATATAGAATATGTGAAAGTTATTAAATAAAAATATTAATAATATCTTCAATTAAAATACATATATCTCACAAGAAAAATTACATAAACATCTATTCATGATAAGCTTCTTGTATATAATTAACATCAAAAATAATATTTCCATATTTATGTGGAGTAAAAATATTTTAACTCAAGTAAAATTTCAAACAAATCATATAGTTAAGGAAGTTATATGCCAACACTTCCAAAATTTAGGGGATTATATGCAAATATGAATTATACAGGAGGAGGTTATCTACAAATATTAGAATTTTTTTTCAAAAATCCCAAATTACTAAAATACTCACAACGTCAACGTGCATGGGTGTCTTACCCCAACCACTCTACACAGTACACCAACCTTCATGTCCTCATTCTCTCCTACCTTGTTTCCCCTCTTCCCTGTGTTTCACCAGCAACACGCCGGTCCTGTGCCAGCGTCGAGATCCACCGCCGGCGACCAGCTCGTCGGTGCTGCGCGCTTGACGCTTGGGGGCCCCAAACAGTGGCACCGACATCCCCATCCAACAGGATCCGAGACGGTGTGTCCCGTACCGCAGTGGCGCAGAGCGACTTATAACTATTTATTGGTGAACAGGGGTAGCTCCTGTTGTGAAATAAACTTAATTTCATGGAGATCTCCTTATAATTATGTAAGGAGTTTTTTATGTTATGAGTTAGAGAGAAAATAATGGGTCCTTTATTATTTAGAGGTTATGGTATCTTTTGGGTTTCTCTTGTAACTCTTGTAACCTTCATTTGAGTTAAGAATGCAAGAGAGGTGGAGAGTCATGTAATGGTCATTAATAGGAGTTGAAGAGTCTTTTGTAACCACCCAAGTGTAACTCCCATGCATGTAATGAGGAGATTTTCGTGCTCCACCTTGGAGCCTTAGTTAGTAAGAGTCTAAAAATCATTTTAGGAAAGTTATCCATCTAGAAAGCTCATGTAAGGTCTATATATACATGTGGCTAGTTGTTTTCATGTAAAAAATCACATATAATTAATAGAATATCCACTTTTTAAGTTCTTCTTCAACTTTTGTGTTTTCTACCTTCTCTACATATATTTCCACCACAATTCCACCTTGTGTGAGTAAGAGCCCACCATTAGCTTCCAACAGCTCCCACTCCCAGCAATCCGCATCTCCTTCAGGCTTCAGCTCACCGGCTACCTCCTTTCGGACCAGACTCCGGCGATGGGTTCCCGTGAGGAGGAGGTGGAGAGACTAGCAGAGGAAGAGGGGCTGTTGCAGGTAACTGTGCTCTCTGTGCTGCTACAGATTCTCTTGTTGTTAGCTTTTATTGTCAGATCCGTTTGTTCTGGTAGGCAATGGATCTGTTTGGTTCTTTTCTGAGTTTTTTTTTTTGGAAAGAGTTTAAGCTAGGACGAGCATTTGGATCTTTCCTCGTCGTGGAATTCTGAATTCTGTTTGTTTCCTTGTTTGTTTTTTGGGACCGGAAAGACTGTTGTTACTAGAATAGGATCATGCTATGAGGAAATCTTTTTTTTCTAGGGAATTTCTCTTATTTAGAACATTGGGTAAGGGTCTATTTATTTTCACGTAAAATGAGTCACCGGAAAAGCATTTTCCGAAAAGTACATCTCAGTCACTTGTTTGGTAATCTGTAAAACCCAAGTCAACCAAAATTTAATCTGTTGACTCTCTCCTTTCCTAATTTTGGCATCCATGAGATATAATGGAATGCCTTTTTTGTAAAGAGCTGAAAATATTTTCACGAGTACCAAGTAACAAATTTTATTTTCATTTTTCTTGTAAATATATTTTTTAAAAAAATTATTTCCCTCCAATTATATTTTACGTGTAACCAAACCGATCCTAAGTGGAGACTGCAATTCATACTTTAAGAACTTACTTGGTGTCAGTTTCTTTTCCTTCACTTCTTAATGTTAATTTCTTTTCCTCCCCCTGACTAGACTTCACTTTATAGTATCAACAATATTGACCCTCCAAATTAATACATAGTCCTAGGAGTAGAATTTGCATAACAGGAAAGTATGATTTCTCCAGGTTTTACAAAGCAATCGCCCCGACAGCACTCTTAATGAAGAATGCTTTTGGTTTTACGTAGACTGTCACAGTGACGACTAGTTAATAGTTAACACAATTGGCAAGTCTTGGGACATTGAAATCAATTATCTGGATACTGAACATCAGTAGTTGAGCCATATGATCGTAGCAAAGCAAAAACATGCTAAATTTAGAAGTCTTCCAATGCCTGTCACATGCTAACACAGAACAGAGAAACATTGAAGGGATTGTTCTGTTTCAGAGAAATGTGAGATTAGATTTTGGCTTCCTGAGGACCACTGACAAGGAATACTTTTGGTGAAGAGGACAGTGGGAAAGGTCCTTTGTAGGACTGTTGGTGACACAGACTCTAGTGCGTACATGAAATGTTGGAGACTGGAGATACATACTCTATCTTGAAGGAAATATAAGGAAGATTCCTGCTATTCATGTAAAGTATGATGTCCTCTCCATGCTTCATCTTGGTTGCATTAAATCGAATCTTGTTAGCTTAATTCATATTGATGAGGTTGATCTAAGGTAGTAAAGAGCAAGTTGGAATTAATTTTTTTAACTTTACAAGATTTGTTTAGATCAGTTCATTCATATATTCTTCTATGTTGGATGATTTCTGCTGTGTATGTGCAGATGCATTTCTTACCTTAGTTTTGGCAATATCCGAGTGGTAAGTATAATTGTCCTTTGGAAAATTGATGATATCAGCTTTTTATGTGCAGATGCATTCTTTTCATTGTTTGATTTCTGTTATTTTTAGGATCTTTCTCTGAAGTGACACTTGTTTTTCCAGTAAATAACAGTGGATGAAACTATTTAGTATTTTCCATTATCTGTGTTGGATGTGCAGAAGGAAAGCAAAGGACTGTATACTGGTGATGGATCGGTTGATGGTCATGGAAATCCTGTTTTAAAGAATGGTACAGGTGACTGGAGGGCATGCCCTTTCATTCTAGGTACTGACACAACTTACATGCTTGTTCTGTCTCTTTGGCCAAGGGGGTGGTGGTGGGAAGGGTATGGGCATTACACCTGCAATTGTATTGTAGTCTGCTAACTGAAAGAAGAAAGGGTATTGCCCAAAATCACATTGTTCCCCCCCATCAACCTTCAGTTACATTTCATAGATTTGAGAACTTAGTTTTAAGCTCAAGGACATATTTGTGCTAATAGTAGAAGAAGCCACCAGTATTACTGCACAGCTACAGCACAGGGTCTCTTATGTACACCGTAGTTTCATTCCCTTTCTAAACAAAGTTGGAGTTGGAGGTCACTAGACAATTCAGGGGTGAAAACTGCGTTTCAGGGACTGAATGCTGTGAACGTCTGGCCTATTATGGGATAGCAACAAATCTTGTCACTTATTTGACCAAAATGTTACATGAAGGAAATGTGTCTGCTGCAAGAAATGTTACCACTTGGCAAGGAACATGCTACGTTTCACCTTTGATTGGAGCTGTGCTAGCAGATGCATACTGGGGAAGATACTGGACCATTGCTGTATTCTCTACCATTTACTTTATTGTGAGTAAAAATTGTTCAGTTTCATTCCAGCACGGTGGAACACAGTTGCATACCTTCCTTTGTGTTTCTTCTGTTTGATTTATTCTCACTTGAGTGTTTTCTATGATTGGATTTCATATAGGGAATGTGTACTTTAACACTGTCAGCATCAGTTCCTGCTTTTAAACCACCACCGTGTGTAGGGCCCATATGCCCGGAAGCAACCGCAGCTCAGTATGCTGTGTTCTTTTTGGGTCTCTATATGATTGCTTTGGGGACTGGTGGTATCAAACCTTGTGTTTCATCATTTGGAGCAGATCAGTTTGATGAAACAGATCCAAGAGAGAGAGTGAAGAAAGGATCCTTTTTCAATTGGTTTTATTTCTCGATCAATATTGGTGCTCTTGTATCAACCAGCCTTGTGGTGTGGGTCCAAGACAACTGCGGGTGGGGCTTAGGTTTTGGTATTCCGACCTTATTCATGTGCCTAGCCATAGGAAGCTTTTTCTCAGGGACCCCAATCTATAGATTTCAGAAACCCGGTGGCAGCCCTCTTACAAGAATGTGTCAGGTTCTGGTTGCATCTGTGAGAAAATGGAATGTTAGTGTCCCCCATGACAGTTCGCTGCTCTTCGAAACGTCAGACAAATGCTCAGCAGTCCAGGGGAGTCGGAAGCTGGAGCACAGTGATGAACTCAGGTATGCTTTCTAGCCTCTTAGTTCAGGGAATGGTGCTATATTCTCTGCCATAAGTTCTAAGTAGTTGTGTAACTTTGTGTACAAAATCTAAACTTGAAGGATACATCCCATCCCCATTTATTAGTTTGTCATGAAATCGATCCATGAAATGGTACTGATGATAGGATGGAGAAATTAACTAATAATGAAAATTTTCATATACAAGTAGTTACAACATCTTGCAAGTTGCTAGCATAACATTCAATGTTGTAAAGAAAACATGTTAATTATACAGTCTTTACATCGAGTTAACTTCTGCGAAATTTAGACTGTAAACGTTCTCTATTGTCTGAAAGAGCAAGGTAGGATTTTCCTTGTGTTTATTGATGTTTCCTCCCGTAGATGTAACAACAACGTAAAACCTCTGATTTAGGTTCCTGGACAAGGCTGCAACGCTCTCGGATGCGGATGCTGAAACAGGAAACTTGTACAATCCATGGAGGCTCTGCACTGTTACACAGGTTGAAGAACTGAAGATTCTAGTTCGTTTGTTCCCTATCTGGGTCACTGGCATTGTGTTTTGTGCCATTTATGTGCAGGTGGTTTTGTTTGTGGAACAAGGGATGGTCCTTGACACAACAATTGGATCCTTCACAATTCCTCCTGCATCACTGACCACTTTTAATGTAATCAGTGTTATCATATGGGTTCCAGTGTATGACAGGCTTCTGGTTCCATTTGTGAGGAGGTTTACAGGCAGGGAAAGAGGGTTTTCTGAATTGCAAAGGATGGGCATCGGTCTATTTATATCTACACTATCAATGGCAGCAGCTGCTATATTAGAGATGAAGAGGTTGCAGATTGCAAGGGCTGAGGGTTTAGTAGACTCGGGGGCCGCAGTGCCAGTGAGCGTTCTATGGCAGATACCTCAGTATTCCTTGGCCGGTGCTGCTGAGATATTTTTCTGCATTGGGCAGCTCGAATTTTTCTATGATCAGTCTCCAGATGCAATGAGAAGTCTGTGCAGTGCCCTTGCACTTCTGACCACTGCCCTGGGGAGCTACTTGAGCTCCTTTATTCTGACTGTTGTGACATCCATAACCACTGGGGGAGGGAGGACAGGATGGATTCCCAATAACCTGAACAAAGGGCACCTTGACTACTTCTTTTGGCTCTTGGCTGGGCTGAGCTCCTTAAACCTTCTATTGTATGCTTTCTGTGCTACTAGATATAAGTGCAAGAAGGCCTCCTGAGTTCCAATCTGGGATCATGTCGTGGCACGTACTGCAAGACAACAGCCAGCACGAAGATGCTGTGCAGTGACAAGCTTTTCTTGGGAAATTACTAGTCTTGTCCTTGGTTGCAGTACTCACTGTTTAAATGTTATCTCCTCTATCCAGTGGCCAGCTGCACAAATGTGATAATGCGGAAATCCATGATGGATTATGCCCCTTTTAGAGCATGGACTTCGTATTGCCTGCCAAGGCTCTGGTAATTCTTGTGGTTGAGCTGTGAATAATTTGCTTCTTTAGTAATGCGTTAAGATGTAATTGCATTCTTTCGTCTGCTCTTCCTTCTGAAGTTTTCATGTGCAATCTCACAGATCAGAGCATTGACTAGGCGAGCAGAGATAAATGTTTCTTCGTAATCATCTTCTTGTCTTGTTGTATGTCGACATCCTTTTCCAGGGATCATGAAATCAAAGAGATCAACTTAGTTACCTACCGTGAATTTAAGGTGGTAAACAAAGGTATCCTATTGTTGTATGCACATTTGTCTGAACCCGAACTTGACCCTTCATCTGGGAATAGAGATCCTCTAGTGCGAGGTTGGACTGAACTCCAAGAGAGGAGAAGATTTTAGAAAACTTTCTTATGCACTGCTTTTCTCTTTTACAATGAGAGGTAAATTTGAAAAATTCTTTTCCTTCTCTATTCACTTATTAAGTCCCAATCAAACCTGCACTCTTCATTCGGATTCCGATCCCCCTTGAACCCAAACCTGACCCAGTGTAGTACATGCGTAACCGGACCCAACCCAAAATCCGAAGTGTATGCTACTCGACCAAACGTTGAACCCAAAATGGTTTATGTACATTACACATTTATATGTTCGATAAATATTTTTAATTAATATTTGTGTTACTAGGGTTGAGGTGACCTGAGGGGTCGACGCAACGTGACCCATAAAAGTCCGGGACGAACCAAGCACATTTTCGGGTAGATGTGATTGGACCGAATTGGGCCATTCGAACAGGTTTCCCAAACAACGCTACTGGAAGGACTGGAGAACAAGACTACATGAGTGATACCGGCTGCACTGACTGCCCTCAGTGCAGCACTGCGGTCAGTGCAGTAGGTTAAAAAAACTATTTCTTAATTCTTTTTAAGTGGACTCCAAAATGTTCTACATCTCTTTATAGGCCGATCTTTAAATTGACGGTCCAAACAATTTGAAAAAAAAAAAAGAGTCTCAATGGATAATAAAAATTACATTTAATGGGTCGAACTTAATAATAATTTTTTATTTTTTAGATTTTTTTAGATTGTCTAGTTGAAGATCAATTTGTACAAACATTTAGGACACTTCGAGACCCACTTAAGAAAAAAATTTAAAAAATATATTTTTTTTAACCCACTGCACTACTCTCTATGAAACAGGGAGGGTTAGTACAACAAGTCGAACTAGGAGAACAAATAGTAGCCTAGAGTTAGGAACAGCCCTACATTCATGGGCAAGTAGAAAGAACAATTAATGTCCTTGCTTATGAGTAACACTTGCCGCATTAGTGGGGTATTTATTTTATTTTTTAATTTTATTAAAATCGAGATGTCATGCAATATAGGCCGATCTTCGATCGGACGATCTAAAAAATATGAAAAATAAAAAACTCTTATTGGTTCGGCCTACTAAAGACATTTTGGGACTCAATTTTTCGATTTTTCATATTTTTATGGATCATTCGATCGACAGCCTCAGTACAACATGGGAGGTCAGTGCAGTCACTTTTATACCTTGCTTATATGTTCAAGTAGAATTACTCCGGTAATATAGGGGCAACTGCACCATCATGCAACACTCCTCATGTCTCATTCTCCTTTCTAACTACATGGACCATTTTCTTCTTTTCCTCGCTCTAAATTTCCTTTCTAATTACATGGACCATTTTCTTCTTTTCCTCGCTCTAAATCTCCTTTCAAACTCGTGATACCTGTCTCCAATAATTTCCTCCAATTTGACCTCCGACTCCTTGGACACCCATGTTTCCACTTCGATCGTTCTGCACTTTCGTGAGTTGAAACTTATGTGGAATCTCATAAAAATACAGACCGAGGTAGAGAAAGATCTTATTACAAGGACTTGAAATGATTATCTAATTCCTCATTTAATCTGATCTCAACCACAACTTTAAATTATTTATGCACTATGATGGAGGGTTCAACCTTTATATCAGATGAGTAAAACTCGCTGCATTGCAGGGGCTATTGCGCCTCCTGTGGTGTTCTTATTTATTTTTTGTTGAAAACTTTCTGGTTAGCCATAATCTGCCCTAAATAACAGTACAGTCCTATCGTAGATCGAATGACCCAAAAATATCTTAAAAATAAAAAAATTGAGTCCAAATAAATAGTAAAAAAGAGCTTGATTTAGGATTTTAAAGATTTTTCCAAGCCGTCTAATCCAAGATCAGACATTACCAATATTTAGGGTAGAGTTGGATTGACCTAAAAAAAATTTATTTTTTATTTTATTTGTTGCACTGCACGAAAACATAGTAGATCCATGCGGTGCAGCAAGTCGGACTCGAGAAACTACTGACCACACAAGGTGATTATATGATTTCTAGCTAAAATTTAGATTAAGGACTTGTTTGTTTTGTCGTAACACGGAATATCATTCTTTGATTTTAAGATTAATAATTTTTTATGATTTTAAAATTAAAGAGTATTTTGTTTGGATACTTATGACATAAATGAAAATAAAATAAGAGAATACACAATTATCCTAGTTTAGTTTATCAAGGCATTTTATGAAAACCAGTAAATGAGCTACCAAATGGGCCCACAAAAGTCAGACATAATGTTACTTTACACTACTTTATATGGTATTAAACGCCTGAAGATATTATAAAATAAAATAATTTTGAATTCTAATATTTTGCATTAAAACAAACAACGCTCGGCATCAGGGAGGTAAATGGTACCAAAATCTATTCGTTTGTTTTCGAAATTTAAAGCTCATAAAATGATATATGTTAAAGAATAAGGATAAGGATATTATTCGTACCCGAATGATTTAAAATAAAAATAAATATACACTTTTTTCTAACCGATTATCCGAATATCTATCCGTTTTCTTTTGTTTATCTTATCTATTGATCATATACAATTTAAAACTTTGATCTCTAAATAAAATCTTTAATCATGTACTTGCATAATTACATATCTTATTGTCACTCTATTCTTTTAACTCTTTTTCTCTCTCATTCACTAGTTCGTAAGATTTAATAAATTTATAAAAATTAATATATATATATATATATATAAGGGACAGAAGATTAAGCTCATGCTCACATGTCCAATAATTTAACTTCTACGTCTCGATTTTAGATAATTTTTGACAATTTTAAAGAATAAAAATAGAAAAAGATAAAAAAGATGCACATCTTTTTACATCTTTACTCAGGATGAGTAATACTTGCTGCACAACTAGATTATGCAGTAACTCTAGTGCACAATCTTCTCTAGTTAGGTTACGTGACTAACTTAGTCAACTAGACAAGTTGACTGGCCACCCTCACAATATTTGAATTGATAAATACCGTTTTCGATTGACAAATATATATTACGATTGACAAATATAGTTTCCTATTGACAAATACGGTTTTAGATTAACAAATACAATTTTAATTGACAAATACAAATTTTAATTGACAAATATAATTTATATTGATAAATATAATTTTTAATTGATAAATATAATTTTTGATTGACAAATATCTAAAATAATATTTATTAATTATAATTGTATTCGTCAATCAAAATAATATTTGTCCGTACTCTCACTCAGGATTGATCATATAATTAATTAGGAAAACAACACGCGTCACATTGTTTACGCGAACCCAGTTCTCGAAGGCTCACCACCTGGCGTGCTACGTGGTGCACCATCAGCACCTGTTCAACGAGGATCCATCTTTTACGCCCGGGCGTAATAAATCCTAAGGTAAGGTACCAGACGAAGAAAACGTGGCGATTCTTAATTGGATGGCTCATTGCACTGAAACCTACAAACCCCATCCCCGAGCGCCCACCCGCCATTCCTTTCACCGCCGTCTCCGTAGAAGGAAGCATTCGTTGCTCCACCTTCTGCAAGCAAGGTCCGAGGAGGGGTCGAGGGGGAGTAGCAGGAGGGAGTGAGCAGGAAGAGGGAACCAAAAATGGTGGTGACGACAACGACGACGGACCCCGGCGAGTCACTGCACTCCACCTTCGCCTCCAGATACGTTCAGAAGCCTCTCCCCAGGTCTCTCTCTCTCTCTGCAAGTTATTCCTCCACACTTCTCCCTTCTTCTACCTCCCTTTCCATGGCTTCTCCTCTCTCCAGTGTAAGAAGACATGACAAAGCTAATCCCACCGTAGCAAATTTGCGTGATGGGTTGTTTAGTGTAGTAGTTTTTCTCATTGAAATCAGCATATCAGCTCTCGCCATATGTTTGTTCTTGGACACCTTCTGGTGTCGGTTTTTCCTTTTTCTCTGTTCTGTTAGTCTTGTCGACCATTTTAAGGTGGTGTCTTTCTAAGTTTCCATTGAAGCATGTCTCTGTTTGGATTCTTGGGACAGAGCCATCTGAAAAGTGAGTGAGCTGTGTTTTTGTACTTCAATAGTTGCTGGAGTGAGGGTGCGATTTGCACCGTCCCTCAGTGCGTGGGTAAATAAAAAAAATTTAATTTTGAAAATTTTTTAAATGGGATTTTGTATTACATGTCTGTACAGGCCGATCAAATACAGGCCGATCTTTGATCGGAAACGACGAAAAAAAATTGAAAAATAAAAAATTGTTATTAGACTCGACCCATTCATTAAGAGCATGTTTTTACTGTTAATTGAGATTTGATTTTTTATTTTTCAGATTTTTTTGGATCGTCTCATTAGAAATCGGCCTCTACGGATATGTAGAGTACCTCGGAGTCTACCTATTTTTTTTTTTAATTTTTTTTATTTATTTACTGAGGGATGGTTCCTCTAGTGCAGCAAGTATTACTCCCATGGGAATATGTTTTTAATCCGAGTAATAGGCTAATGGCAAACTATCCAGGTAACAAGTTCCTGCCTTTCAAAGTGATGCAATTCCTTTGAAACATGCGCTACTATCTGGATTTTTTGAGAACCCGTCTCTGAATCTGAATAGATTAGCTGTCTAAACTATGTGCATACTGTTAACAACACAGGACACTGTACACCCATTTGAGCATAGTTTCCTATGGGTGTGTTTATGTTTCATCAATCTTGCTTTGACAGGTTCAAGATACCAGACAACCCAATACCAAAGGAGGCAGCTTACCAGATTATCCATGACGAGCTGATGCTGGATGGCAACCCGAGGCTGAACCTGGCGTCCTTCGTGACGACATGGATGGAGCCCGAGTGCGACAAGCTCATCATGGCTAGCATCAACAAGAATTATGTCGACATGGACGAGTACCCAGTTACCACCGAGCTCCAGGTGAGATGGAGGTTTAGTATTTAACTGAACCTATGAGTAAAACACCTTCGTCAGTCTAGCTGCCAGAAAAATACGAAGGAAGAAATAAAGAAAGAAAGCGGTAAGCGTGCTTAATTGTGCCCATTTGGGGAGTGGGAATCTTAACTCCGGAAAGCTTTTTGAGTTTATACATATATTTTTAAGATTTTTGCAAATATATACTGCTTAGGAGCACATTTGCAGAATCGTTGATCTTATTTTTATATTATTTTCAATACCTCGCTGCATCTGCATCACAATACTTATTGAAAACACCCTTTCATGACAATCTGTTAGCATCCTGTTAAAATACTTGTCCACTTACTTTTAACTAAAATTAATAAAGTTCAAGATATCCGTATTCTCTCCCATGCCCTCTTTTTCTTTCTATCCATCTCTATCTCTCTTCTCTCTCATCGACGCGATAGGCTGGTCAGAATTGTTTTTTATAGGGAGATTTTTATCCGAATGTTAAATTTGATGGTTGAGGAATGAATATTCGTCATGTATCGAACGGAGGTTTAGTCCTAGGGTGCTTCTGACAATATCTCAATTTGAGGAGGCTATTAAAAAGAATACAACATATGACCAGCATTTCTGCGAGTCTATCTACAGTACCCTATATTTATTTTCATGCAACATTTTGTAAATGTTTATTTTAATTTTCTGTGTTTTTTTACATCATAATGATATAAAAAGTCATGGAGAGAATGTAAAGCACAATTTAATCTTATACTCAGCTTGTAGTCAATTTGTGAATATTTTATTGGGTACTTTTGTCTTTCTAAACTCTGTGGATGTCGTGGACTTCTTTCGCTTTCCTGTGGAGGTTGTAAATCACATGAAATTTAGTTTCTTTGGCCACCACATTGGTGGAAGGACGTAAGTTGTCCATGGATTTTATTGGCAATATTCATCAGTCGGAAAATGTAGTTGCACATGTATTTTATTAGAGGATAATCCCACGTGATTACGATTATCATGGCATAAGAGTTCTCTCCAGTTGACACTCACGGCAGGAGAGTTATCACTAGTATATGTTGTTTTATGTTTTTTGTTGTACCTGTACCTTTCATAAGCCTCCGCATCATCAAGTGGTTGGCTATTTGTAAGGATTTCTCCTTATCTGTAATCAGTCAGGGAGCAATCGATACAAGTTAAAACTAATTGATCCCAAAGAAACCAAGAAGCATGGGCAGGGTTGGGGAGAAGTTTGTCAGAGTCGGTAGCTTTAATGGTGAGGGGTGGTTCTGGGTCAGAGCCGTCCACTGTTCCCATCAAACGTTGGCTATGTAGCAGAGGGGTGAACTGTGACTTCCAAAGCACATAATTGGTAAGGGAAAGTTTGATGGAGAGGAAGTGACTTACATTGAGATTGACGGGTGAGAAGGAGTTTTGAGAGGAAGGGACAATAGCATTGTTGTCTGCAGAACCCATGGCTGGATCGTTCTGCTTAGATACCATGACAAAATAGAAGCAAAAGGGAATAATGATGGTGTTGCTTCTCAGTGTTTCCCGAGAGCCACCAGGTATATTATATACATCTGGCATTACAGATAAGGAGGAGTCCTTGTAAATAGCCAACCACTTGATGATGTGGAGGCTTATGAAAGGTAAAGGTACAACAAAAACGTAAAAAACAATTACTGGTGATAGCTCTCCTGCCGTGAGTGTCAACTGGAGATAACTCTTATGCTGTGAGAATTGTAATCACGTGGGATTATCCTCTAATATATTTGGCTATGCACATTTTGAGTTAGAATTATCAATTTGTATTCAGCTTGTTAGAATAGTCCTATATTGGAAAATGGACAAAATAAAGATATTATTAAATAAATGGTGCTTACTCCGCTCAATACGTTAAGGTTTCGAGTTGGACGGCCTAATAACTTAAATATAGTATTAGGGCTAGGTTATGAACCAGGCCACACACCCCGTCTTTGTAGTCTACGTGGAAGAGTCTAAAATTAGCCTATACATGAGGGGGGTGTTTGGAGGCGTGTTAGAATAGTTGCAATTGGAAAAGGGACAAAAACAAAATATGTTTAAATAAATGGTGCCTACTCCCCTCAATGTCTTAAGATTTTGAGTTGGATGGCCCAATAACTTCGATACAATTATTTTCAAATCAATTTGCCTAATAGTTTGAAAGGTATTGAACAGAAGCACATGGAACAACCACTATCATCTTCCAAGGTTGATCTTTGCCAAGCAGGCAAAAATATTTCCTTGTCTGCGTGTGCGCATGTGTGTTATTTTCTTTCTTTAAATGTCATATTTTACTCTATTAATTGTATCATAATTTGGTATGAAGTGTTACTGTGGTGTGCAATTGCAGCGCTAATCCCTTGCTTCAATAGATTTAAGTTCCTGTTTCTTCTCAATTTTCCCTCAGTTGTTGTGATTAAAATCACTAACTTGTATCCAGAAGCACTTTATGACCGGACTGACTACTTCATCTGTCTCCTTTCTCATAGAATCGTTGTGTGAATATGATAGCACATCTGTTTAATGCACCCATTGGCGAGGATGAGACAGCAGTGGGAGTTGGGACAGTGGGATCTTCAGAAGCAATAATGTTGGCTGGCTTGGCATTCAAAAAGAAATGGCAGAACAAGAGAAAGAGGGAGGGAAAACCCTATGACAAGCCAAACATAGTTACTGGGGCCAATGTCCAGGTAATACACAAGTACTATGGCACAGTTGATAGGCATAAGTCTTTTTTGTGGGTAGCTTTTTCGGCAAGTCCTTTGATGATGATAATCTTATTCCTTGTGTCCATGAAGGTCTGTTGGGAGAAGTTTGCTTGCTATTTTGAAGTAGAGCTTAAGGAGGTGAAGCTAAGAGAGGGATTTTACGTTATGGATCCTGTGAAGGCTGTGGAGCTCGTTGATGAGAACACAATATGCATTGCTGCAATATTGGGTTCAACCCTCACTGGGGAGTTTGAAGATGTTAAACTACTTAACCAGCTCCTTATGGAGAAGAACAAAAAGACAGGGTAAGATCTGCTCAATGATCTCACTTTGTTTCGTTCTTCTGATCATGCGCTAGATTTACTTCTTGTGCAGTTGTTGAGTATCAGTACTAGGAAATTGTTTTTAAATTCTAATCAGTCAGTAAGAACCTACTTGTGAAATTTTGCTTAAATTTCGTTCTGTTCAGATCATGCACTGGATTTACTTCTTGTGTAATTGCTGACTACTACTACTACTAGCAAATTGGCATTTAAGTTTAAATTCTAAAGAGATCAACTTCAGTAAGCACCTACTTGTGAAAGTTTGCTATCCGTCTTTGGACAAAGGAAGGTCCACAAGCTGCCCATATCGGCTTACATGTGGGCCTGGTGTTACAGTTCTCCCTTTCTCTAATGATAGATTAATATTCTTCTCCATTTCAATGTATGCTTTCTTCAATTTTCTTCTTTCTTTGTCTGATGGCTAAGCTCATAAGTAAAATTTCCTTCTTTCCAACTGTTTTCAAAGGCACATGTTTAGCCCTCTCATAGTTGGTTCCTCTTAATTGTTCATCAGAGTAATGGTGATGTGGCATTAGGCTGACATCCTATCATTTGGATAAAGTTGTTGAGTGGCTTTGTTAACTGGTCAAGGCCAAACCCATGTAACCAAAACTAGATCCCTAAAGCTAAACCAAGTTTGTGATTAAGGTTCTGTTGTTTTTACTGTGGCAATGACCATAACTGGTGTTAACTTAATTCCTTTTTCTCACTGGAGATGGCATCATTGACAGTTTTCCCTACTGCCTTTGGTTGGCTTAACAAGTCTCGACTACTCGATGACAGCAAGCTTAACAGTGAACGCTCCAAAAAGAAATGGAAAAAAAGAACAATCGTCAGGGGGAAAAAGGAGGCATGACATATGTCATCTTTTCTTGGCCAGCTACTGGTAACTTGATTAATTTTAGTTATTGCATAGATAACAGATACAAGCATCCCATCAGCACCAGCATACCTTCTAGCAATGTCAGATCAGCTGGAGTTCTTTGGTGAAAGAGACCTATTATGGAGGTTCTAGGAGACGAAAGTTTTTTGTGTAGTGGGACCAAGTAGCCCAACATTTCTGGTGATTATTTAGCTTAACAAAGTGTGTAGAGTTTATTAATGGATGGTTCATGTGGTTTATGGTATATATAAGCCACTAGGATGCATGTATTCTCCCTTCTACGTCATCGAACAATTAAGCACCACGTATTCCCACTAGTTCTGTTACTAGGATGGACTTTGAGGTTAATGCTGATGTTTGTTTATAGTAGCTTCTTCATTGAAGATTCTCTTGGACAACTATGCATGGCTCACACTGTTGAGTTGTTTTTTTCTGGGACAAGGCCTTTTCTCCTCTAAAACCATCGGCAGTGTTTGCTTACATATGATGATAATTGCATTGTTTTCTGGTCATGTGGTGCTCTTATCTTTTTTCATGTGCAGGTGGGACACACCCATCCATGTGGATGCTGCTAGTGGTGGATTTATAGCTCCTTTCATATACCCTGATCTAGAGTGGGATTTCAGATTACCACTAGTGAAGAGCATCAATGTCAGTGGCCACAAATACGGCCTTGTTTATGCTGGAGTGGGTTGGATTGTATGGAGGAGCAAAGAAGACTTACCTGAAGAACTTATTTTTCATATAAACTACTTGGGATCAGATCAACCCACTTTCACCCTCAATTTTTCAAGAGGTAATTATTGCACTTCAAAGTTCTTGGGTGATGACATGTTGTCATGTTGCTTTCTTATGCCTCGTTGCAAACTACGTCTCCTGCGTGAGCAGCATCTTGACAACTTTGCCTTAATAGGTTCGAGCCAAATAATTGCACAATACTACCAGTTCATACGCTTGGGATTTGAGGTAACTCTAAAATTTGTTGTTTCTTCTCCGCCATTCTTTCTTATGTCTTCTCTAGAACTGATGCACAATGGTATAGAAGAAATCCGCCTGTGACTTTGGTTGTGTTTGAAAATGAAAATTTAAAAAGAGGTGGTCTACGGATAATCCAAGGATAAGATGTGGATAAAGGTCCAAAAATCTGAATAATAGTTTCTGTTTGTTTCGGTTTAAATTAGGGGTGTCAATCGGGCAGGTCAGCCCGTGGCCCAGCCCAACCCATATTAATCATTGAGCTTTGGCTTTTGACGGTGTCATTGCTCCATGCTTGGATGAGTCGGCTTATGTAGAGGCCATCTCCCAACCCCATTCCAGATTCTCCCATGATATAAATTTCTTTAGATAGTGAGAAGACCAATTGATTCTCCCAATGTGTCGATTCGCCTACTTTGTACTCCCCAACAAGCACTTAGCAGTTAGACACTGGCGATGGTTACATACTAAAAAAGCACTCTTCTACACTCTCTCACTCGAGAAAGCTCCATGGAGCATCTGTTGAGTGTTGACAGGTAGAGGTCAATGGCGGATCCAGCTTGTTTCAGTGGGATCTTGGAACCCCACTAAAATTTTAAAAATATTTTAAGTGTCTTAATTTAATAAGGTAAGTTTCAAATTTAGGTATAAAATGACCTCACTGAATCTTTTTAGATGACCCACATGACTCTAGTCCCACTCGTAGCTCAGTTTCACTGGATCTTTTACATACTATTATGATTTAATAAAAAATTCATTGAGTGTATCTGGAAGAAAAAAATTCCTCGTAATGAAGTATATCATTTTTATTGAAGTATATCATTTTTATAATGATTAAAATATATTTATATTTATATTTATTTTAATATTTTAATATAAAAAAATAAAATACCGATAGATTTAATAATGACCCGAGTGATTCTACTGGGCAAAGTTTTTGCGTCCGCCACTGGTAGAGGTCCAAGAGTTGGTTCCAAGTTGCCACTAGAGCTTCTAGCTGTGTATACATATTTCAGCAAGTTCACCGTTTACTTCAGCATTTTGGGTTTCATTAATACTGTTCACATTATCCACTGGAAACAGTGGTATGAAGAAGGTTGGACACACACATCATCTACACGAGCTGTTATCATGGAGGTCTTTTCAATCAACCTTGTTGAGATATGACTTTCAGTCATAATTCAACTTCGATGTTGAGTATAACGCTTCATTAATGGCGTGTGTGTTTTGAGGATGAAGGGATACAAGAACATCATTGAGAACTGCATGGAGAACACGAAAGCACTGAGTGAAGGCATAGAGAAGACAGGAAGGTTCAAGATCGTATCTAAGGACGCCGGCGTGCCGCTTGTAGCATTTGCACTGAAGGACGCTAGTGAGTACACCGTCTTTGACATATCGGAGAGCCTGAGGAGGTTTGGCTGGATCGTGCCGGCCTACACAATGCCTCCAAACGCCGAGCATGTGGCTGTTCTCAGGGTGGTGATCAGAGAGGACTTCAGCAGGAGCCTGGCCGAGCGCCTCGTCTCGCATATCAGGAAGGTGCTGACAGATTTGGACGCTCTTCCGGTCGGAACTCGCACGGTTGCCCATGTGCAACTTGCAGGGGGAGGAGAGGCTGATGGGGGTGTGGATCAGAGGGGCGCTACAAAGAGTACAGAGGAGATTGCTACCTACTGGAGGAGACTGGCGGATCGCAAGAAGACTAGTGGGGTCTGTTAGGAGCTATCAGTTCTGTTCATATGCTTCAGAAAAGTCATGTTTGTATATGTGAGTTTTAGCAGTTTCTGTTCATATGCTGTTCAGATATTTATCTTTGATAGATTAATCTTTTCTGACTCATTTCTGAAAAAATAATATTTGCTGCAATATATCAAGGCATTGCAGCTGCAACCGCCATCCCATCGGGGTGGGATTGTAGGGCTCTCAGCGGAACTTATGTGTGCTGTCAAATGCTTGGGGTAATACAGCAAATATTACTCTTTCTGGAATCTGTGGACACAGGTAATGATGGAATTAACCGCATTCTTGGCATCTATTTTATTAGAAGTTGTTCTTACATAAAATGAGGCTTCTAAACATTCCGAGAAAGGGGTGTCAATGGGCCGGGCCCGGTCCGGTCCAAGCTCAGCCCAACCCAGCCCGTGTGTTACCCTGGCCCGGCGTGACCCAGCCCATTCCAAGGCGGGCCCGCGGTCACCCCTTCGCCTCCCCCTTCTTTCACCGCTCTGATAGCCTCGCCAATGCCCGAGCTAATCAACCAGAGTAGCGGTCTCCATCGGAGGAGGAGCGATGCCAACCACACACCACCCTCCTCCCCCCCAAACTGCTGCCGCCCCTCTTGACACTCCCCCCTACCTCCATTAGATCGCTAAGCCGCAGTCTCCACGCCCGCACCATCCCACGGCATACCTTGGTCTATAGTTGGCGCTTGGCCGAGATCATGACCTTGCGCCTGGAACTGTAGCTGCTGGATCTTTGCAAGCAAGGATGAGGATGGGGCTGCCGTTGCGATGCACCAGGCTCCGCCGCATGTGCCATTGCTAGCGACTTCTGCGGCTGGAGATCGAGAACCAGACTGAGTGCGCTAGAATCCGGCAAGGGGCCGATCTACGGAGGGGGGCTTGAAGTTCCCGGCGTTGGCGAAGCCACCTTTGCGAGGAGGTCCAAGCTCTGCATCACTTCAACAGCGGGTATGGCGTGAAGCACCGCCACTGCCTAGCCAAGATCTTGTTCTCCAGCTGTAGAGGCCACCGGTGATGGTGTCAAGTTTGAACCTTCGCACTGCGCAGGCGGTTCTTGCGGCCTCCACTGCACTTGTCCGCACCTGGTTGATGGTGCGAAGCCAAGCTGGTCGAGCCCGAGGGTTGGCCGAAGGGTTCCTTCACGCCGCCGGCTTATGGTGCTTGGGGTCGTCATGAGGATGCGTCTGACTTGCAGAAGCAGCATCTGGCGCGGGCTTCCGGGCTGGCGGGCTTGGCCCGTTCACAGGCCCGACATTGGCCTGTGGGCTCAAAGCCTCAGCGCGAATTCAGCCCGCCTTTGGTCCAGCCCGAAAGCCTGCAGGCCTGCCGGACCCATTGACAGCCCTACCGAGAATGAGAGGAATCGTTCAAGTAGCATGTGAGTGCATTTGAAGATTCATTCTTACATTCGATAGGATTTCTATCAAAAATCCCTTATTAGAACGGTAATCAAGTGACGTTCTGGTTTTTAAGAATGTAGAATGAAGAATTCTAATTCTTAGAATGAAGAATGAGAACGAACGTCTAAGAATGGATGCGTAATCATGTATATAGGTTTGACCCAGCTTGGCATGGTCTTCGTCGTCTAGCCAAATGTGGAATGAGCAAAGTGTGTCCTATGGTCAAGATTTTGTGTCTTGGGTCATTTAACTGTACAATTCTACAGGGTAATAACGGCTGCCAGTCATCTAATTATGTCCCATGGTTGGATACCTTCTTTTGAACATTAGGCTACCACCATCTTTCACTTAGAGATGATAGGGAGCACAAAGCCATACAAGGAAAAGGGAAAAGCACAACCAGGAAATACGCTATTACGAGAAAAGCTACACGCAAGCTCGGTACAAAGGAGGGGATACACCAAACGGATAACAGCAGGATAAATAGAGAGAGCACGGTAACCACTGTCGGAGAGGACCATCTCGTCGATGACGTCGGCACGCCGGAGAGTGCACTTCACAAGGCTCATCTCGGGTAGGCCACCGAGGTAGTTAGCTAGGCAACGAATGAGCATAACACGAGTTCTGCAGCAGGCAAGGCTGAAGGGGTGGGGGCCAATGCTCCACAGAGATGCCGGCCATATCTTCCGGCAAGGGCCGCAAACCAGACGTGGTAGGAGAGATCGTGCTCAGAGATGCATACCACGGGGATATACGGATGGGGCTCATGAACTCGAGCACAAAAGGACGCTCCAAGATTCAGGGCGAGATCAACCAAAATCAGCCACAATATAGGAACTATTAGTTTTAGGTGGTCTACAAGTCAATCTGACTATATAAATCTCGTTCATTTATTAATATAATGGCATAATATTCATTATGTGTAAATCGCATTAATTATCGTTTCATAATGAAGTCCGTGACTATGTGCTATGGTGATCAGATTATGATGAGATCATACTAATGAGACTGATCACTTAAACACACATATTCTTAATCGTTCATAGTCAGAGGATATCCGAGAAGGACATCGGATATCCAGTTAGATTAGTACATATTACTCCTGCTCATATGATGAGGGTAACTGATCTCATAAGTCACTTGTGTGGAGAAACTAAGGCGAATCTGTAGGTGCTCATTGGAGAATGAGTTCACTGAACTGATCCGACTGAATCGCTGGATGGTATTGTATCTCACTGTCAATCAACTTGATTCTATTGTCGCAGTTGCGTGGATGGTCTTCGGACCTAAAACACCAAGGACACCTTGTCGGTGTCCTTGGTTTACGAATCTCTAGTTACGAAATTCTAATACGTCAAGGATTAGGTACAGCGGAATACCGTCGAAGGGAATTATGTGTCAATAAGGAATCATTCGCTCTCGGTACTTAGAGAGAGAATACTCTAGGAAGGATGCGCGGAAGTCCCTGGCTAGGGCGGACAATAATATTGGAAAAGGAATTTTACGATATTCATCAGCGGCATCCAATCCAAGTGAGTCGACCGGTTAGGGTTTGACAGCTCGCCATACCTGAGTTGACTCAAGAGCATTACGAAAGGACACAAGGGAGTGTCCTTTCAAAGGGCAACCGGTGCCACGTGTCTCGTGCCTAGCGGTGAAGGTGACCTTTCTTTGGCTTTCTTGTTCAGTTTCACTCCCATATTCGAAATTCAAATTCGAGAGTAAGGGGGATAGTGATGAGGGACAATTAGGTCCTAGCCCAAACAGGCCCATTTGACCTATGGGCTTGAAGGCCTGTAGCCCACAAGAACCGGCACGAGGGGGCCACGTGGCTCTCAGTGCTCCGATTGTCACCCGAGGTTGGGAACCTGAATTCAACTAGCCCAGGTCCCTAGACCACTCCCGAGGCCCTCCAGGGTCTTGATCAAGCCTCTCGAGATCTGTAAGTTAGCTACTCCTCTCGGCCGTCAAACATCGGCATCTCAGCCAAGCAAAGACCGAGGGTACAAAGGGAAGTCCATTTTCCTATAATTTTGATCATCAACTCATCGTACTTATGTTATTCTATTGGTGACCCTTGATGCAAACCAATTGGGGCACACGTGCATTTCTCATCATTCAAACTTACAGTGTAAGTTAAGAATATGAATGAATCGCTGAGTTCGAAAGCATATAAGTCTGTTTTAGTTTCAATCTTAAATACAATGTTGGATTAAGTACTTAGGAATAATAGTTTGAATACAGCAACGTCGTCATAGTTTTACATGTTCACAGGCATGTTCAATGAAATTCCTTGTTTAAACACATCTTTATCTTTCACGACCCCAGGGCTCAAATCCTCCCCTTTATACACGACCGACACATTGTAACGACCCGTTGTCCTATAATCGGGGATCCGATTACTAAATGGGCATCGAATCATTAAAAATGGGAGCCAAACCAGGATCTCGATAAGTCTGGAAAATAAATGATAAACTAAGCTAAATATCCACATCATATCGAATCGTAAAGGAAGTGCATAATTTAAAAATTATTACAATTCGATTTGACTCAGCAAATAATTACATACTTCAACTAAAAAGAAATACTTAAGCATACAAGCCAGAAAAGAAAATAACAACTACATCGGGGCATACCCCAGAACAGTGGCTGCTGGCGTGCAACTCGAGACAACACTCTTCTCGCTACGCCTGTCTGGAACTCTCACCTGAAAATCGCAAGGAGTGAGTCTCATCGAAATGGACTCAGTAGGGATCCTTCGATCTCCACCACCTACTCACACACCCATAAGAGCAATACACAAATATAGGCAATTTAAATAAATAAAGCAGTAAACACAACTCTCGAATTTCGAAATAAAACACATGCATTCGTAACAGTAACATGCACGACTATGAAATCACCCTACCACGGAGTCTACAACTAGCGTCTCGGCTAAACACACAAGTCACACGGCCGAACGTGGAAAACACCGACCCGCTGAGACCAAACAACAACACCTCGGATAGCGCACTGGCTACTCCAGCCTGACCTGGCTTAAGGTGGTTCTGCTTCCCCCAGCATGAGTGACACTCCGAATGTACCACTCCTACACCGGTACTAGCTATACTCCGAAGTACACCAGGTGACTCTCTCTCTAGGCGTCACCCCACTACTCCTACACCGGCGCCGTGTCACTCCCACACCGATACAGGGTGCCTAAGCGCTAACAACTGTCACTCTAGACTCACGATCGCACAAAACACAACACGGTGCAATCCGATCATGTAGAAATCATCGTCCTCGAGTATATTTTCAAACTATCTAACAATGTAAACACATGTTAATTACATGCTTTAATGAGATTCTGTCTTGAATCGCGTCGCCCAAGGCCGACATTATTCAAGACTCCTAAACTGGTTCATGCGAAAACTGACCTCGGAAGATGACCTAAAACGCGTCGTGCAAGATAGTCATCTTTTAAAAGGCGTCGCTGTCCCTAGTTGCATAATCACAACAGAGACAAAATCAGGCTTCGGGGTGATCCGAACTAAAACGTATCGTGCACGGGGGTCGTCGTTTGAATGGCGTTGTTGTCCTTGAACGCTATTTAATCTAGAGACAGAGTCTGTTATTTGGGATAAATCACGTCGTGGGTGGAAGCCGCCTTTTGAATGGTGTCGCTGTCCCTAGACGCCGTTTAACCCTCACAGACAGGTTCTCCCTCCGCCTCCCCCCAATTCACAAGGTGGGATTTTCTCCCCCAAATGGCACAAAAACGCCATAAAATAGAGGAGTAGGAGGAGAACCCAAATACCCAATAAAAATCCACCAATCTTAATTTTGTGATATTAGCATTTTCACTATGAAAATCTCCTAAACATGCTTGAAAGCGGGAAAACATAGTTTTAAACAAAACATTGCGAGGATCGTCACCCTACCGGTTACTTGAACTCTTCCGAGCTCCAAGCTGTCGAACCGCCACGCCACGAGCCGCCGCCGATACCGCCGTAGACGCCGTTACTCCACCAGAACGTCGGCTGCCGTCCGGAGAGAAATATGCCGCGGAGGAAATGATGGTGGTAGTAGTGGAAGTTAGGAAGTTGATGGAGTGGAGGGAGATGAGGAATGGGGAGAGGAAAGGAAGGAGAAGGGGAAAGGAACGTCGGGGTTCGGAGAGAAGGAGGAGGAGAGAGAAGGAAGTGGAGAAAATGAAGGAAAGAAGGGAGGGTTCGCATGGTCAAACCGAAACTAACTAAAACGCGTCGTCCAAGGCCGACACCAATCAGACGACAAAACGGGTCGTACGCTGACATACCAGGGCCATACTCTGAATGGCGTCGTCTATTCAAGACGCCATTCAGACGATAAGACCGGGGCCGTACTCTCGTGGCCCAAAATCAGCCCACGTGGCGTCCATGTGGCACAACATAAACGTATCCACCTCACTGGACGCCGTTTGAACCGCGTCGAGCAAGCTCGACGCGAAAAAAATAACACAAGTCCCAGCCTCACAAAGGCCCAAACCAAGGGATTCGACCCTGAAATTGACCCAATAACCGGATCCGAAATCTCAATCCTTACACACATCCACCTTCAGCTCGGCACCTTTGTCCGCCCACGCCAAGACCAAGTTCAGGATTTTCCCAGTCTCCACTTCTCTTTGAACCTGCACAACCAAAGCTCCCATCACAAGAATCACCAGAAGATGAGCAAAAGACAGGAGAAACGAAGACGAAAGCTCCCACCTTTATGGAGAGAACAGTGCCCAACTGGAGAAGGGCGGAGGACCCGGGGACGGCCCAGACCTAGGGCACCAACGTGGTGGAGCACAAGAACGGCACCCGTTTAAGCAGCGTGACGATCTGCTTCCTGTCGGCGCCGGGGCTACTGTCGCGGCCCTGGGTGAGCATTTCGGCGGGGATCCAGCCGAGGGACCTCTCCATGGCCGGCACCCTGCTACCCGTGTACTCCCTCAGCACGGCCTGGATGTTGTAGTAGGTTCGGGCGAAGGCCCCTGGGGTAGCGGCGACGGCTGTCGCCGCCCGGTGTAAGAGGCCCCCGGTGCTACAGCTGCCCCACCACCTCATTAAGCACGGTTCCTCTAAGTGCACTAAACTCATGGGCGTTGTTTCGAAGTACAACCGACATCCCCAAGGGCCGCTCGAGGATTACAAAAGGGCACAAGGGAGTGTCCTTTCAAAGGGTAAACGGTACCATGTGTCTCGCGCCTAGCGGTGAAGGCGACCCTTCATTGGCTTTCCTGCTCAATCCTATATTCGAAATTTGAATTTGAGAGTGAGGGGGCCAGTGACGAGGGGCGATTAGGTCCTAGCCCAAACAGGCCCATTTGGCCTATGGGCCCGAAGGCCTGCGGCCCACAGGAACCAGCACGAGGGGTCTACGTGCTCTCGGTGTCTTGACCATCACTCGAGGTCGGGAACCTGAATTCAACAAGCCCAGGTCCCTAGACCACCAAGCTATGCACCCGCTGGTAGCTCCTGAGACCCTCCAGGGTCTCGGTCAAGCCTCTTGAGATCTGTAAGTCAGCCACTCCTCTCGACGTCAAATATCGGCATCTCAGCCAAGCAAAGACCGAGGGTACAGAGGGGAGTCCATTTCCTCTCGACTTCCTGAGATCACAAAGGTCCCCCCAGGGGCGACCCATAATGCCTCCCTGCCATCAGGCGGGCCGTGCACATTAACGGCATAACTGACCAGCTTAGGCAAGCCTGCACAATCCACTCCCCCCAGTCACGAGCAAATCCCTCCTTGCCCATTACGCCACAATCTCCTCAATCAAGAGGAGTAGATCGTGGGATCATGGCCTTTCCAAAAGCAACTGTCCCCAGAATGCCTCCAAGACGAGAGACTATAAAGTCTCATACCTTTTTCGGTTAGAGGTACATAACACTGAGCCCAAAAAACTCCTAGCAAGATCTCATCTGCTAGTATCTAATTTAGGCATCGGAGAACTTTACTCCTCAACAACTGGGGAGCCTTCTTTGACGTCTCTCCTCCCTCTTGCAGGTTCTACAAGATAGCAGCATCTAATGTGTGTGTGTGTGTGGCACGCTCCATCTTCCAGATAGCAGCATCCAATGGCTGCCCCTAGAGGCTCGAGAGGTCTGTCCATGCACAGAGACTGCACACTGGCAGCCAAATAAGAGCTGGCGGTGGGCACACCCAATGGCTGCCGCTAGCAACCAATACGGACTGCGGCCCCAACAGTTTTCATCGGCAGTCTCAAACCAGCAGAGGCTACTTTACCTGGCAGCACAGCCAAGAGAGGCTGAGGTGGACAGCCCTTAGCTGAACGGCTGCTGGGGGTAGCTGAGAGGTACTACCCACCAGCAGTCTCTAATGCAAGCCAAGAGGGGTTTCAGTGAGGGCAGATGGCAGGGTTGTATCCTACTGGCGGGATCGGATTAGGTGACTAGTTAACATTTAAGATATCAATATAGTGGCATTTTTTTTTTTTTTTTACTCCGTGTACTTCAGTCATACGTTAAAGTTTTGATGATCAAGTTGATCATCTAATTTGATCTTTCTTTCGCTATCGGTGATTTCATACCATTTCTTTTTTGTTTACTCCGTGTACTTCAGTCATACGTTAAAGTTTGGTGATCAAGTTGATCATCTAATTTGATCTTTCTTTCGCAGTCGGTAATTTCATACCACAGCTGCTGGTCTGGGTCAGAAGACAGCACAGCTTCAGAGGGAGAGTGGAAAAGGGAGAGTGAGTCTGATGGAAAGAGTGTGCATGTGTGTGTGAGAGAGTCATTTAATTATTCTTTATTTTTTGTTTTAAAAAAGATGTTTTAGTTGTTTCTTCCATTAGATTTCTGTGATAACAAATGGTATTTGACCGAAGAAAAGTCATAAACCTGTGCCTTGAGCCAGTTAATTTGTGATTCCATCTGTAATAATAGAATATAAAAGAATCAATTTGATGTCCGAGTGTTGTGCCATTTCCTGCTGAACTGGCATAGCTTAACCAATTAGTGAAACTTAGTGCACATTTTGGTGTGCGAATTTGATGAGGTGGATTACATACTCCAATGAGGTTTCTTGGAGTGTCTCCTTACTAGTTCATGGTAGGGTGGGTAGAGGACAAATCTAAGTGTGGACACTCCAAGTCACTCCATTGAAATATATAATCAATTTTATCAAAATTTGCACACGATGATGTACAACAAGACTTTCCTTAACTAATAAGAAAAGAGTTGAAAAGCCAACAATGAGTGCATCCGCGTCTATGGGATGTCAACACATAATGAAGTCTTGGTAATAGCACAGTGCCAACAGCTCATATTCATATTCGGCATTCACATACACTGGCTACTGAAAAATGAAGTCTGCTTGGCAACATGTATTGTTGTAGGTGCATGGAAATGGACGTAAGAAAAGAACACAGTGTGCACTTGGGTCTTTAACTTAGTTCGTCAATACCAACTTAGGTCACTACCACAACCCTATTCTTATATGATACTGATCTATGTGAAAGGAGGCATATCTCTCACGTGAAAGAATAGTCGTGGCACTGATCTAATTAAGTTGATACTGGACCCATTCAGAGTAGATTTGCACTTGGGTTGTTAATCTAGAAGGCAAACAGTGTTGACAAGCCCAGACAGGCTCAGGGTGTGCGGAACAGTATTTTATCAGTCAGACAGTGAGATATCAGTCTAATATCCATCAACATCTTATAGTAAGAACAGGAGGGGAAATTAAGGTGAAAGAAAGGAAGACCTTCCTCTTCACATTCCAAGAAACTTATCAGTGGGAGAGACGGAGGGTCCAGGGAGGTCACCTCCCCAAGAAGATTGTCCTGGGAAAGCTTGAAGGTTTCTTGGCAAGACATGGATCAGCTCCTCTTACATTCCAAGCATGTACATTTAATCCATGGTTGAAATGGATCACATTAGGTTTAAAAGGGACCTCTTAAGTGCATGTTGGGATTACACTCGGTCAATGTAGGGAGGGAGGGAAGGAGTTTTTCAAAATTAAAAAAAAACTCATTTGAAATGGAAAAGTTTCATATGAGAGGATTTCTTGAAAGATATAGCTAAATTTTAGTTCCTGAAAATATAACATATTTATTAAAAAAAATTCCTGTAATATAATTATTTATGAATAAGCCCTCATGAACTGCTGTTAATTGATATAAAGCTCTTAAGTATCACAAAAACTGTTGCTAATGGGGTGAACATATGTCACAAAAGATGGTTAGAAGGACTTTTTTGTAAAAAAGTTGATATTGAGAGGAGTTTTTTTGTAAATAATCAGATTATGGAGAATTATCTATAATATCAAAAGTTTTGGAGAGTTGATATTCGAAAAATTCATTTTTCAAAAGCTCTCCTCTTTACATTGATTGAGTTCAGTCCAAGTGTGTACTTGGGGGATCCAACTCCACTGGATCAAAGTATGTATAATTCATATGCAACTCGTTACTGCATGATTTGGAATAGAAGTTGATGACCAAAAAAAGGGTATAGTTCGGAGTAGAAGTTGATCAGATCGGATTATGTAAGGTGTTAAAGTCATAAGATAATTATTGTCGGATAATTATAACAGAGTAGATGAAGTCAAGAGGGAAAAAATAAAAGCTGTTGGCGTGTGACATCTATAAAAATTCAGTTTCGAAAAATTTACCTTTGAATATGTAACTCAAACGTCTAAAATCGAAAGAGTTAAAAGTTAATAGTTGATATAATATATAAGTTTGATCACTAAGTAATAACTATCGGACATGAACTCAAGGTCAACGTCTATAATTAAGCAACAACTTAGAAACACGGTAGCACATTGAAGTTTTCGAAATGTTTGAATATAAAAAAATGATAAATATCAATAAATTTCACATATTGGATTGCGAATCCAGGGATCGGATGCTTGATCTAAACCAACTTGTGGATAATCTCACTAGTAGAAATTGTAGTATTAGCGACGATTTATTCGCGACAGCTATAAAAAGTCATCGCGAATAATATTATTAGCGATGATTTTTCTATAACCATCTTTATTCGCGGCAGTAAGTAAAAAAAAAAAAAGGTCCCAAATAATATTATTAGCGACAGCTCGTAAGAAAGCCCGCTAATAATATTGTTAGCGACGGTTGAAATGCCATCCGTTGCTATTAAAATATTATTAGCGATTATTATAGAAAAATCGTCACTATTATAATATTATTGGTGACGACAAAAAAATTCGCCGTGAATAATATCATTAGCAACAGTTGACATATCATCCGTCGTTATTATAATATTATTAGCCACGATTATATGAAAAATGTCGCTATTATAATGTTATTTGCTAGGCTAAAAGGAGCTGCGAATAATATTATGAGCGATGGTTGAAATGTCATATGTCGCTGTTGTAGTATTACTAGCGACAACTATAGAAAAACATCGCTATTATAATATTATTTGCGACGGCTAAAAAAACTTGTCACCAATAATATTATTAGAAACAAATACATAAAAATCATCACTAATAATAGTATTAATTGCGACGGCTATTTTAGCCGTTGCTAATAACTTTTATATATTAAATTTATATTTAATACACTTATAGTTAATATTGTACAAATGTTGGTTATAAAGTATAATTAGAATCTTTAACTTAATGTTTCTCATATAATTATAATAATATAACTAATTATATAACTTATAAGTAATATTTATTGTATTAGTTATAGTTAAATGTAACTTCTACTTAATAAATCGTATGATTAACTTAGTATGATATAGTTAAATATATAATTAGGTTATATATTAAGTACGTAAAATATTATCTAAATATATTAATATAAATATAATCATACCAAGTAAATATATAATATAAATATAGTTAAATATACTTAACTAAATATATTAGTCAACTAAATATTATATTACTAAATATACAGATAAGTATATATTTAACTAGCCATTATTAGTTTATAACTAACATAAGCATAGTTAAATATAGCAAATTTATGTATTTAATTAATATGTTTAGAGTGCAATTAATTATCCTAACTAATAAAATTATTATGCAATATTAAGTATATATAAATATTATTATATATAATTGTTTAAGCACATAACTGATATGGATAAATATTTACTTAACCAGTTTAATCAATACAAAATAGTTAAATATATAGTATAGTTAAATACAATTAACTTAACATAGTTAATTATACGACATAGTTATATAGTTAAATATAATTAACTAATTATGCAACTTAATTAATAGACTTAACTAATTAAGTTACATACTTAAACAAGTATTAGGTATCGATGTCTCTCTTTTATCTCCTAGGTTTCTTGTCTCTCTTTTAAAGCAATCACATAGAGAGTGTATAGGTGTCCATAATCAAAATAATTAACTATGCCTTATATTAGTTAAATATATTAGTATAAATAGTTATACTAAATAAATATATAATGTAAACATAGTTATACTAAATAAATATTTAGTATGATTAAATATAGTTATACTAAGTAAATATTTAGTATAGTTAAATATAGTTATACTAAGTTAAACATAGTTATATTAAGTAAATATCTAGTATAGTTAAATATAATTATACTAAGTTAAGCATAGTTATACTAAGTAAATATCTAGTATTGTTTAATATGGTTATAATAAGTTAAACATAGTTATACTAAGTAAATATTTAATATAGTTAAATATAGCTATACTAAGTAAATATTTAGTATAGTTAAATATAATTATACTGAATAAATATTTAGTATAGTTAAATATCGTTATACTGAGTAAATATTTAGTATAATTAAATATAGTTATACTAAGTTAATATTTAGTATAGTTAAATATAGTTATACTAAGTAAATATTTAATATAGTATTATATAATATAGTTAAATATATTTAACTTAATATACTATAGTTAAATCTATAGTTAGGTTACATAATTAACTAAGTTAAACTAAATATATTAGTTATAATTAACTAAATATAATACTACTAATTATGTAGTTGAGTATATATAAGTATTTAACTGGTATAATGAAGTATATAGATAACGAATATACTTAACTATTTAAGTATGTAACTATACATTACATAAGTTAAATATATTAGTATAAATATAGTTATACTAAGTAAATATATAACGTAAATATCATTAAATATACTTAACTATAAAGCATATATAAGCATTTAACGAAAATAGAGTTAACTAAGTTTAATATAGGTAAATAAGTAGTTTACTATTATAGTTAATCATTTACTTAACTAGTATAACTAATATAATATAGTTAAATAGAGTATAGTTAAACTTAACTATATTAGTATAACATAGTTAACTTAGTATATCAATAGGATTCATGGTTAAATCCCGCCATGATGATGGATTTTATCATAATTTTGACTGAGCGAGGGATCAAATGGTAGAGTTTATTTGTTGGTAGGTTGGAGGATTACAAGCATGACCATTGCTTTCCAATTTGCTATTTTTGCATAAATTGCGACTTCATCAATCTTACTTATTAGTGTACTCATTGTATTTGCTTCTCCTGATGGTTGGTTAAGTAATAAAAAAGTTTTATTTTCTAGTACGTCAATATGGATTGGATTAGTTTTTTTTGGTAGCTACCCTTAATTCTCTCATCTCTTGAACCATTTCTTCGGTATTCCCCCGATCCAAAAAAAAGCCGCTCCTTCTAAGAAATTCGAATTGTGAGACACATTTAAATTAAATCTGAGTTCCAAAAAATATATTTTTATTTTATTTTTTATTTTATTTAATAATTATATTATTTATTATTAATTATATTATATTTAAATTTAAACATATTTATTATATTTAATCCAAATGAAAACAAATGTTGAATTGAATCATTTCGGTCTAGGGATTATTACTCATTTTTGTACTTGTTGTTTTATTTTTCAATTATTTCTTCAATTGAGGGAAAGAAAAAACATAGTGTAAATTCTCTTATCTCATTCGGAAGGATACTATCTTCATAATTATCCATAAAGCATTTTTTAGATCTAAAAGTTGAATATCTTCTCACGAATTAGCGAATTAAGTAGGTTGCTTTTGTGCATAATGACAAAAAGTCAATAACATATTTAAAATATATATTCTTTAATAATAATTTTACATATTAAAATTAATAATTTATCAACTTTTATGTATTCTATAACCATAATATTTATATCATTAATAATACATATATAAGTACAACCTAAAATATATATTATATATTAATATTTAATTTTATATAAATGTACTTGTATATACAGAAAATTGTATATTCAACTATATATTAAAATATTCTAACTAACTTTACTAATATAACTATTATAACTATTCTTTTTAAGTTACTATTACAATTATTCATTCTAGAATATATTTTAAATTGACTTCTGTGCAAAATGCCCCAAAGTCCTAGGTTCTCAGTCAGTCACTGGTTTCTCACTTTTGGTTAAGAACGCAGCGACAATGGTGTCGCCTATTTAAGAATGTAGTGGATTAGTTCGATTCTTGCAAAGAACTTTAGTTAAGTGTACTTAACTAGGAGTAGTACGATGATGGATAACCTCTCGAGAAATTTCCATTTCTAAAGTTGATTCATTTGAAAATAATAAAAATAATAAAAATAATAAGAATAATAACATAACATAGTAATAAGAATAATAAGAATAAAAAATATAAAAAATAAAAATAAATGAATAAAATAATAAAAGTGTTTACATATTGTGGCATTTTTAAAATTTGAAACATAAAAAAAAAAATTTATTTACGACGGCATAGTCTAACCCGTCGCTAATGGTATCATTTAAAAAAGTAAAAAAGATTATTAGCGACGGCTCTTTCCGTAAAGCATCTACTATATGGACGGCTTTCTTATAAGTCGTCACTAATAGTGTTGATTATTTGTGACGGCTATACTAGCGACGGCTTAGTTATAGCCGCCATAAATAATCAACACTATTAGCAACGGTTTTTAGATAGTTCATCGCTAAGTACTAGTGACAAGATTTTTAACGACAGCGATTTAGCCGTCACGTATACTTTTAGCGACGGTTTTTTAATCATTTTTTATAAAATTTCTATTTAAGCGCATCCTTCACCCGATTCATAAGGAGCATAGAGTAGAAATTTTGACCTAAGTAATCTTCCAATCTATCGTCAGATTTCATAGATCATGGTCTAATTGGATGTATCGTGATCTCCCCTGTAGCCTAAGGGTAGTGCCAATAGTGGATGGCACTTCCTATTATACCTAAGTCCGGACATCATCGGGTTAAAAGACGCATTAGAACTGAGATAAATGATAGTGGTGGAAGAATACGTAAGACAAACTTAAGAGCTGCTAAACCATCCATAGACAAATAAAGATACGAAATGTTCATAAAATTCATTTATAATACATGCATGCCAAATTTCGTAAACGTGATCTATGTCAATGACGTACATCATCTACCATAATCGCATGTATCAATACAACTAGATGGAAATTACACGTCAAGAAAGGAAGACAAGGTAAAACCCAAATTTCCAACTAGCACTAGGGAGTAACATTTGCTGCACCAAGATGTAGTATAGTAAGTTGAGTCATCTTACAATACAAGATGTCATTGGTTCACTTGGACACAATCATATGGGTTGAACAGTTTTTTTTACGAGCGAACTACGCAAGCATTAAAAGCAGGTAAAAGATTTTAAACGTAAGAAATATATGTACGCGTGACAAATGCTTCATCGGCATGATAAATACCATTTGTCACGCGCACGAAACATTTGTCACACATAAGAAATAGTTGTCATATTTATGTATCTATATACAAATTTTTTGATGTGACAAATATTTTACAAACGTGATAAATACTTTATAGTCGTGACAAATAGTATTTATCACATCCACGAAGTATTTATTACGTCTATCACACCTGAAATGTATTTGTCATCCTTACGCATGCATGTACAGATTTATAAACGTGACAAATATGTTTCAAACATGACAAATATTTCGTAGACATGACAAATAATATTTGTCACGCCTATGAAGTATTTGTTACTCATTTATATATTTATCACGTCCAAAATCTTTCACTCACATTTTGGTCTACTCATAAAAAAATTTATCTAACCCATATGATCCTGCTCAGGTAGACCAATGACATCTTATATTGTAAGATAACTCAACTTGCCACACTTTAGTGAAGCAAGCATGACTGAGGACGGATGGCTACCTCATCTTTATCTTTTCGCCACTACAAGAATGAAGCGACACACGTGTGAAAAAAATCCAATAGAATTTGAACTCGCATGGCCCACAAAGCACAAATATATATATGAGAGAAAATATACATAGGACACATGAAATGATGTTCAAACCTGCACGTATGTCACCAGAAAAGACACAATGCCACTTAAGACTTACCAGCCAAGATCGTCTCTTAATGCTTCCCTTTGGACTCCACTATCCACCCTAAGGCATTCTGGATTCCCTCTCGGTATGATGGGCTATGGGCTAGTTGGGTTCTATGATCTGTACACCATGGGGTCTATGGCCCCAGTCCTAATGTCAAATTTCCTTCCGACTCATACTTGGGTAAAAGTAAAACAGAAAGAACAAAAGGGCTACCATAGAAATTGACTTCTCCTTGACAAGACAAGGCAAAGCTTTGATCTTATCCCCAAGGATCCACTAAAAGAGGGTCTAGAACATGTCAGTGTGAGTGACACTTGCAGAAGTTTAGACCTTCTAAGCACACATATGCACCAATATGGCAATTCATATTATCATTGGTCTTCAGAAGATTATAAACTGTAGAAAGACAACCTCTAGACCACTAACTAAATTGCAGAATCGTATGTTGTGTCCATTGAATGCAATCCACCATAGCCGTTTTAAGGTTCATGAGTCCATGACCCGCTAATCATTATTAGAACAAAAATATAGGTTTATTGATGCCATTATAATAGGTTTAGATAGTTAGCTAGAAAAATGTCACAAAGACAATAGGTTTTTTGACTTCATACTATGTTAGGCGGACATGGAAATGTGCATCACCCCCTTCTGACATGGTTTCAGGGTTTTAGGCAGCTCAACTTCTCAGTCATAGCTTGCAAAATACGCCTTAAAGTCCTATTAAACATTTTCATAAATTTTTTAAAATCTACCTGGACATTATCCTACATGTCTAGAGTCATTGCTAATTTCCATGGCATTTTGATGAAGAAGCAAATTGAGAAAAATCATACACTAGAGTGTTCTTATGTGGGCCTTTTAGAAACCATTGTAATACATGTGGCTGGGGACCAAATCGTACAGCCCACGTAAAAGGACCTAAAAAAACTTTGGAAATTTAGGTGGACATGAAGGAATATATCTAATAAAGCATGACCAAATCTAGGGCATAACCACAAAAATTCAATTATCGATGCCTATCGGATCTCTAAGTACCGTTCACAATAGTTTACAACAGCTTGAAAGTAATTGCAAAAGGCATCATAATTTGAGATATTCCATTAAAATTCTAAAACAGACCTATCAAAATTTTCGCCATCACAACTATTCTAGTCTTGTGTATGATGCATGAGTTATGGAACATGAAATCTTTCCCTATCTAACACATACATGTCTGACTAGGCATTCTAAGCATGACAAGGAACTTGAAAAATCCTAAGAAAATGAAAGCAAGGGATCAGGTCCATCACCTAACCCTTCCATCTTGAGCTGCTTCTATCCCAAATGAGTGTGTTTTAATCAAGAATCGTCATTTTTGGGTCACACACGTTCGTAGTGATATATGAGGAGCTAAAGTAAATGCATAAGAAAAAGAGAGGATTTGAAATGTTAAATCCATAAATAAAAATAAAATGTAATCTAGTACAATCTATGAACAGTTTCCAAAAAAATACAATATGTTATCTATAAATGAAATTGTATATGCCAAATGAAAAGTTCACGCCCCGGAATCTAGTTCGGTATATTGACTTATATTGGATTTTGAGCTTGCAATATCAGGATAAATTCTGACATAAAAAATGGATATAAGAGATAAAGACATACCACAAGACAATTAAATTAATTATTATAACCATCTCAAATTATAAATAAAGTATATACTATAAAATAATACTAATTCTACAATATCAAAACTCTCATCTCGCTAAAGAAATAGTTACTTACATGATTTCTCTCAAATAGTCCTACATAATACATGAAACTATAAAAATTAGAAATCAAATATCTAACTAACTATAAAAGTGAAATAAAGGCCCAACAAGCTCATTATCTCTCATTTAGTTGATTCCTAAATTGATCTGTCATGAAATGTAGTTAATTGGATTTATAAGTCCACCACTGAATAAACATCAAACCCCTACACATGATCTATCATATAATAACTTTGCAAACCAAATAATACACATATGCACTAAGCATGATTATTCGATCAAGTTTTACAAATAAGATAGTAAAGAGATGATACAAGGTAAGTCCTATGTGTCAACTCTTGTCATCTGAACATTTTCTTATGCAAATATTCATATTTGATATAAGATCATCATTTAGTCGAATCTAAGTGTTCAAACATTAAATTTCGTGTTTCATAGCATAGTTCTCCAACCAATGCATCTACCGAAAAAATAACCTCCAACTCATATGAGATTCACATGCTACATATCAAATTCTCACATGACTAGCAATATAATAACTTAATCATGTATTCATTTGATTCAAAGTCATAAATCATAGATTGGTTAATTATAAGATTGTAAAGAAAAAGTTAATTGAGATATAACATGATTATCAAATTAGAGAGAATCAAAGCTAATAAAAAAGGTCAATCAAAAGATGACATGAATAGCTGATCAAATGAGAGTATGGTTGATCAAATAGGTGATTTCAATAGCATATTAGCATATTAGATCAAATCAAAGCTTCATATCACAAGTTATGTCGAACTGTTACAAATGGGGGAACTTATCCCTCAATCTCTTATTGAAAACATGGCGGCCAACATATCATATTTCTACTTGTACATACTGGACATACATCTAATCATAATATAAGGAACAATCTATAAATACCAAAGTACTTAGGTAATCGAGTGCTAAGGTCATGACTACTTAGGTAATATATAAATACCTCGCAAGTGCTTAGGAGATCAGCCAAAAAACTATCCCTATGATGGCATTGTCCATTTAGATATTTAGATTGTAAATATCTTACAGAGATCAAGTATATAATCATAGTGGGTTTTCCAAACTTGGACAAATAGATTTATATTTCGTTAATCACATAGAACCACATAAAGTTCCGTTTCAATGTGCAAAAGGATATAGAAGTGCAAATCACTGAAGATCAGTTCCACTAGATCCAAGATATGTATATGAAGGTGGAAAATAAGTTTCACATTTTTAGGAGTAATGTTTTTTTTTATAATGATATGAAGAAAAAGAGACTGGAACTTAGATAATTATGCAAATAATATCAAACATATTATGAAATTATAAAATTAAGAATAATTTGAAAACATATTCCATAGGTAAAAGATGATATTTCATAGGATTTTCATAGATACGAGATCACAAATAGCGCTAGCAATGAGTTGAGCCACTCGCAAGTCGCTTGAGCTTGTCTCAAAAATCTTGACTCAACTCGACTTGTCCAATGAAATGAGCCAAGCCCAAGTTTGGCTTCAAGCTCGTTTTTTCAAACGAGCCGAGCTCAAGCTTCATCCAACTCGGATCACAAGACAGCTTAGTATAAAATGTATTAATAAATTATAGTCTTCCTGCTTCACCTGTCTTGGTCAGACAAAGCAAGTGGGCCCTACCTTGAGAGCCAGGTTCTGTTTGGACAAATAGGCCCAGCTAAGCCACGGAGGTGGGCTTGGTCTGAATAAATAAGACTTAGATAGGGGACTAGGCATTATTTGGACAAAGCAAACAGGCCTTAAGGTGTCAAACTTTACCTAGCAAGCTAGGTTCGAGCTCGATTCTCCTCTTTCAAGCCTAAGCTCAAGCTTAGGTTTAGGCTCAAATGAAGCTCAGACTCAGCTCGAGCTCGAATTTTTTTTGTCGAGCCATGCTCAAGCTTGCCAAAGCTCTGCTCGGCTCGACTCATTGCCACTCCTAATAAAAAATATGGTTGTTCATATCAAAATAAATAAGTCATCAGACTTTACAAGAGTCTAGAAAACTTGATCAAGTCAAATAAATAAAGTATATTAAGCATGCCAAAGGTTGAAGACTGGGTTGTCATGATTCACGGATCAATATTCATAATTTTCATAGATTTCTTATTAAGAAACTAATATATTTTCTGCTTAAGTAAATATCAAATGATTGATAATAACATTATAGGATATGTATATATATATATATATATAAGAATCATAAAACAAAGGAAGACATCAAATTTACAAAAATGATCTTTTTTAGTGTAATTCACCTAACCTTTTGACAAAAGATCGATTCTTGATGGTTTTTAGAGATCTCCTAGAACTCTTCCACAAATTCCCCTAACTTCTAGGACTCCCTAGCTCATCTCAAACTTCTCTAGATTATCTGAAGAAGTTCATAGCATTAGAAACCATTCTACTTCAAGTTGGAACCCTTATCCTCTCTCTCTCTCTCTCAAGAACAACATGCATCTTACCTCTTCAAGTAAAGGTGTGACTAGGGTTTGGCTTGAACCATTCTCCCTTCATTTTCTAGTCAAAGTTTCCATGAGAGAGACTTTCCCTCTATAGGTAAGCTTCCAACTTGAAGTAAAACTTACCCAAATTTCATGCTCGTTTAAAGATGGCCAAAATAATTTACTAGTAAATGATTGATGGCCCAAAGCTATAATAAACCCAAGAGGGGAGGGGCGAATAGGGTTTTTAAAATTTAAAAGCAATCCCCAGATTAAAATAAATGAGAAGGGAGATAGAAGACAAGGAACCAATCACACAATGAGACAAACGATATTTATAGTGGTTCGATCACTTGGTAACCTACATCCACTCCTTAAGAACACTTGGATATACACTAGAACCAATTCTAGAAACACACACGCTGGTTTAACGGTGCAAGCTCACCAAGAACACAGAAACACACACTATTAATCGAAGAACCACACAATGAAAATATGACAAAGAGTAGAAGATCAAACACTTAGATGCCTTATGACATTGTCTTAATCTCCCCTTTTTCAGCTTGAAGCACCTTGATCTCTCAAACAAACAAATGCAAGCACCAAGGATCACTGGAGAACAAGATGCATGCTAGAAACTTTCTCACTGCTTACATGCCTTCACAAAGCCCATAGGAGTCTCTTATATAGATCGGCAATCACAAAAGAGCCATTGGAGATGAGTTGATTTTGCAGCTCCCACAGACAGTAGGTCCAACAGTAAAAAAATCTTCTCCCAGTCAGGTTGGTGTCGATACTACTGTTGTCGACACCTCAAACAAACTCCCTACATATTATCTCTCTGTAGTCCACTGGGGTGTTGACACTACACAGTGGTGGTTGACACCTTAAAGAGGAGCCTACGGACTTGTGCTTTATAGTGCTTTGGGTTGTCAACACTATAAAGTATGGTATCAACACCCTGGGTTCTTCCAAGCTACCAGTCCAGTGGTGTTGACACCTCATAGTGGGGGTGTCAAAACCTCAAGTTGAGATGTCAAAGGTGTCAACCTCCAAACCTTGTTTTGTCTTGTCATGCTCCATAGAAATTGTTAGAACACTTAGGCCATGTTTTGTCATTCATCAACATCAAATAGGTTAACATTCTCCTCCTTTTTTATGATGACATAACCTTAAACAAATCTTGAGAAATAAGACATCCAATCCACACAAACAAATAAGGATAATTAAAAGATATATAGCCAAGCTTTGCAATGTCCATCAAAAACAATATAAATCAAGCTTAAACACACTAGGAGTCATAATCTCCTAGCAAGCTTCCATAGCAAACAACATTCATAATAACAAGTCATAATCTCCATACAACTTAAACATCCATAGCAAATATTCATAATAGCATAAGCTCCAAAATGTCTAAATATAAGCCAAAGATAGTCCAAAATTCTCCCCCTTTTTGTCATCAACAAAAGGGAAAGCGCCAACAAGCTGAAGAAAGAAACCAACTAGATGCTTCAAGCCTCCTTGTCTGAAGCCCATTCTGAGTCGATAACTTCATTGACTTTGCCTTGAAGATGCGCGAGGGTGCTATCCACTTGCTGAAATCGATTGAGCATCTCGATGTGGAAACGGTGGTGATCATTACAAAGCTCATGGATGCACACTGATTCTTCATCTACTTTGACATGGAGATTTTGCATGTGACCACTCAGTTCAAGGAGCATCCAGTAATTCTCTGCATTGTAATCAGGTATCATTTCTAAGGCGGCCTCCCCTTGAGGTGGAGCACCCTAGAGTGCAGCAAGAGATTCGGCTTGAGTGCGAACAACTTGCCCATTATGAATGGTCATATGCGTGCGATGTAAAGTGTGAGCTCTAAAGACCTCATGGCTAGTGCGATTGTAGACTTGCTCATTGACAAATGAAACATTATATAGCTAAAGAATGTGGGTAATAATTTGGCCATAAGGAAGTGATTAAGGATCAGTGGCAGCACTCTTCATGCGGTCAAGAATGTAAAAAGCTAGATCAATAGGATGATCTTAGAGCATGCAATAAACCACGAAGAGTTGAGTGCGAGTGAAGGCATCGAATTGGCCGCTCTTAGGATAGAGTGTATGACATACAAGAAGATGAATTAAACACTCCAATGGAAGAAAATGAGCAGCATTTAGATCCTTAAGATGATTTATGTCAGTGCAACCAGAGACACAAGCAATAGCCGTTTTGGTGTTGATATCATCAATATCCATGAAATCAAGATCATTCGGGAGTTCAAGGGATTCGGCAATCTTGCGTTCAGTGGGTGGAATGGAAATGCCTTTCATAAAGGTAGTGACTTTTCCCTCTTTAGAGAAGATCATGTTTGCATAAAATTGTCAAATGAGATAAGGATAAACAGGGAGAGTATAGTTATCCATGAAGACGGTTTTTTAGGGAGAGTACAGTTATCCACTCCTGAGGTTCCAAATACTAGGAAAGATCAATTCCATTGGATTGAAAATAGGGAAAATCTATGTAGTCCTGTAAGAACAGCCCTATGAACAAAATCCTTGGCATAGCGATCAAAGGTGTGGGGGTTTACAAAATACCTAATATCAAAACAAAGTGCATGGAGCGAATCATATGCGTGCTAAGATCATTCTCCTGAGACACATGCTCCTTCATGGTGGCTTTACCCTTCCCACGAGTGTCCCTCTTGGGTGCCATGAGAGAAAAGGGTAAAACAAAAGATGGAAGGAAAGAGGAGGGGGAGTGGGAGAAGAGATGCAATGGAGGAAGAGGAAGAGGGTAAGAAAAGGGAAGAGAGATGAAAATGAGAGAAAAGTGCAAGGAAAGCAGGAAGAAATGGGTGGAGAAGGCTAAGGATGGGAGTTAGGGAGTGGGAGAAGGAAGAGTAGATGGGATGGAATGAGGAGAGAGAGAGAGGAATGAGGATCGACAGGGTAGTCATAAAGGCGCGGGCCCGCCATGGTGTCGACACCCTGGGGACAATGGTGTTCTTAGGTATTGGGTGGTGTGGACACTACGTGTATAGTGTCGACACCCTAGGCTAAGCCCGAGCCCCCCAGGCAAGGTGTCGACACTACATAGTATAGTGTCCACACCATAGCTTGGTGCCAACCTCCTTCTTTTTTTGAATAAAAAAAAACGATAGAGAGATAGTATTCATTCAAAGGATTGAATGACAACCAAAAAGTCACTAATACAAAATACACATTCCTAATTCACGCCGAATGGTAGAAAAATGATCTTCATGCAATGGTTTAGTAAAAATGTCTACTAATTGATGATTGGTATCCATAAAACTAAGTACAATATCATTAATCTTAGCTACATGATCTTACAAAAAGTGGTAACGAATTTCTATGTGCTTCATGCGAGAGTGTTGAATATGATTCCTAAATAGATTAATTGCACTAGTATTGTCACACAAGATGGGAATGCATTCAAAATTAATGCCATAATTAATAATTTAGTGTTTAATTCAGAGCATTTACACATAACAACTTCCAGCAGCCACATATTTGGCTTCTATCGTTGAAAACGCAACTAAATTTTGTTTCTTAGATGCCCAAGATATAAGACAACTGCCCAAGAATTAGCAAGTTCAACTAGTACTCTTGCGATCAATCGTACAACCCACATAATCCTCATCATAATATGCTACCAAATCAAGATGGTATTCACATGGATACCAAAGGCCAAGATCTATGGTACGCAATAAACACTGAAAAAATCTCTTAATGGCTATGAGATGCAATTCCTTAGGACATGATTGAAAATGTGCACAAACACAAACGGTAAACATAATATCTGGCCTACCGACTATTAAGTACAATAAAAAACCAACCATATTTCTATATGATTTTTCATTTACCTTCTTACCGTTTTCATCCTTCTCCAGCTTTGTTGATGTACTCATTGTAGTTGGTAACGACTTGGCTTTGTCCATTCCATATTTCTTAAGTATCTCCTTTATGTACTTTGATTTGTTGATAAATATTCCATCCTTGAGTTGCTTATTTAAAGTCCAAGAAAAAAAATTAGCTCCCCCATGAGGCTCATTTCAAATTGTCCCTGTATATCTTGAGAAAATTCTCTCCACAAAATATCATTTGTAGCACCGAATACAATATCATCCATATAAATTTTGACCAAAATCATATCATTTCCTCTAGATTTGATAAAGAGAGTGGTGTCAACATTTCCTCATTCAAAATCTTTTCCCTCAAAAAAAAACTAAGCCTCTCATACCATGCACAAGGTGCTTGTTTTAAACCATATAAAACTTTATGAAGTTTAAAAATGTGATTTGGATAAACTTGGTCCTCGAAACCGGGTGGCTACTCAACAAAAATCTCTTCTTTGATAAAATCGTTTAAAAAAGCACTTTTTACATCCATTTGAAAAAGAGTAAACCTTTTGAATATGCAAAAGCTAAAAGTATTTGAATGGCTTCTAATCTAGCGACATGAGCAAAAGTTTAGTCAAAATTAATACCTTCTTCTTAGCTATATCCCTTAGCCACAAGTCTAACTTTATTTCTTACCACAACACCAGCTTCATCTAGCTTGTTCTAGTACACCCACTTGGTTCCAATCATGGGATGATCGTTGAGTCTTGGTATCAAGGTTTAAACTTTGTTCCTTTTAAATTGAAGAAGCTCATCTTGCATTGTCATAATCTAACTTTAATCACTTAAAGCATCATCAATGTTGTTTAGTTCAATGCGAGAGATAAAAGTTAGGTAATCACGATGAACTTTATAAGATGATTGAGTGCACAAACCTTGCAAGGGCTCACCCATGATATTATCAATTGGGTGGCTCTTCATAATTTTCTATGCTTTTTGCAGTCCTTTGTTCTCCAGTTGTGGGGTTTGGAGACTTTCTATTAGTGGTTCCATGTTGTTTCCATCATCATTTGTTGCCTCTTCCAAAGATTTTTCAGTTTAATCATTTTCTTCCATTCTTGAGGAGTCATCCATGAAGCTTGGTGATTCTTCCTTCCTTCTTATTTACTTGTCATCATTATCATGAGAAGGTGATCTTAAATAGACATTAGATTCGTCATATATCACATAGATGGATTCTTCAACAATTAAGATTTGCTTATTAAAAAACTCTTAGAAGACAAGGAATATCCAACGAAAATATCTTTTTGTACTTCGTAGATAAAACTTACCCAATGGTTCCTGTAAACACGCTAATTTTGACATCATTTTAAGTAAATTTCATATAATATAATAATGCCTCAGAATGGTCTGATATTTAATCATTAGTTAATTTTTATTAATCTTTCTGAAATTAATTATCTAAATAGTATTGGGTCAGACAGACATAATTTAAGTTAATTAATTAAATTAATTTTAACTCAAATTTTAATCAAATATGAAAAAGTCTAAAAGACGTCGATATGTGTAGACGTCATTTAGAGTTTATTCCTATTTTGATTATTAAAGTTTGAATTTTAATTAATTGATTAATTAGCTAAAAGACGTCTGCATGGCACGACACCATTTAGGTATCCTGAGCTGATTCTGTCTCTTTTTCCTGATGTTTATCCTTATCTTAATTAGTCTAAAAGACGTCTCCCATGGGCGATGTGTTTTAGATAATTACAGATAATGATGAATTAATCTGTATTTATCTGTTTGTTAGTTGGATAAGCTTCAAAATTCTTTCATGTTAATCCATTAATGTAAAGCCTATCAATACACAGCCCCTTGGTCATTAAAAAGTTAGTGATTATTGGTGATCAAAGTGATAATAGTGATTATTAGTGAGAAATAGTGATGATAGTGATTACGAGTGATAATTCTTGAAAGATTAGTGAGTAATCCAAGAAGAAGACGACGTCCAAACGTTGAAAAAATCGAGGTGTTGCTGCTTCCAAGAGTCCGCATCTTTCCTTCATCGCTTCTTCGTCTTTTCAAGAGCATTCAAAACCAAGGATTTTCAGGAGCTATTCAACTTAGCTCTTAATTAATTTCTCATATTTTCATTACATTAGCATCATATTTTCATCACATCACTCCATGCAACACACACTCACTAGCATTCTTTCCTAATCCATATTTCAAGGGGTTTAAAAGACCATCCCAACAAGTGAGTTCGTTTGTTTAGTTGCATGATTAAAATTTCTTTTGGAACGGATACTACTTTTGCTTGAATTCTCATTGTTCTTCATTTCTTTCCATTTTGTTGCAAGGTGCAAGAGGAGATCAAAAGGAGAGAATCAACAAGGAAAAGGAATCTGGACGATCCTCGAAGTCCGATAAACATCCAAAGCAAGAACAAAGTCAAAAGGGCTCTCTTTCTTTAGCCGGCTGAAGGAGGAGAATCAAGGACTCGAACATCTCCCACATCCAAAACAGGTAGGCGATCAAACTTTTTCTTTTGGAACTTTTTAGTTAAAAGTTTATAGCGATCACATTCATTTAGTTTCTAATAGGTTTATTTATCACTTAAAACAACTTAATTTTTCATGATAATCACACACCCAATTTGAGCACTCACACTTTTTTGGCGATCACGGTGGGACTTGGTCTCGCCATCTTTTTAATCTTTGTTCTTGCTTTCATCAATCGGGCACTCTCTGTACACCACCTGTGTTTCTCGACACGCCCTCACCGATCGGTGAGCTTTTAGTCTAGTTGTTATTCCTACGTGCATACCCTTGTGGCAAGATCTTGACCTCTTCGTTTGATTGATTGAAGAGCTGTTTTTGTGATAGAAGCATGTGTGATTGATTGATTGTTTTGTTGTTTACATGATAAATCATCCTGTTAAGAAATTGAAATAAAAAAGATTCGCATGAGCCGATTATTTACTGCTTTCATCCTATTTGTTTGAGGGGAATCGATCTAGAAATTCTTCCTGAAATATTGATTATGCGACTTGAAAAGCGTCCAGGAGCAGCGACGCGTTTCATACCGCGTCGCCCAACCAAGACGCCTTTTAGGCAATTTTCTCTGCTATCTACTGCCTGAGTTTCTGCGAAAAAATAAGTTTATGTTTGAATAGCGTCGACCGACAGCGACGCGTTTCAGGCAGTTTCTTGTTGTTTTCTTCAGTTCTCAAATTCTTGATCTATTTGCTACTACACATTACGTAATAAGCATTAGAGGCCATCCAGGCCACAGGTCATATGCACTGGGGCAAACACCCCCATGTTCTCTTAAGAACACCCTTCTTGACGTCTTCACCTCTCTCTGATTGGGTCGGTCCCTCGATCAGACTAGAGTGGTTGGCGTTAAAGACCCCCGTAAGTCCCCAAAATCAAGGTATTCCTCCTTGTTCATCGGGCTGGTTGTACCAATCGAAGTCCTTGTTAGATTTTCATAACGTTGTGAGAGAAAGCCATAGAGTATAACAGTGAAAATTGAACTGAAATTAGGATCCTACCCCTTAAGTGAATTTGTGATTAATTTAATCCAAATAACCCAACAAGGAATCCTAAATAACGTTAAACATCCACTTGTTTACTTAATCTCTGTGCAACTTGTCTGCAAATCCTTTAAAAAAAAAAAAAAAAATCTAACATCATGCTACTTCGATCAGGTAGGGATTTGAGCATGGCTCCAGATGCTCTAGTCAACTATGAGGGAGATGCTAATGCCCCTCTTGAGTCTGATTACTATTTTGAAAGCGGGGGAGATGCTGATGCCCCTCGTAATCCTCATTCTTGTCCAGTTCAATATGAGGGAATGTCCAAACCCCTCTTCCTTGTGCTCATGATCAATATTTTGATCTTCCTCCGCATGTGCATGCGGTTCCTAATCCTATTTTCGAGGGAGGCATGAACCCGAATGATCCCTCATCCTTCGATCCCTCGGATCTAGTGAACGCTTTGGGGTTCTTGCTTCCCGCCTGAATCATCGACAATTTGAGACAATCCAGTCTATTTTGAAGGGGAAGACGCCCATGCAGTCTGCCGAGCCGAACCCTACGGCTCCCCCTCTCATTCCTCAACCACCTCCTCATCATACTTCCTTCATTCAACAGGCCATGGAAGGCCTCCATGTCTCAACTTCTCGGCCAGCTGGGCCACAACTTTCTTCCTCGAGGCAACCGGTCAGGCCGATGACGCCCACTTATCAAAATGCCCTTGGGCATGGCAGGAGCTCCGCCGGACCTCAACTCTATTGTCCTCCTTGCCCTACGTACTCTAGGCAACAGGCCTATCATGTACCTCTACCTCCCCCTCCTCCCTAGGTTGATCCAACAACACAAGCATTGCTGGCAAAGATGGAGCATATGGACGAACAGTTCAACAACCTTCAGAAAATGATGGGAGTTAAAGTTGCACCTGAGATTAATCTGCCAACTCTGCATGTGTTCCATCTGCCGCCCTCTGAGATGCCAGTGTACCGAAAATACAACGGTACTGGTAACCCCTTCACTCATTTGAAGGAGTTTATGTACAAGTCATCCTTCTGGCAAAACGACAAGAGGTCGTTGGCATTTTTGTTCAGGAGATCCTTGGAGGGACCAGACCTCGAATGGTTCTTTTCTTTAGAACCTGCTGAAGTAGATGACTACGGTATCGTCTCACGAAAATTCATTCAACGATACCAGGATAGAGTTGCCCCCTCTCTGTCCATCATTGACTTGATAGCAGAGAAGATGAAGCCCGGTGAGGAGTTCGTCACTTTTGCTGATAGATGGAGGGGCATGGCGGAAAAAGTGAAAGATCATTTGTCTGAGTCGGAGCAAGTAAAGATGTTAATTTCCAATGCTACGCCTCAGTTCAAGTTAGTCCTCGCCCTGAACAATTTGACCAGCATGGCAGAGCTCTATGAAAGAGCACGGTATTGTCAGAATGCTTTCAAGGATGCTACATTTTCTAGTGTCTTTGATCCTCACCAACCTAGCAGGCCTCCACCTCGGAAGCCTGCCGTGCCAAATTCCTCTAGCATAGGTCCAACCACTGAGGGCACGCTCTCCTATAAGCAGGTTAGTATAGGCGCCCGGAACGTCCCCCGTCACTGCTGCTGGCGTCGGGCGAGGGCTTCTCCGTTCGTCTTAGCACTGCGGCGATTTGGAAGGGTTAGAAAAAAAAGTGTGTGATCGTCAGGAGCATTACCTTACGGTCCCTGTGCTCCACAGGATGGTGAGAGTGATTGCGTTCTGAGGGAGCGGGAGACGGCGGATTCCTCTTCTCTTCCTCTGGCCGGCCAGAGGAGGAGAGCTCGGCAGTCTGCACGCAGAAATGCGGTAAGAGTCCCTGAAAGGAAAAGACAAGACAAAAGAAGAAGATAACCCAATTAAGACTGTGATATGTAGAATCTATCCATGCAAATATAGAAATAAACTAAAATTGGAAGGAGACGCACCGGATGGGTGTTTGGGGAGGGAAGATGACCATATGTTATGGCCACCCACCTCCTGTTTTTTTTTGTTTAAAACCTCTGGGGAGTAAGGGTTGCTAGGTCATCCTAACATGCATGCATGCAGATGGGGGTGCTCGTGTGTGAAAAGTGAAGTGATGTGTTAAAAGAGAAAAAAGAGTGAGAGGAGGAGATGATGTTACGGAGTGGATGGAGAGTGAGAATGCAATGAAATGGAAAGGAGAAAAGTAAGGAGAGAGTTAAGAGAACAAGCCCATTTGGAATGCGAAAGATCCCTCCGGCTTGTCTACTGCCAAGGCTTTCTCTCGCTTGAAGTTCTTCCTGAAGCTCTCTGACTCCTTGCCCGCTCAACTCCCCCTCTAACCTCAAAACCAACCCACTTGCCAACCTCCCCTCTCGAGGGGACATGGGGGGTTTAAATAGGTGAAGGGAAAATAGGAGAAAATAGGGGTCTAAATCCCCGTAAATCATCAAAGAGCCAATGGGAAGTGGTCAAGAGTGGGAGGTAGTGCGCGCAGCAGGTGCCGGAGTGGGGAATGATCGGAGTAGTGGGGGTAAGGGTGGCGAGTAGAGGAGATCGTGGGAAGACGAAGTCAAGATGAGAGTTAGGGGAGTGGGCGGTAAACCATCTTGCCTTCCAATCCCGTGGAAGGCCAGGTAGCTGGTCTTCCACAAAGAGGTGGAAGGCGGCCCGGTTGGCCTTCGAAGGGTGGTGGAAGGCAAGGAGTGGCCTTCGAAGGGCGGTGGAAGGCAAGGGGTGGCCTTTGAAGGGCGGTGGAAGGCGGACAGGTTGGCCTTCGAAGGATGGTGGAAGGCGGACAGGTTGGCCTTCCACGAAAAGGTGGCTAAAGTCGAGATTTGTTAATGGGCCTAGTTATTAGTGGGCTGAAGGATGAGATGGCTAAGATGAGGGGTTTGGTGGTGATGGGCTAATCATGGATAGGGTTCATGACCAAAGGGGGGGGGGGTCCAAAATCAGTGTCTACAAATGCCCCTCTGGGACACCTGTTTTGCAGTGGAGTGGAATGGAATGATAAATAGGTGTTCCGGAAATCGAACCTGATTTTGGACAGCCCGAAGAAGGAATGAGCTATATCCAAAGATGATATGCGAATGTGGTAAATGAATGAGAGTTGGCTATTTGGATTGCAAGGGTGATTAAGAAGGGGAACAAAGTTCAAACTGGAGAATCACAATCCGTGGGACCCTCGGGCGCTGGAACCGCGAGGCCTTGGCGCACCAAGATGTAACGATCTGGCCCAAGGAGATCTCAAGCCTGAAAGATGGAGGAGTGTGACTTGAAAAGGTCTCGACACAACGGGCGCGCGGTGGCCTGGCGCATCAGGTGATCGCCAAGTGAGAGAATCTCAAGCACACGTGTTGGAAAAAGGATGAGGTCTTGCAATTCAAGGGGCTAACAGACGAACAATTGCCAGACTCACAGATCAACAATGGGTTAAGTAGAGTGATAAATTATGGTCATTGCCCCTAGGGCGATGATGGATGCTTATGCAAATGCATGCTGGTTTAAAAAATTGGAAAACAAATTCCTAATGCAAACAGGAGGAATTTATTGGCCAATCGAATAACTTGGGGAATATAGACTCCTCATTGTTTTGTTTAAAGAGGAACTCAGAGTCTATACGCCCAAAGTTATTAGCCTCCTGTATCTTCAATCCTACTTGCTTCAGATTTTCTGCAGCTGCAATAGCACACATTAGCAAAGTTCATATATCCAATGATCACATTATCTAAGTATTTAAACTGCAAAAGGACGAGAAGCAAATGGTTAGTTTCGAGTCGAAGCCGATATGGAAGATATGGCTATTCTAATGGTAAAATGCCAATCCGATATAGCTTCGACTCGATTTTCAGGAATAACCATTAATTTGTTGAAGTTAAGCAAAGTGATCTCCTAAACTTGGGGGTGAAGTTACCTCCTCAAAGTAGAGAGGGGAGAAGGGAAATATGCCTTTTCGTAGGTGAGCCTTTTCTAAAATGGTGGAAGGCCAACTAACATGCCTTCTACGAAAAGGTGGAAGGCCAAGAGATGTGCCATTTATGCAAGGATGGAAGGCCAAGGGATATGCCATCCATGAAAAGGTGGAAGGGATATGCATGCCCTCCGTCTTTTATGGAATATGGAAAGTTGTAGTCTATCCTGTGGCCTTAAAAGGGGAGGGTTGTCCCGAGGCTTTCTTTGAGAACTCAAACTTTCTGTGGGAAAAATGGCCTCGCCTTCTGCTCATGCGACTGCTAGGGAACCTCAGGTTCTATCTGATGTTGAAGGCCATCTCAGCAACCTACTGGCCCATGGACAAGTATGCTCAAACTTTTACGTCATTCACCTTGACTCTCTCCTCTTGACTTTTGGTTGTCCTGCAGCCTATTCCCAAATTACCTGATGCTCGGCATACTCGCAAGTATGCATGGCTTGCGGCCCTAATGGACGAGATCACCCTAGACATGAGGGTGTATATGCGCCGGTGGAATCTGACCCGATCCATTGTGTTCACGAAGTGGTTCACCTCCATTCACTGGCATTGGGAGGGGCTGGGTGCACTGCTCGAACTGTGGCATCCGGAGACGCATACGTTCGTGTTCCGAGAGTTTGAGGCGACAGTGCTGGTGGAGGAGGTAGAAATCTTTTATGGCTGGGAGGGCCTAGCCACTGGCAATCTCTCGGCTTTGCCTGGATGGGAGGTAATCTTTGCTGATATAGTGAAAGACAAACGGGAGGTATGCCGCATGACTGATAAGCGAGGAATCCTCGTCGATCGCCTTGCACACTGGTTGGTCCGAGAGATTAAACGCAAGACGGTCGGATCTGAGAGACTGATGCGAGGCTTATGCCTAGTCCTTGGGGGAGTCTTGTGGTTTCTGACTTCAGGCTCTGTGCTAGAAAGAGAGTATGTGGGTGTGCTGAGCTTGTTGTGGAAAGGTTATTCTCTTGCCCCGGTAATTCTGTCACATCTATATGGAGGGCTTAGCCACATGAGCCTGGGGCGATCTGTAAGGGGGAGCTTATTCACTCTGCAGTTGTGGATGGAGATGCACTTAGTTTTTTATTTTGATGAGAAAGTGACTTCCACCTCCAGGATATTTCAGCACAACGCATGGTATCCTGCACGCTCGCTTCTTGGTCCCGAAGATCAAATTAGGTGTCTCACGGCTCATCTCAAGACGAGGGATGACTGGCGTGATTACCTGAACTTTCTGACCGTGGAAAAATTCATCTTTGTTCCGATGATCCTTCGAGGTATGGAGTTTACCACAAGGGCTTCTCGAGAGCATGAGTTGTGGCTAATCGGCCCTGACGAGTTAGCCGTGTACCAAGGGCATCGTTGCCATCTCCAAATTGGAGTTCCAAGACAGGTGCCATTCCCCACTTTGCATGATATGCTGATTGTGCCGAGGCATACAGGGTACACGAGGGAAGCGCGAGCTATAGAGCGATTCCGAAGTGCATGGCGTCACCACTCTAGACTCACCAAGACTTGCATTGATGTAGCAGAGACTTCAGAGGAAGTCGAGAGATATGTGAATTACTTAACAAATGTACGACCTGCTGTATGTGCCTTTTTCATGGGCCGTAGAGCACTTGAATAATGTATTCATTGAAATTTTTCTTTCCAAAAATCTCCTCGGACATAGGGCTACAGCGGACGGCCATGCGGGTGACCGTCTGGGACAATGGACGGCCGCATTGGTGGCCGTCCGGGCGGTCGGGGGGCCACGCGCGTGGCTGTCCAACCCGTCGGACGGCCACGCGCGTGGTCGTCCGACCCTCCGTCGGACAGCCACGCGTGTGGCCGTCCAAGACGACGGACGGCCACATGCATGTGTGGCCGTCCGATTCATCGGATGGCTTTAAGAAGCCCGGGGCCTCCTAGTTGCTCTCCCTACCCTTTCTTCCTCTTCTTTCCTGGTTCCGATTTCTCCTTCACCCTCCCATGGCGCGAGTTTGGCTTCCCCGCTCTCTTTCGAGGAGGAGGACCGGTGGTGGCGATGATGAGGCGGCAGCGGCCGGCGGCGGCGATGGAGCGAGCACCAGCGGCGACGGCGGCGGCGGCGGCGAGGTGGGTGCTAGCGGCGGCGGCGGCGAGGACACACCTCGCGTCGAAGAAGAAGAAGAAGAAGAAGAGAGGGCGGCGGAAGAGGATGATGAAGAGGAGGAAGATGAAGTTGATGAAGAGGAAGAAGAAGAAGAAGGAGAAGATGATGAGGAAGGCGGCGGCAACGGGGAGGTGCCCCCGAAGAAGAAGAAGGTAAGTTCCTTCGTTTTTTGTTCCTTGATCGCGGTGGCCAGCGTGGCGGACGGCAGGAGATCGCGCCGTCCGTCCGTACAAACGGCGGAGGGGCCCGCCGTCCGTCCGTGCGGATGGCGGAGGGCCCGCCGCCCGTCCGCACGGACGGCGAAGGGCCCCGCCGCCCGTCCGCACGGACGGTGGAGGGGCCCGCCGCCCGCCTTTACAGACGGCGAGCAGGCCTGCCGTCCGTCAGGTTGGGGGGGGGGGGGGGGGGGACAGCTGCCTCACTCGCTCAAAATATTTTTGTATAATCATGCCCCTAACTTTTAATCTTGTTGGGATTTACAGGGCCCACAGAGAGTCTGGGGCAGAGTTTCTTGGGAGTTGGTCTGGGCCTGGTACCATGCGCTGCCCGATCGGCTCCTTTTCCAGGTGGATGCGTTTGGGTTCGGGCCATTATTTCGGATCCGACCGTTCATGGTTGATGCACCCTTCTTAGTGGCTCTGCGAGAGCGCTGGGATGACAGATGCAGAGCCTTCATCATGCCCTGGGGACAAATGCTGCCCACGATGAAGGACGTCTCCTTTTTGACAGGCTCGCCGGTCATTGGTGATCCGGTAGTGGGTCCTGAGCTCAGGGATTATAGGCAGCTATCAGATCGACTCCTGGGTGAGGGGTACTATCGGGTTCAAGGAGCACTATCTCACATACCCCTCGGACATTTCGCCCGGCCTGTGGGATTGAGTCGGGTACGACGGATGCCGAGCGAGGCTCTTGAGGCTTTTGCTGAGAGAGTGGAGGCTTTGCTGGACTTGGATGGCCGCTCAAACGATGAGAACTTACGGATCTTCCTCTTGTTCTTCTTCGGAAGGCTGTTATTTACTACAGCTTCAGACAAGGTTAACTTGAAGTATCTGCCGCTGTTGGAGGATCTCCAAGCAGCGAAGAAGATGGCATGGGGAGCTGCGATGTTGGGTCACCTCTTTTCCCATCTGGTGAGCTATCGCCAGGGATCTGGCAATTTGGGTGGATTCACGCCTTTTCTTCAGGTAATCCTTCTTGGTTGTTGATCTCCGTCCTTCCTCACTTATGTTGGTTGACATTGACTGTGTTGTCCCTTGTAGATCTGAGATTATACCCGCTTTCCCATCGGCCGCGGGGCCGTCTCTGTGGATCGTGAGGGATGGACTCCACTTATGGCGCAGTGGGAAGTGATCTGGGATTATCGTCCCGTGATGTACCGCGTGGAGGACATCCGTGCTCAGCTCGACACATTTCCTCCTCATATGGTGAGTGATTCGAGATGTATGTGCATCTTAACCAATGATTAAGTCTGACCTTTTACTTCATTCAGGTGGTGTGGATGTGATAAAGTGTTAAATTGATCATTTAAGGGCAATCATATGCATAATACTCACGTTTTTATTTGTAAAATAGCATGAAATGATAGATAATTGCGTACCAAGTCCATCGGCACCAATTTCGTCAAATTCTGGCTTAAAAACATCGTCATTTCATGTGATTAATGGAGTATAGCACATTTGCGGCTTTTCGACAAAACCGAGATGAAATAAATAAATATAATGATTTTTAATGATAATGTGCTAATTTATATTCATTCTATGTGAACAGGACATGCCGATGATGCAGTGCAGTTGGTGGAGTTTCTGAAAATTTGGGGGAGGTCTAGGGTTCGAATCTCAATAAATTCGACTAAAGCAAGGGTAAAAATGTCCTTTGATGTCCTAATATTGCCCAAATTCTTGCCCAAAGAACCCAAGAAAGACCAGCCACCTTCCCTTCCCCCACTTTCTTTTTTTTAAAAAAAAAAAAACCTTCCTTCCCATTCTCTCTGTTTCCTTCTCTCCTCTCTGTTTCCTTTTCTCTGTCTCTCCTTCTTTCCCTCCGCACACCTTCCTCCCTCTTTCCCACGTCTCTCTTCCTCTCTATATATTTCCTCTTCCTCTCCGTTTTCTTCTCCGCCAGCAACCTCTCTCCCACGGTTATTTCCCGGTCCTTCTCCTTCTCCAATTTCCTGTAGCCGCCCTCTTCTTCCTCTCCGTTTTCTTTCCCTCACACACGCTCTCCTCTTTCTTTCTAGTTTTCTCTTCTTTCTCCCCAGCTTTCGGCAGCCCTTCCTCTCTCTCCGCCGCTATCCCTCTCTTCCTCCCTCTCTCCTCTCTTCTCTCTCCACAACTCTCTCTCTCGATCTCTCCCAGCACTCTCTCCTTCTCTCCTCCTCCAGCTCTCTCTATCCCTTCTCTCTCTCGCCAGCTCCTCGCATCACACCAGCTCGAGCATGCACGTCTGCTGAGGCCCAGCCAGCAGCCCCACGCGCACATCGGCGAGCTCTCCACCAGCAGCCAGCCCCACGCGGCAAGCTCCGGAAAGCTCCTCCACGTGCAGCAGCAACGTCCAGTGAAGCCAGCACCAGCTCGAGCTGCCCACGCGCATGCCTGGCTCCTCGAGCACACACCTGCATGCATGCAGGCACGTTTGCTTAAACCTGTTCACCACACCTCCACGCGCCAGCAAGCTCGTGCACGTCGCCTAAAGCCAGCACCTCCGCCTGCCAGCAGCTGCACCCCGCACGTAGCCAGCAAAAGCACACGCGCCGCAGCACATGCATGCACAACCCACGGGCCTCCAAGCACACCTGCACTCGCATGCCTCCTAGTTCCACCGCACTGCTGCATTTGTATTATTAGTATAATTTGTTACTTTGATTTGACTTATTTTAGTTTAGTTAAGTTAAGTTGTTAGTGTTTATTATTTCTTGTTGCATAAAACTCGATTAGTTCAACATAGAAGTTATGTTATTTTTACAATATTTTGTTAATCTCTCTCTTCTCAATTTTAAAGGTGGTTGTATTTGTGCTTTTAAAAATTAGGTTAGTTAAATTCGTAAATTTAGTTTAATTTAATTAGGGAGTTAATTAATCAATTCAAATTCTCATTTTTTTTTTAGATAATTAAAATCTAAGGTTTTCGAAATTAAAATCTCAATTCCCTGTGGATTCGACTCGGACTCACCATTATTAATTTTCAAAATCTAATTTAAATGAGCCGAATAAATTTAGATTGAACGTTCTTATGAGTGTTTAACGACGCACAATTTGGAACGATCAATTTTTGGCGCCGTTGCTGGGGAGTTAGATTTTTAATTTTGATTATCTTAGATTTAGTGTAATTAATTTTTAGCTAACCTTATTTTTCTTATTTTTGCAGGTATATTAAAAAAAAAAAAAAAAGGAAAGCGAAACCATGGTAAGTGGGTTCCAACTTTCTATGTTTCAATTTCCTTACTTTAGTTAGTTTCCATTTTTGTAGTTTCTAGTTTAGATAGGTTTCCATTAACTAAAAAAAGGAACAAAAGAAGAACATCCAAATTTAAAAACCTTCATTTCAAGATTAGAAACCTTTCATGCTAAGCATTCATTATTCTAGGAAAGCATGAGCTAGTTTCTTTTCACAGTTATTTCCATAAATTGTTGAAGATTGCGGGAGAAAGGTACGTGTTTCAATTTTAACAAGTCATTCATGATTGCATCAACACACCCTACATTGATTTGCTTATTGCCTTGTATTGCATTCAAAAAGACTTTAAGGGCAACAACTTTAACCATATAAGGTAGGGATTTGTCATCCTTCCTTAGCCCACAAATCACCTTCCTTGCATTGGCATTTCCTAATCCAATTAAAAGCAAGTCGAAAGAGAATCTAGGGTTTACACCGTGAGTGGTTTAAATTTTGGGTTGCCTCCACTTTTGGCAACGGTATCTAGGCTAGAGGTTAAAAAGGCAAACGCCTAAGCGGGAAAGTGGTTCTCTAATTAGGTCCCTACGAAAGTAGGGGGAGCCTCCCACTACCCCACCTCTTACCTGGCCGTTGATTGATTGTGGTTGTGACTTGAAGTGGACTCCATTCACCTTGTAAGAAAATTCACATAGAGAGTCTAGGTTAACATTAGATCATTAGGATAATTTATTTGACAAAATTGTTTGCATTTAAAAATAAAAAAGAAATAGAAAACAAAATTCAAATACATCCTCTCTCTCTCAGTCCTAGTGTATGCAAGGTAGGAGATCTCAAAACCCTAACCTTCTAGGACCATTTGCTGAAATAGAAAGAATCTTACATCAAAGAAATCCACCACAAGATCAGATGGCTGATAATCAGGACCCACCAAAGCAAATGAAGGACTATTTCATTCCAAATCGATATCAACCTTCATCCTGTATTCATCTCCCTCAGAATCCAGCCAATCAATATGAAATTAAATCTAGCACCATTCAGATGCTCCCATCCTTTTATGGGAATACTAATTAAGATCCTTATAAGCATCTGGATGAATTTCTAAAAATCTGTTCCACGGTGAAGATCCAGAATTTCACCGATGATGGCCTTAAGTTGACCTTATTTCCCTTTTCATTAAAGGATAAGACTAAATATTGGTTAGGGACTATAGGAAGGCCCATTAGGACATGGGAAGAAATGTAGAAAGAATTTCTCAAGAAGTTCTATCCCATAGGGCGGACCAATACCATGAGAAGGACCATCACGAGTTTTACCCAAACTCCTGGGGAATTGATCTATGAATCTTGGGAAAGATTGAAAGAATTGCTTAGAAAATGCCCTCATCATGGGCTTTCAAAATGGCAAATTGTCCAAGCATTCTATGAAGGATTGTCTGAACAGTTCAGACAAATGGTGGATGCCTCATGTGGAGGGCATTTATGATGAAAAATGAAGATGAGGCCTATGATCTTTTTGAGATGTTAAGTGAAAATTCCATCAATCATGCCTCATTATCATCTTATGAGAGGTCCGTTGGGCCATCTAAACGAACTGGAATGTACGAACTCAAGGCCCGTGAAGAGCCTGAATCCAGAATGGACATAAATCTGATTAATCAGAAATTGGATAAGGTAGACATCTTGGCCCAGAAACTAGACCAACTCTTGGCCTTAAACAAGCAAGAGCCTACTTACCTAACACAATCTAGTCCATATGAAGGCCCATCTTCGGCTAATCATGACATTTGTGCCTTATGCGCAAGTCCAACCCATCAAGTAAATGAATGCCCAACTGCGGCCCAACTTCCACCATTCATTCAAGAACAAGTTCAGGCTGCCCAGGGATTCTCCAGGCCCAATAATGATCCATTCTCAAATACTTACAATCCTGGCTAGAGAAACCACCCTAATTTCTCTTGGAAGAATCAGCAGGCCTCATTACCAATGACCAATCCTCCCATGCATCAAGCCCAAAAGCCACATAATTCATTTCAACAGCAATCTAATTTCTAGGGAAATGTTCAAGCTAGAGGATCTCAGGCCCAGTATCAATTAGGTCAACCGGCCCATTATCAATCATTCCAATCAGGTCAACCGGCCCACTACCATTCATTCCAATCTGGACAACCAACCCAATACCATCCTCCACCCACTTACCAACAACCTCCTCAGCCCAACTTTGATGACAAATTCACTCAACTCCAACAACTGATTTTGACCCAGCAACAATCCATTGCTAAGTTGGAAAGTCAAATGGGCCAACTAGCTGAGGCTACGATGAGAAGAGAAGTGGGCCAACTTCCTAGTCAACCCATTGCCAATCCAAGGAATCAACCTCCGGGTTTTCCATAGCAATCGGGCCTTTTACCTCAGCCTGGCCCGTTATCACAAACTAAATGGCCGCAATTTGAGAATGCTAAAGCCATTTCACCCCTTAGGAGTGGGAGAAGTTTAGAAAAACCACATGTAGATGGAGAGTTAGCCAAAGGTTCTACTGATGGGCCTCATGAAATTAAAAGTGAGAGTGAGGTTGAACCCAACATGAAAAAGTTGGAGGAAGACCCGAAAGGAAAAGGGAAGATAGATGAAGGCCCAAGTTCTTATCAACCTAGGGTGCCATTTCCAAATGCTTTGTTAGCTAAGTCCAATGCCAGGAAGAAACTGGCCCAGAATGAGGAGTTGCTGGATTTATTCAAACAAGTTCATATTAATATTCCACTCCTCGATGCCATCAAGCATGTGCCAGTTTATGCTAAGTTCTTTAAGGAATTATGTACTCCACAAAGAGAATCTAGAATGGCACCTGAAAAGGTTCGGCTTTCAGAAGATGCAAGTGCAATTGTGATGAGTAATTTACCCAAGAAGCTAAAGGATCCTGGAGCACCGTTGATCTCATGTGATTTAGGTGGAGCTACATTTGATAGAGCTTTATTGGATTTAGGTGCTAGTGTGAACCTCTTGCCAACAGCCATTTATGAAAAATTTGATATTGGGGAATTAAAGCCCACACCCATCATCTTGTAGTTGGCTGATAGGTCTGTGAAGACTCTACAGGGATTAATTGAGGATGTTATTGTAAAGGTTCATGATTGTTATTTTTCCGTGGATTTTCTTATTTTGGATATGGCATTACCTGAGGAACTCATTCACACTCCGATCATCCTAGGTCGTCCATTCTTAGCCACTGCCAAAGCTAATATAAATTGTGAAACTGGTATAATGGACATTTCATTTGGGGGTCAAAAGGTCAAGATTAATGTCTTCAAAGCATCTCAATATCCAGATCATGAAGAAGAATGCCATACTATTGATATCTTGGATAATCTGGTTGAAGAAAATGAGATGTTCACATATAACATTTTGGAGGAAGTCAACACTTTAAAGGACTCTCCTGGCCCATTAACATCTTGGCCCAAGGTTGAACCTTTACCAGCCTTACAATCTGAGCCCGCTTTGCCATCCTTAGAGGACCCTCCTGAGCTTGAACTCAAACCATTACTTGAGTCTCTCAAGTATATCTTTTTGGGCCCGAACCAAACTCTCCCGGTCATCATTGCGGCAAATCTCACATCGCCGCAAGAGGTTCAATTAACCGAGGTCCTCAAAGACCACAAGGGTGCCATTGGATGGTCGGTAGCAGATTTGAAAGGAATAAGTCCGTCCATTTGCATGCATCATATCTATATGGAAGAAAATTCTAACCCAGTCGGGCGATGCAAAGGCGGCTTAATCCCAATATGAAAGAGGTGGTGAAGAAGGAAGTTGTGAAATGGCTAGATGCGGGTATCATTTACCCAATATCAGACAGTAAATGGGTCAGCCCAACCCAAGTGGTACCCAAGAAATCTGGATTAACGGTTATCAAGAATGATCATGGAGAAGAGGTACCCACTAGGCTCACCACGGGATGGAGAGTGTGCATTGATTACCGAAAGCTGAATCTCATGACTAAGAAGGATCACTTTCCACTCCCATTCATGGATCAGATTCTTGAAAAGTTATCGGGCCAGAAGTACTTTTGCTTCTTAGATGGGTACTCCGGGTACAATCAAGTGGCTATTTACCTGGAGGATCAAGAAAAGACCACATTTACGTGTCCTTATGGCACGTTTGCTTTTAGGAGGATGCCATTTGGATTATGCAACGCACCAGCCACATTTCAACGGTGTATGATGACTATATTCTCCGATATGGTGGGAGAATTCCTCGAAGTTTTTATGGATGATTTCTCAATCTTCGGGGATTCTTTTGAAAATTGCTTGAAAAATCTTAAACAGGTGCTAGCAAGATGCATAGACACCAACCTTATACTTAGCTGGGAAAAGAGCCATTTTATGGTTCGAGAGGGCATTGTTCTAGGCCACATTGTGTCTGAAAGGGGGATAGAGGTAGATAAAGCTAAGATCAATCTCATATCCAATTTTCCTCCTCCTACCTCGGTCAGACAGATCCGTTCATTCCTTGGCCATGCCGGTTTCTATCGCCGGTTTATCTACAATTTCTCTCAAATTGCCCGGCCTCTAACTCTTCTCTTAGCTAAGGATGTCCCATTCCAAATTGATGAATCGTGCATCAAGACATTTAATTCTCTGAAGGAATCTTTGACCAAAGCTCCGATTCTTCAATCTCCAGATTGGTCTTTGCCCTTCGAAATCATGTGCGATGCCTCTGATTATGCTATCGGTGCGGTTTTGAGAAAAAAAATCAACAAGTGTCCCGTGGTGATCTATTATGCAAGTCGCACTCTTGCAGATGCTCAAATGAATTATACCACCACAGAAAAGGAATTATTAGATGTGGTTTTTGCCCTAGAAAAATTCAGATCTTATCTTTTATGGGCAAAAGTCATAATCTATTCTGATCACTCAGCTCTGAAATACCTGTTGACCAAGAAGGATGCAAAGCCTAGACTTATTAGATAGATCTTACTCCTTCAGGAATTTGATTTGGAAATTCGGAATAAGAAGGGTTCTGAGAATGTGGTAGCTGACCACCTATCCCGAATTTTGATCTCCGAAAGTGCACCCATAACTGATTCATTTCCTGATGAGCATCTACTGGCCATTTCTCACACTGTTGCACCTTGGTATGCTCATATTGTCAATTACAAGGTGACTAATCAGCTTCCGGAATGATGGACTAAAAGTGAGAAGGACAAATTCTTTTCCCAGGAAAAGTATTATTTCTGGGAGGATCCTGAATTATTCAAATTCTGTCCTGATCAAATCATTAGGCGATCTGTTCCTAAAGAAGAACAACAGAGTGTTCTCAACTTCTACCATAATCTAGCTTGTGGGGGCCATTTCTCGGGTAAGAAAACTGCAGCCAAGGTCCTGCAAAGTGGTTTTTACTGGCCCACACTTTTCAAAGATGCCCATGAATTTAGCAAAACTTGCCTCTGATGTCAGGCTGTAGGGAATATGGCGAAAAGAGATATGATGCCACTCAACCCAATCTTGGTGGTTGAAGTATTTGATGTTTGAGGAATTGACTTTATGGGACCTTTTCCACCCTCTTTTGGATATACATATATTCTAGTAGCGGTAGATTATGTCTCTAAGTGGATTGAAGCAGTAGCTACCCGAACCAATGATCATAAAGTGGTCATTAAATTCGTTCAGAAGAATATCTTTTCTCGGTTCAGGTGGCCTAAAGCTATCATAAGTGATGGGGGAACGCATTTCATGAATTACCAGTTTCGAGCTTTGCTTAAGAAATATGGGATTAATCACAAAGTAGCTACCCCTTATCATCCCCAAACCAGTGGCCAAGTCGAAGTTTCCAATAGAGAGATTAAGAATATTCTGCAAAAGTGCGTTAGGCCCGATAGAAAAGATTGGTCTGAAAGATTGGATGATGCTTTATGGGCCTATCGGACCGCTTACAAAACTCCTATTGGCATGTCTCCTTATCGCCTGGTTTTTGGAAAAGCGTGCCACCTTCCGGTGGAATTGGAACATAGGGGTTATTGGGCCATCAAACAAGTCAATCTGGACCTAGCCTAAGCTGGTTCCCACCGAACCTTACAACTGAGTGAGCTAGTTGCGCAACGAGGCTTATGAAAATTCAAAAATTTATAAAGCCAAAACTAAAGCTTTGCATGATAAACATATTGTGAGAAAATCCTTTTTTCCAAATCAGAAAGTTTGGCTATTTAACTCTAGGCTTCGCCTATTTCCTGGAAAACTGAAATCCAGATGGGATGGACCATTCGTGGTCGTTAAAGCCTTCGATCATGGAGCTGTTAAAATTCTGAATCCCAAGAGTGGGAACACTTTTACCGTTAATGGACAACGGTTGAAACCATTCATTGAAAATCTTCAAAATGCATCACCTGAATCCATAGAATTGAGTGATCCACAATAACTGAACTTTCGTCTAGCTGAAGACGATAAACTTAGCGCTTGTTGGGAGGCAACCCAATATTTTACTTCAGTTTTTGTATTTCTTGTTCTTTTAGGTCCCTGAGCAGCAGTCGCCTTTGGTATGTCGCATCCTCTTCATCACAGGTTGTTTCTCTCCTTCACAATTCTCTTCTGGCTGACATGTTTTTCATATATTTTATGCCATTGAGGACAATGTCAATCAAGTTGGGGGGTGGGACAATCAATTTGATATGCATTTATTGGAGATCTTTTGAAGAAAATTGTTATCTTTTACTGAAAAATGGTCAATTTTTTAAAAATTTCTTTCAAAAACTTCTTTTCATATTCTATGAAAATTGCATGAAAATCATGTTTCATTAAGTAAATCTTAAACAAATCAGTTCTCTGTTAGTCACATTGGTTAAAGAACCTTTAAAGTTTAAATATCTCACTTCACAAAAATCCACGGCAGGATGATTTTCACACACACACGGCAACTTAGAATAAATACAAGATCTTAAAAGTATAGAATTGCTGTAATTAACCTTAAGGATAAGACTACTTATTCTAATTTTTCTTTTTAGGTTGAACGAAAGGAATGTGTAGGATTCGTAATAGGGGACTGTCCCACTCAGCACTCTAAAAGGAGGCGGTCATTTAAAATAGACAGCTGTAAACACTAAAAGCAATAAAAGGCGTTAAAAGAGCTAAAGGAAGGTAGGTGGCAAAAAGTACGCACCTCCCCTCAGGCAATTCAAAGAGAGTGGCAAAAAGTATGCACTCTCAAAAGCAAAAGTATAATGAAATGAAAAAGCCACGCTAAAAAGTCCATCGTACCAGAAACATGACCAAGTCGTGAAAAGTGCTGGGTTGGGACGGGAACTGAAAAACAGTCCTCGCTGACTGATCATGAAATCTTTTATTCACTTCTCTTCCCAAGGTAATCTTATCTAAAGGGTAGTAAAGGCAAGAATATACCAGAAAGGTCGGAAACGAGTTCTAAGCGTGTTAATTTTCATGTACAATCACCTGTCGTGAATCAAAATATTTTGGGATATGAAAACTTTAGCTTAACCAATCAGCTACAACTTAAATTGTTTGTGATAGATACTACAAATGAAGCATGATAATTCATTGTTTGTCCTAACTTTTCCTTATTTGCATTGCTAAGGGACTAGCAATGAGTAAGTTGGGGGTGTGATAAAGTGTTAAATTGATCATTTAAGGGCAATCATATGCATCATACTCACGTTTTTATCTGTAAAATAGCATGAAATGATAGATAATTGCATACCAAGTCCAACGGCACCAATTCGTCAAATTCTGACTTAAAAACATCGTAATTTCATGTGATTAATGGAGTATAGCGCATTTGCGGCTTTTCGACAAAACCAAGATGAAATAAATAAATATAATGATTTTTAATGATAATGTGCTAATTTATATTCATTCTATGTGAACAAGACATGCCGATGATGTAGTGCAGTTGGTGGAGTTTCCGGAAATTTTGGGGTGGTCTAGGGTTCGAATCTCAATAAATTCGACTAAAGCAGGGGTAAAAATGTCATTTAATGTCCTAATATTGCCCAAATTCTTACCCAAAGAACCTAAGAAAGACCAACCACCTTCCCTTCCCCCACTTTCTTTTTTAAAAAAAAAAAAAAACCTTCCTTCCCATTCTCTCTGTTTCCTTCTCTCCTCTCTGTTTCCTTTTCTCTGTCTCTCCTTCTTTCCCTCCGCACACCTTCCTCCCTCTTTCCCACGTCTCTCTTCCTCTCTATATATTTCCTCTTCCTCTCCGTTTTCTCCTCCGCCCGCAACCTCTCTCCCACGGTTATTTCCCGGTCCTTCTCCTTCTCCAATTTCATGTAGCCGCCCTCTTCTTCCTCTCCGTTTTCTTTCCCTCACGCACGCTCTCCTCTTTCTTTCCAGTTTTCTCTTCTTTCTCCCGAGCTTCTGGCAGCCCTTCCTCTCTCTCCGCCGCTATCCCTCTCTTCCTCCCTCTCTCCTCTCTTCTCTCTCCACAACTCTCTCTCTCGATCTCTCCCAGCACTCTCTCCTTCTCTCCTCCTCCGGCTCTCTCTATCCCTTCTCTCTCTCGCCAGCTCCTCGCATCACACCAGCTCGAGCATGCACGTCCGCTGAGGCCCAGCCAGCAGCCCCACGCGCACACCGGCGAGCTCTCCACCAGCAGCCAGCCCCACGCGGCAAGCTCCGGAAAGCTCCTCCACGTGCAGCAGCAACGTCCGGTGAAGCCAGCACCAGCTCGAGCCGCCCACGCGCATGCCTGGCTCCTCCAGCACACGCCTGCATGCATGCAGGCACGTTTGCTTAAACCTGTTCACCACACCTCCACGCGCCAGCAAGCTCGTGCACGTCGCCTAAAGCCAGCACCTCCGCCTGCCAGCAGCTGCACCCCGCACGTAGCCAGCAAAAGCACACGCGCCGCAGCACATGCATGCACAACCCACGGGCCTCCAAGCACACCTGCACTCGCATGCCTCCTAGTTCCACCGCACTGCTGCATTTGTATTATTAGTATAATCTGTTACTTTTATTTGGCTTATTTTAGTTTAGTTAAGTTAAGTTGTTAGTGATTATTATTTCTTGTTGCATAAAACTCGATTAGTTCAACATAGAAGTTATGTTATTTTTACAATATTTTGTTAATCTCTCTCTTCTCAATTTTAAAGGTGGTTGTATTTGTGCATTTAAAAATTAGGTTAGTTGAATTCGTAAATTTAGTTTAATTTAATTAGGTAGTTAATTAATCAATTCAAATTCCCAATTTTTTTTTAGATAATTAAAATCTAAGGTTTTCGAAATTAAAATCTTAATTCCCTGTGGATTCGACTCGGACTCACCATTATTAATTTTCAAAATCTAATTTAAATGAGCCGAATAAATTTAGATTGAACGTTCTTATGAGTGTTTAACGACGCACAATTTGGAACGATCAGGATGCCATATGCAGAGGAGGACCTGGCTGATCATCCATGGGTGTCTCAGAGTCTCTCCCGATTCCGGCAGGAGGTGCCCTTGCTGTGTGTGAACATCTGTGACGGCCTCTTTGTTCGGATGGCCTACCGCACGTGGAGATGGCATCAGCCTTTACTCGCCTTTCCGACCTATCCTGATATGAACCGCGGTCGCCGCCGATCTTCTGCAATTGGTCAGGATTGGCGAGTGATGAGGCGAGCTGAGATTGAAGTATGGTACCGCACCGGGGATGCCCTGCAGGAGGATAAATTCCTGCGAGACAGTTACAGATACTTGGGGGATTATGCCTGACAGTACGCGGATCGCATGTTTCTAGATGCGCGGCGGGTGCGTCACTCTAAACCCTTTAATCCATTTCATCCAATCTTTTCTCACTGACTAATCTTTGTGGTATTCCTGCAACAGATGCCTGAAACCGAAGCTGTGCAGATCCTAAAGAATCAGAATGAGATTCTGGTTCTGCAGACGAGTGACCTGCTTCGCCAGATTGGAGAATTGGTGAGAAGTTTGATTTTTTTTTTGGTTTCGGGTGTGAAGTTGTCCTCTTATTTTGTAAAACTCTTGTGATGCAGAGAGAAACGCTGGCCCGTCACGGGCTGCGAGGAGATCCTGGTGCGGGTTCATCATCCCAGGGGCCAGCAGCCCCTGCCGATTGGGAGGCGAGGTTGCAGGATGCCCTCCATCGTGCGGAGGCCCGGGAGACGGACTTGGCATAGCAGGTGAGGCTTGTTCCGCTCTTGTGTTATTCCGATTGAGCTTGCTTAACCCTAAGTTCCTTTGCAGCGCCAGGAGATGGAGACCGCTTTAGCCAGGGCGCAAGAATTGGAGAGCCTCAATCAACAGTTGAGAGATAAGGTCTTAGAGGAGCGGACTGCTCGGGCCAAGGCAAGAGAAGGATCCCACCCCGACATTGTAGACACCGATTTTGGACCACCCTTTTGGTCATGAACCCCATCCGTCATTAGCCCATCATCACCAAACCCATCATTTTATCCATCTCAGTTAGCCCATCATATTTTCTCACATAATTCAACCCACTAAATAATTAGGCCCATTAACCAAATCCCGACTCTAGCCACATTTTCGTGGAAGCCCACCCCTTGCCTTCCACCATCCTTCGAAGGCCAGCCGGTCCGCCTTCCACCACTCTTCGAAGGCCACCCCTTGCCTTCCACCACCCTTCGAAGGCCAGCCGGTCCGCCTTCCACTACCCTTCGAAGGCCAGCCAGTCCGCCTTCCACCACCCTTCGAAGGCCAGCCAGCCCGCCTTCCACCACCCTTCGAAGGCCACCCCTTGCCTTCCACCTCCTTCGAAGGCCACCCCTTACCTTCCACCCCCTTCGAAGGCCAACCAGGCCGCCTTCCACCACTTCGTGGAAGGCCAGCTACCTGGCCTTCCACGGGAGTGGAAGGCATGTTGCCTGGCCGTCCACTCCCTAACCACCCCCTTGACCTCGTCTTCCCCACGATCTCCTCTACTCGCCGCCCTCGTCCCCACTACTCCGACCACTCCCCACTCCGGCGACTGCCGCGGGCACCACCTCCGACCCTTGACCACTTCCTATTGGCTGTAGGTTGATTTACGGAGATTTAGACCCATGTTTTCTCCTATTTTCCCTTCACCTATTTAAACCCCCCATATCCTCTCGAGCAGGAGAAGTTAAGGAGTTTTTTTTTTCGTAAGAGGTTCGGAGAGGTTAACGAGGAGTTTTCTAGAGGGAAGGTTCAGACGAGGTTGGCAAGCGAGTCTGCTCTGAGGAGTCGAGCAGACAAGGAGTTAGCTTCAGGGGGAACCCTCCGCACTCCGAAATGGGCTTGTCTCCTTAACCCCCTTTTACTTTTTCCTGTTCATTTCATTGCATCCTCATTTCCACCCATGCCGTAGCATTCCCTCCCTCTCGCCCTTATTTCTCACTTTTGACATATTACTTCACTTTTCACACACACGAGCACCCTCATTTTCATGCATGCACGCTAAGATGACCTAGTAATCCCTACCCACCAGAGGTTTCCAACAAAAAAAAACGGGAGGTGGGTGGCCATAACATATGGTCACCTTCCCTCCCCACTACCCATCCGGTGCGTTTCCCTCCGATTTTAGCTAGTTTTTACATCTTCATAGATAGATTCTGCATATTATAGTTCTAATCGGGTTGTTTTCTGTCTTGTCTTTTCTTTCCATGGATCCTTACCACATTTTCGCGTGCAGAGTGCCAGGCTCTCCTCCTCTGGCCGGCCGGAGGAAGAGAAGGAGGAACCAGCATTTCCCGCTCCCACAGAACGCGCGATCACCTCACACTCCTGCGGAGCACATGGACCAAAAGGTAATGCTCCTGGCGATTACACCTCAATTTCTAACTCCCCTTAAATCGCCACAGTGCTAAGACGAATGGAGGGACCCTCGATCTGAAGCCTGCAGCCGCGGTGGGGGACGTTCCGGGCGCCTACAGACGTGTACTGGGAGGGTAAGATAGCCGGCTTGCGGGAGGAGCTGACGAGGTCGCAGACAGAGGTGAGGGAGCTTGATTTCAAGTACCGGACCCTGTGGGACCGAGTGATGAAGAAGGGGCGAGAACAAGCCACGAGATCCAGCGCACATAGTCCGGGAGCTCGTCCCCCTATTCCTGCCCCGTCGGCTGGCCAAGCACCTGTTGGGAGCTCTATCTTTAGAGACCTCGACTCCCTTCTTGCTGAGGACGCGTGGAGAGCACTGCGACCTGCTAGCTCATCGGGGTCTATGCGACCAGTATCAGGTCATCGCCGTGCTCGGGAGGATGACGTTGAGAGTCAGATGAGGCACTCTTCTCAAGATAGGAGGGATGATGAGGTGGAAGGAAGGAAGAGGGATTGAGAGCTGACACAGGGGTATGCCCCTGTGTCGTGATGTATGAACATTATGTTATGCTTGCATATTTCACTATTCGTATCCGGGCACTTCTTGTTTTGCTTTTTGTTCATACATGTTATTCCTGCATGCACAACATTAGGGGAAACAGTTAGTAGTATCTGTTTTCGGCCCCTTGCCCAAAAGAGCAATTACCTTTTCCCTAGCCTTCGCATAGGGTCAAAGGGCCGTGTCCTACTAATCAGACAAAAGAAAGAGCATTGAAATTGATGTGATAACAAAATATGCAAATACTAGCGGATATTAATAAGTGGGGTATGTGGTGGATGAAAACATGTTTTTGATGCCGACCACCTGGTGACTGCCCAAACTTAGCCTGATTGAATGATAGAGGGGAAATGCACACTCAACTTCCCAGGTATCCTAAGCACACATCTAGATTGATTTGGGCCTCTAGACTCTTCAAACTAACCTTGACCGGCTAAGACTCATATTGATGACAATACCGTCACGCCATGCTTAGGCTCCCAGCTGCTTCCAACCACCAAGTTTGCCCAAAAAAGTTTTCGAAGTAAATGATTTGCCCGACCCAGGTCTCTTTCCTCACAATCTAGAAGGTATAAGATGGAACACCTTGGATCCCTAACGGTCAACCGCGCGACGCTGACCTGGAATCAGACGCCGTCGCACCTATTGATGACGCGCATGCATTGACCTAAGCCTGAAGTCTTTGAGAGTGCTCATTGAGATTATGGTTAAGGAATTGGTTCACCAGAAACACTGACATTACTCTTTACTCATTTTGGACTCCTGTGATCATGTGAGCATGTGACGATTTTTGAAAAACGAACCATTTAAAATGATGTTCGGTCTTTAGATAGCTATCTCGTGCTAAACCTTGAGGGAGAAAAAGTGAAGAAATTTTGGAGACAAACCTCACAGGAGGATCGACAAAACCGTTAAAAGGGCAAGCTATGACAAAACGGACCCCGTTTGGACCTCCTAGATGCCCCTATTTTGACTTTTCAGACCTTTGGTAGATTTCATGGTCAGGCACGGTCACGACCAGGCTTTTTTGTATGATTGCTTGAACCCCTTTTCTTTTTTGTATTTCTTTTCCACTCTTGACATTTTTCGGGGTTATTTGATATTCCGCCTGCGGGGACACTGCCCTCTTCACATGCTCTGGTCCTCTACATTTCATTTTTGGGCCCTTTTGAGGGGTTACATCTATCGGGTTGTTGAGGAACCGCAGTTTGCTAAGCTCGACCGTTTAAGGGTGTCGACTGTCCTGATCGGTCGAGAGACGAAGAGCAAAGGTTTGCAGTTTGACCGTATACTAAAGACTTCGAACTCATTTTAAGGAGGTTCTCTTTGAAAAACGTGTAGATGTGTGCATCTCATGATGATCATAGGGATCCGTATGAAAGTAAAGTAGACACATCTAAGATTCTGGTGGACCAAAGTCTTAGCCAAACCTTAATGTTTAACCCAATCTATCATGCAACTAGACCTAGACAGGGGGTTATGTGGCAGTCACCAGACAGCTGGATTTTGTGTCTTTTCTAATTTTTTTTGTCATTTTCATTTGAAGTATGTGCATATTTACAAATATTTTTGTTGCTTTTTGGGATATTTCATTTTTTGGATTTTTGAAAATTTTGAATTTTTTGTGCGTTTTTATGGGTAAAACTTCTTCAGATACACCCCATTCCATAGGTGGGGTAACTCCTCTCCTTTTTCATTGATTAAGCGGTATGCATTACCTGAGTATGCCTCTTTGATTACAAATGGACCTTCCCAATTTTCTTACAACTTGCTCCTGGGACCAAGAATTTTGATCATTTTTCTCTTAAGTACCATTTCCCTAATTTCAAACTTTCTTTCGAGAACCTTCTTTGCATAGAATCTTGCGATCCTATTTCTGTAAACTTGAGCGTGGTTTACTGCCATTATCCTTTTTTCGTCTAATAGTTCCAGTTGGGTTAACATGGCCTTACAACGTTCGGCGTCACTAATTCCATTATCCAACTGCACTCTTAGAGAAGGAAGGAGAATCTCATATGGAAGTACCGCATCTGTTCCGAATGTCAGTGCATAAGGTGTTTGTCCGGTGGGGGTTCGGACAGAAGTACGATACGCCCAAAGAGCTTCTACTAGGCGATCCGACCAGTCTGAATAATTGTGAGATCTGCAAGTTCTTTTGATGATTCGAATGAGTCTTATTGGTGGCTTCGGCTTGGCCGTTTCCTTGTGGATAGTAAGGCGAAGAATGGTGCAAATTAATGCTATACTTACTGCACATGTCCTGGAGCTCTTGGGAGATGAATTGTGGTCCATTGTCGGTGATGAGATCGCGCGGTGTCCCGAACCTGGCGAGAATGTTGCGCTTGATGAACTTCACCACCATGGATGCTTTGATTTCCACAAACGCTTCCGCTTCAGCCCATTTAGTGAAATATTCAGTGGCAGTTAAGATAAATGATTTCCTTTTTATTTCGCCTGATCGATCCTCCAGAGGTCCTATAACATCGAATGCCCACATGGCGAAGGGCCAAGGGGAAATGATGGATTTGAGAGATGATGAAGGGGCATGAACCTTGTTAGCATGTAACTAGCATTTCAAGCACCTCTGAACAAATATAGAACAATCAGCCTCCATTGAAGGCCAATAATAGGACATGAGGAGCTTCTGAGTTAAGGCACGACTATAGATATGACCGCCATAATCGCTTGCATGAGCTGCTTCCATGACATGGTGAATTTCGGTATCATCTAGACACCGAAGGAGCACCCCACTGAAGGATCTTTTGAAAAGACGTCCGCCTAAGATAAGGTATCGTTGAGATGCACGGCGGATAGCCTTACGGTCAGAAGATGTGGCATAAGATGGGAATGACCCATCGCGAAGGTAGTTCATGATATCAAAATACCACGGATTCCCATCATCCCAATCGGGGGTGAGTTCTTCCGTGATAGCAGAGACATGTTCAGATGAGCGGAGGAATTGCTGGAACCAGGGGTCCCGGAAGGAGGGCAAGTCTTGCTTGTATAGAGTGATGGTGGCTAAACTTTTGGTGACGGGAATCTCTAGTGCTGAAGATAGGGAGGCCAGGGCATCTGCTAGGATGTTCTGAGACCTAGGCACATGTACGTAGGTAATCCTTCTGAAATGCCTGATTAGCGACTTCACTAACTCCTGATATGGCTTCAATTTTGAATCTCGGGTTTGATACTTGCCCACGGTTTGGCGGAGGATCAATTGAGAATCTCCAATTATCCTCAATTCCAGGACTTTGAGGACCAGCGCCAATTTTAAGCCAGCTAGGAGAGCCTCATATTCAACGACATTGTTGGTCACTGAGAAGGAGAGTTGGCAAGCATGCAGAATACTTACCCCTTCCGGAGATACGAGGACCACTCCTATCCCACTGCCTTGAGAATTAAGCGCCCCGTTGAAGTAAAGGACCCAGGATGGAGTATCATCCACTATTAGACCCAACTCCTCATCCGGGAATTCCTCGTCGGCGGGCGAAAATGTAGCAGCGAATGATGAGCTAGGTGTTCGGCAATTGCTTGCCCCTTCACATCCTTCTAATTTACATAAGTAATGTCAAATTGGTTCAAGAAGGTCTGCCATCGCACCAGCCTATCTATTACAACTGGCCGCTCTAGCAAATATTTGATCGGGTCCATTCTTGCTAGGAGTTTGACCTCATGGGCGAAGAAGTAGTGCTTCAATTTCTGCACTACCCAGACGACGGCCGCACATGTCCTTTCCATGGCAGTGTATCGCTTTTCAGCATCGTTGAAGAGCTTTGAGAGATAGTACACTGCTCTTTCTTTCTTCTCGTCGTCAAGTTGGGCCAATATTGCTCCAGCCGATTCTTCAGTGGTGGAGACATATAGCAATAAAGGCCGCCCTGGGATAGGAGCCATAAGGACTGGTGGATTGAGGAGATAGCTCTTCAATTCGTCGAAGGCCTTTTGACACTTATCACTCCAAATAAACTTTGCCCCTCCTTTCAATAAATCATAATAAGGTTTACATCTCACAGAATATTGAGATATGAACCGTCTGATGAATTGCAAACGGTCGATGAGACCCTTTATATCCCTGACATTTTTAGGAGGGGGCATTTCCACTATCGCCTTCACTTTGTCTGGATCGACCTCAATCCCCCTTCTACTTACCATGAACCCTAGCAATTTACCAGAGGAAACACCAAATACACACTTTTTTGGGTTCATTTTCAGTTGGTGCTCTCTTGACCTCTGCATTACAGCCCTAAGAACTTGAGCATGTCCCTTCCTGGTTTTAGACTTCACTAAGATATCATCCACATAAACCTCCATGTCGATGTGAATCATGTCATGAAAGATCGCCATCATTGCCCTCTGGTAGGTGGCCCCAGCATTCTTAAGCCCAAATGGCATGACCATGTAGCAATAAGTTCCTCATGGGATTATGAAAGATGTTTTCTCTTGGTCTTCTTCAGCTAGTCGAATTTGATTATATCCCGAAAAACCATCCATGAAGGACAACATTTCAAATCCAGTCGTGTTATCGACCAGCAAGTCTATATAAGGTAGTGGGAAATCATCCTTTGGACAGGCTTGATTGAGATTGCAAAAATCTATGCAAACCCTAACCTTTCCGTCCTTTTTTGCCACGGGGACGATATTAGCCACCCACTTAGGATAGAGTACTACCCGAATGAACTTGGCCTTGTGTAATTTGTCAACCTCTTCTTTTACTTTAAGTACTAATTCCGGTTGTAGCCGTCTCAACTTTTGTTTCACGGGTTTAGCATCAGGCTTGAGGATTAGCCGATGTTCCACCAATTCTGTGTTTAATCCGGGCATATCTTCATATGACCAAGCAAACCCATTACGATGCTCTCGGAGCACGGCTATTATGGACCCTTCTTCTTCTGGACTCAATCGGGCGCTAATTAGCACTATCTTTGGATCCTCTTCTGTTCCAAGGTTGACTTCTTTAGTGGGTTCGCCGATGGCTGACGAAGGTTTATCAAACCGTTTCGTCCCATTGACAAGTGGTTCGGCCAAGTCATCCTCCTCTTCCCCTTCGCTAAGCTCGAATGCTCCCAGACCATCACTACAAGATTCGTCTTTCACCAACTCCAATGGTTCAGAGATGACCCCTATCTGAAGAAACTTATCCAATTTGTTCAAAACTTTACACCTATTTGCTAACTCATGAACTAAGAACGAAGGAACTTGCTTAGCCCTACAATCTCTAGACAGGGAGGAGGCTATCATAATTCCTAAACTGCTATGTACATGACCTGGAGAATGAGTCAGTTTTGTCCTCGATGGGACAAGGGTAGACCCTTGGGACAAAGATTCAACGATGGCGGGGTTGCCCCACCACGTAAGCTCCTCGAAAGTGACTTCCCCCCCTTCAGGATGAGAATTGGACTTTTTTTTTCGCGACCAAACGCCTCTAACATGAAACATTCAGAAGAAGTGGCGTCGACTGGAGCTAAGAGCATCGGGATGGAAGGTGGGTGGAACAAGAAAGGAATGAACGTAGCAGGAGCTAGTTCATTCCTGGCCAAGAAGAGCCCTATCGGTGGGCTGCTTGATTAATGAAACAAGGATGATATGCCAAAATCTTCTTCATCTCCTTCTCGACTACCCTCATTATCTTCTTGCACTCCCTCTTCTATCCTGGGCATTCCCTGCTTCTTTCTCACAAAGTGATTCATGAGGGACCATTTCTTTGTTCCTTTTGGTGGTTCAGTAGACTTGTAACCCAGGCCACATCCCCCAATGACAGGGTTCTCTAAGATGGGGTCACGAATGCCTTGTTCTTCTCTTCCTAACCCGGAGCCTGAGCTATACCCCATCTTACTCATGAGCTGCCAACCTATGCTAGGCCTAGGCCTAAGATGAGAATTGACTGATGAAAGAACGGGCTCTTTGCCTTTCCTGGAAGTTATCATGGACGGAATCTGTTCCGCTGTTACTGAGTCCAATGACTCAATGTAGGGAGTGCTTTTGACCTTTACAATCTTCCCGTTATACGGGAACTTATAGCACTGGTGGTTGGTGGATGGGACTCCCAAGGTTTGGTCCATCCAAGGTCTCTCTAGAATAACATTGTAGATTGGCTTAACATCCAGGATGTAGAATTCCGAAATCATGGCTACCGGGCCGATTTCCAGTTGCAGGAAGATCTTTCCATCTGCTGGTCTTTGGGAATTATCATAAGCTGAGACCATCATGGAGGTGGACTCAACCTTCTCTGGATCTATCCCTATCCTTTAGAGGGTCTTAAGGGGACAGACATTGATAGAGGCTCCAGTATCCAGTAAAATGGAGTCTACTGAATGACTATTGAGAGTGGCGGTTAGGCACAAAGGAAGGGATCGGCACTCGGGGGGAGCCAGATCCTTTTCCGAGAAGGAGATCATGGGGGTCTGAGTGACTGAGAGGATGGCATTAGTGACTCCTCTACTAGGAAGATCCTCATTGACCGTGATTTGTTGTAAGAAATTAAACAGCGTCTCCCTGTGTATGGGAGATTTCCGGATTAGCTCAAGGATAGAGATCTTAGCAGGGGTCTTCTCTAAATGCTGGAGGATGTAATACTCAGACTGGGCATTCCCCGTGGTAGGGATTGAGTTACCCTGGGAGTCCAAGGGTTGGCTTGGAGGAATGATGCGATTCCTGAGCGTTACCCCCACAGAGATTGGATCCACTTCTGTTGGTGACCTTATGCAATTGAAGCCAGTCATCGATCCCTGGTTCCTGGTTGGACAGAAGATGGATAGGGTGGGCCCCTCGGCTGTGATCGGAGGGATCTGAATGAGAGTGACCGGCTTGAGGGTTGCTGGTTGCTCTTTGGGTCGGATTAGGACAAAGGCTCATTAGGGGAAAGCGTAGAGACTTCTGGAGTAACTCCTTTAGTCTCACGCGACCAGGTGGGATCTTGATGTTTTATCCCAGACCCTTCATACTCCCAGTATTGTTCTCTGCAAACTATTACGGGCTCCAAGTCTTTGATCAAAGTGTTGACCTTTCCTTGAGAACTGGAGGAATCTTGAACCACTTGATGAGAAGGTAACGGGTCTTTCACAATTCCTAGTTCCTTCTTAGCCTTCAAAGCATCAATAGCCTTTCTCATGTCCTCCCAGTTTATCCGACCTTCATCATTCAAGTCATACACCCAATCCCTGAAGGTGAAGCAATTGTAGATCGTGTTGTGGGTGCTTAAAATGAGTGCGTGATTATCATGAAAAAAAAACTATGTTGTTTAAGTGCAAAAGAAACCTATTAAAAAGAAACTAAGTGATGTGATCGCCAGAAACTTTTGACTAAAAAGTTTCAAAAAAAGATTTGATTGCCTACCTGTTTGGATGTGGGAGATATTGAGCTCTTGGTTCCCCTCCTTCAGCCGGCTGAAGAAAGAGAGCCCTTTCTTGTCTTTGTTCTTGCTTTGGCTGCTGTTGAGTTTCGAGGATCGTCCAGATTCCTTATTGTTTACTATTGATTCCCTCCTTTTGATTCTCCTTTGTACCTTGTAAGAAGTAGAAAGAAATAAAGAACAATGATAAGAACTTAGGAAGAAGTAGTATCCATTCCAGAGAAAATTTTAAACATGCAACTAAGCAGGTAAACTCACTTGTTGAGATGGTCTTTTAAACCCCTTTAACAAATAAGTTTTGAAAATGATGCTAGTATTGTGTGTGTTACATGGAGTGATGTGATGAAGAATGTAAAATTAATGGGGTGAAAATGTGAAAAATATGTGGGAATGAATTGAAAGCTAAGCTGAATGGCCCCTGCAAGCCTTGATCTTGAGAGAATCTTGAATGGACGAAGAACGGATGCTGACTCCCGGAAGCAGCACTTCAGCGTCTGGACGTCGTCAAGCTTCTTTGCTCCAATTGCCACCAAAATAATTACTCAACATCACTCTCTTCTCTTTTTTTTTTACTCATTCAAGAGGCGAGATATTTATAGACTTCTTTGCATCCACGGATTTACATGAAGAAATCTTGAGATTTATCCAGCTTAACTAACAGATAAATACATATTAATTCATCTTTATCTATAATTATCTAAAACGCGTCGCCCATAAAAGACGCCTTTCAGATTGATTAAGATAAGGATAAACATCCGGAAAAAAATTTATCTTTATCTGTAATTAAATAAAACGCGTCGCCACTTAAAGACGCCTTTTAAACTAATTAAGATAAGAATAAACATCCGGAAGAGAAGTAGAAACAACTTAGGAAACCTAAATGGCGTCGTAACAGGCAGACGTATTTTAGCTAATTAATCAACTAATTAAAATTCAAATTTAATCATCAAAATATGAATAAATTTTAAATGGCGTCTACACAAGTCGACGTGTTTTAGACTTTTTCATATTTTAACTGAAATTTGAGTTAAAATCAATTTAATTAATTAACTTAAATCATGTATGTTTGACCCGACATAATTAACTAAAAAAGATCAATAAAAATTAATCAATGATTAAATATCAGACCATTCTGAGGCATTATTATATGATATAAAATTTACTCGAAATGATGTCAAAATTAGCGTGTCTACAGCTGCCTCACCTTGGCATCGTCTTTACAAGGGAGTGAAATGAAATGGAATGTACTGAAAAGGTGATGCCAAGGTGTGATGAGACACGCTCTCAACATCACATGATTGAAATTTTTCTCAAAATCATCGATGAAGATAGCTCAAGGAGATCAATGGAATCAATCCTGTCTGGATGAGGTAGACAAAGAAATAAAATAAGTCGATCAACCTCCACGGAGTGGGAAATACCTCAGGTCGTAGACACTGTAGGTTTCATCATGGAGAGCGTTTGCCAGCCAATGTGGACGTGCTGCAGCCATGATGGATATTAAAAGAAAACAAGAAATATTGGATAAAGAGTCCAAGAAAGGATAGAATTCCAAGGATATCTTCGAGCGAACCTCAAAGATAATTAAGATACTCAATTCAGAATGGAATATTTCATATCATGTTGGAGTTATTTGATTTAATGGTCTGAAACTTAATCAGTAATTAATTCTTATCACAGTGATTTCAAAGTCCTATATGATGCATGCTGGACTAAAAGAAAAATATAAAGTCAAATAAAATATAAATTAATCAAGGATAATATTGTTAAATTGCCATTAATGAGTCAAGATACCAATTCTTGTAATTCAGTGCTAAGCCAAAGCATGTTTATCCACGCACTGTTTCACAAAAGTGGAACCATCATCCCCACTAATTAACAATCCAACGGCCTATCCGTGCGATTAAGAATTCTCTAGAATAATCACTGTTTTTGTTGTAGGGGAACTCAAATTCCAGTTTCATCAAAACCACAAGTTCCTTGACATGCTCTAATAACTACTTAACATATAGTAATGAGATTATGCAAATGAATTAAATGGAATAATACAAGGGTAGAAATAACTGTCTTTTTAGCCACGGTTGAGACTCATAAACTCCCATAATGGGATCTTCTTGATATTTGCATCTTCATTTGGGTTTTCTTTACTTTCCTGCACTAAAAAATTCATCAATAACTTCAAACAAGTGTTTGACTAAGCATTAAAATATAGAATTTCGGGTAAATGACAGAAAGCTTGAAACACGTCGGATCGCGCCGACGCCCTTTAACTTTCTAAAATGCGGCGGTGTTCCACGACGCCTTTTCAGTCGCAGAAACAGGTTCTGGCTTATTCCAAACCGGATTCCAACTCTTCCAATGCTCATCCCTTTTCCAATCCGGAAAAGTCTTCTTAGGATTGCAATTTCCTCTATATAAACGTTATTAACTTGTTTCCAAGCAATCCTACCACAATCTAGAGATCCAAGGTTGAGTTTTTCTTCAAGGTTCAAGGGTTTTCCAAGGTTTTCAAGGTTTTCAAGTTTCAAGAAGGAAGAAATCCGGGAATAAGATGAGTTCTTCAAACAAAAGGATGAAAAGGTCGCTGGAGAAGATCTCCGACGTTGAGAATCACCTTATTGGAAGGGATCCCAATCTCCAAGTAAGTTGAATTAGCTTTCCTTCAATTCTTCTTCTTCGAACTCCTCCATGTTCTTCATGTTCTTCAAGTTCTTCAATTTGATGCTTTCTTTTATTTTTAAGACATATCCCATGTTTCCCGGCCCAAGGAGATTCACCTCTCTCCCTTAGATTCGCAAACTGGCCAAGAGTCTTAAGCTTTCCATGCAAACATTCATCTTGAAGTGGAATCTCCAAGGATTAATGGTGCATGCTAAACACTACAAGAGCTCGAACATGGATTGGGCGGCCATGGGTGCCTTGATCGAGCAGTAGCATCCTCAAACTCACACCTTCTTTTTCCCAGACTTCGAGTGCACTATCCTTTTAGAGGAGGCGGTGCTCCTGTTGGGTCTTCCAAAGACCAAGGACAAGATGGCTTTGACAAGAGAAAGGATCACCGGTCAACAACTTTTGACATCAATTATGAAAGATCCCTCATAAGCTAAAGGATGCCTTACCAATAGAGGGATCAACCTTGCAAAGCTCGCTGAATGGACTTTGTATGAGATCGATGATCTAAGGGAGGACGAAGCTGAAGATGTGACGAAAGCTTTCGTCACGTGCCTTGCCGGAGCTTTGTTCTTTCCCGCGCAAGACAACATCTTGGAAGATGATCATGTCAGTGCTATCTGCGCGATCTTTGCGGGGAAATCCATTAGCACTGCGATCTTGGCCTACCTCTACAGTGGGCTCTCTGCGGCGTCCACGGGTCGTCCTCCTTACGGGTGCATGTTACTCTTCGCTTTGTGGGTCGAGCTACATTTCAAATTTGAGTACTGCACGAGGATGTCGCCAAGACCGTCTCAAATCTACTTGAACAGCCCGATCCACTGCATCTCCAACATTGTGAAGTTCATCGAGCGGATGGTCAACAAAGTCCCAAAGCTTAAGACCCGAGCCGACTGGAGGGAATATCGGAGATGCATGCCGTCCAACATCTTTGACTCTTCTCCACTCGCTCTTGTTGGAAAGCCAATTAGAGTGCGCCGTGCAGCGGGAGCAGAACTTAAGTTGATTGGGACCACTGAGCTTGTGTTGTACAACCCCCATCGGTGCCTTACTCAGCTCAGCCTGAATCGTCATGAATTCCCCAAATTCTCCCTTACATCCCCGATCAAGAGGCGAGCTTTGGAATCCGACGAAGACTACGAAGCCACAGAACTTATTACTACTTTATGGAACCTTGGCTTCAGTTATCGTGTAAAATCCTCTAAAAATAGTGATAGAGGATTGAAATTTCCATATATTCAAGTACTTCATGAACTTCTTCCTTAAATGTCCTCTTTTCTTTTCTTTTCCTGATGTAATAAAGGATTTCATTGAATAAAGAGTTATTTTTCATGCCTTGAAATCTTTCCTTAACTTCCTGTGATATATCCATGATTTTTCCCTTAACGAAAACTGGATTTTTCCTTAAAATCTGACAGTTCGGGTTTACTTAATGTAAAACGCGTCCACTCAGAAAGACGCCTTTCAAACATAATTCATTTTCCAAAAATCAGCCATTAATCCTCAATCCCGAATTAAGCTTAAATTGCGTCTCCACAAAAGACGCCTTTCAACTCTCTCTCCTACTTTTTCCAAAATTCTGCCATCAATTTCGTAATTAATTTTCTGAAACGCGTCTTGATTGGTAGACGCCTTTAATAATCATACCTTGTATGGTTCTGACCAGAATTGACGGTAACCTAAAACGCGTCGCTATGTGTGGACGCCTTTCACTAAATTTCAAACAGCTGGCCTTGCCGGCTCAGTTTATGCGCCCTAAAACGCGTCGCTAGAACACAACGCCTTTCAAGCTTCTGTTTACAGACCCGCGAAGGCCCCCTTTCTTCCTCATTTTCTTCTTTACTCTCTCTCTCCTCAAGCTCTCCGGCGATCTTTCTCTCCTTCTCTCTCAACACTCCCCATGGAATCCGGTGAGGGCTCGAGTGGAAGGGGCAAGCGCCGTCGCGCCGTGAGGGTGGTGAGGCGGGAGGAACGTGAGGCGACTCTCCCCGAGGAAGCCATGGCGTTGGAGGCGGCGGCCGCCATCCTCGAAGAGGATATCCCTCCACCGGCGGCAGTCGAAGGAGGAGAGGAGGAGGAGATCTCTCACTTGGTAAGTTTTATATGTGGAATGCAAAAAAAGAGAGGAAAGGGGTTCTTCAAGAACCCGGAATCGGACTTGAAAGGCGTCCAGACCAGGTGACACCATTCAAATGGCATCTCCCTGGGCCGACGTCTTTCAGGCTAAATCCCGAATTTTTAATTAGCCAGAAAATTAACTTAAATGGCGTCAAAACCAGTGGACGCCTTTCAATAGATGTCTGCATACCTCGACGCCTTTCAATTCAGAAATATTTGATCTGTTTTTATGTTCATTAACTGATAAAATTCCTTGTTTTCATTTGCAGGGGACGATGAGGGCAAGGATTTCATGGGACCTAGTTATAGGCGCATACCGGGGACTCCCGGACTTCCAGAAGGCGCGCCTGCGCTAAATGGGGTTTGGCGAGATCCTCGAGATCGAGCCGTTTTGGCTCGATTTGGTTCTCCTGCAGGCGGTGCGGGAGAGGTGGCATGCGGAAAGCAGGGCTTTCCTAATGCCTTAGGGCCACATGGTCCCAAACCTGGAGGATGTGGCCAGGATCACTGGCCTCAGGATAGAGGGCCGACCGGTGAGCGGGGTAACTTACCCCGACTACCGAGGGATGGCGGAGGCCCTATTAGGTATAGAAGTGTCCAGCCTAGGCAGGGAGTCTAGGATGGTCCCTAGGGTAGAGGTAGAGGCTGCCCTAGGATTAGATGAGCCCCAGTAGCGATCTGATGAGTCCCGGGCAGAGTTTAGGGATCGGTTAGCAGAGTCTTCCTCCACCGTGTACTGTACCGACCCGAGTCAGGGGGAGGAGGTAGACAGGCAGCTGAGGGTCTTTCTCGTCTTTTTCTTCGGTCGGTTACTCTTCGGCACGAAGGGTGACCATATCCACTGTAGATTTTTGTATTTGTTAGACGATTTAGAGAGTCTGCATGAGTATGCCTGGGGTGCGGCCCTTCTGGCCCACCTCTTTGCTGATCTTTCTGCGGTCACGCCAGACCGTGAGATGACTGTCAGTGGCTTTTCGCCATTCCTCCAGGTATTAAGTCATTTTATTATTTGTTTATGCAATGCAATGTGATATGATGTGATGATTTCTAACTTATATGTTCATGTATGCAGGTGTGGAGCTATCTCTACTTCCCGCTCGGCCGAGCACGGATCGTGAGGCCAGACGCTGTCCCTTTGGCTCTCCGCTGACAGCCGATTGTAGACACGGCCCCACAACATCACCAGCTGACGGCCCTTCGCCATCAGTTCCTCGATTACCCCGAGCTGTTGGTGAGTTTTAATTTGTTAAATGCAATCTTTTATCTTATTAAATGCAAGTTACTTATATGAATGCACCTAACTTGTATGCAGGTGATCTGGCGCCGGTACCTGGGCATGGGCGAGGAGGGTCAGCCGTGGGTGACGGCTGGCCAGAGGCGGTTCGGCAGGCAGATGTGGTTGCATTGCCTGAACGAGATCGAGCCCCTCTGCTTGCGGCTCGTGATGAGGACCCTGGGCCTCCACCAAGAGTGGATCGACGAGGGGGTCCCGGAGGGCGTCGGACGGAGCATGAGGGGCAAGCAAGCCCTCACTGATTGGCGAGCAAAATTCCCGGAGCAATATGAAGACTGGCATCGCCAGGGTGTCCGAGTTGAGTCACGAGCGGAGAGTAGCGTAGCCTACCTCCAGCAGTATCGGACACGCTACGCCGATTAGCTGCGACTCCTCCGACCACTCGATGTGAGTATGCATTTATGCATCTTTCCATTTTATTATTATCTTTTCTTATATCTGGTGAATGAATGTATACATGTGTGGTATGTAGGATGCGCGTGATGCGGTCATCATCGACCTCCGGGCCCGCCTACATGACGCGGAGGCCCAGTTGGAATAGGTCCAAAAGGAGCTCTTCGACCTGGTATGTATGCATGTTTATGAATGAATGTTTTGATTAATTAATTGTTTTGGCGATTAACAACTGACGGTTGTCTTTTGGTGCAGCGAGCCGTCTACACCCAGGCGGCTCCCCCTACCTATGGAGCTTCGTCATCTTCTTCTTCTACCGCCCATGAGGCTGCTCTGGCTGACCTCCAGAGCCAGCTCGCCTCCGCCATCCACCGGGCTTCCCTTGCAGAGGAGGACCGGGCCGCTCGAGTAAGTTCCATCCTTTGACTTTTCCGAATTTGATTCTCATTGCTTAATTGCCTTGGGCTAATAAAATCTTCTTTTGCAGGTTGCTGAGCTTCAGGAGGCCCTTCGACAGAGGGATGCAGAGTTGGCAGAAGCACGGACTTTGGCTGCTCGCATCACCGAGTTGGAGGCTCATGATAGAATTGGGTGGCCTCAAAGCCAATCATTGTACATTCTAGTTCAGAATATTAATAAAGGCAATTATTTCTTCATTTATAGTTCTTGCAAATTAACTATCGTAATGAAGGTCCGTAGACAAATGTATGGGATATTGAATCATGATGAGATCATGATAGTGAGATCAATATCCTCAGTCACTTGTCTTAAACAGTTCTTGATCATAGGATATTTGACATGGACATTAAATATCCGATAAGACCGACACAAATTATGTCTGCTCATGTGATGAGGGTGAATGATCTCACATTCACTCGTGTGGTGACACTAAGACAAACATGTGGGTGCTCATTAGAGAATGAGTTCACTGAACAGACCCAAATAAGAATTCCTGGATGGTAATTATACCTATTAGTCAACCAGGGAATTCAATCATTGCAGTAGCACAGTTGGTTCTTTGACCTGAGTCACCAATGATACCTTGTTTGTAGACCATTGTGTCTTGATTCTCTGACTTGTGGACTTTAACCACTAAGCCCACGATAGTCAGTCTCTCAGATACAGTGGAAAGCTTACGAAGGTAATTGAGTGAACAACAAGGGATCACTCACTCTTGGTATAAGACTGGAGAGAGAATGTCCTATGGATGTGTACACAGAAATCCCTGGCCATGGTCAAATGAAAGAGATGTCTTTATAGAAATTAACTGAGTACTGGAATCCATCTAAATAATGCGATAGAGGGTTTGACTATAAAACCATACCCTTGCGTTATTGGGACATTGGATGAGTGAAGGATTTTATCTGTGCGGTATCTGCAGACGGAAAGGTTTAATTAAAGGGAACAATATCCCTTATATCTTCTGGGATCATGAGGTAGTGTTTGGTGCTGTTCATGATCAGAAGGCCAAGTGAATAATCATTAGATGATAAACCACTTGTTTATTAAATTAATCATTTAACATATGATGTTTAAATGTTAATTAATAAATATTAAACTCTAGAATTAATTCTAAGTTTAATGGGCCTGAAATCGGACTGATATATGGGTCTAGAGGGTCACACACATAAGAGTTCTCGTCAGACGGTGAGAGACGTTAAATTTCATGATTATCTGGGTTTTTATGAAAAGCCGCAGGATAAACATGAAGATTTAATGAAGATTTATCCAAAGCCAAACTCTTGGATAATCATGAGGATTAATCCTTGTGCTTATCCTTATTTCTTATATAAGGAGGCCAAGGGGAGGGGTAAAAGTTGGTTGGATGAATTACTCACCCCGAGATTCTCTATCTCCTCTCTCTCTCTCCTTCTCTCTCTCTTGGAGTAGATCTGTCTCTTTCCGCGCATGGTGGATTTGAGATCTGGTCGGAGCACTCAAGTCGAGGAGGAAATCGCGTCTGCAGCGGGAGCTCGTGTGGATACCTCTAGAGATCGTGCGCGTGCGCGATTATCGAGTCGGAATCATCCACGGGAGATTCGAAACCCCGCAAAGGTGAAGAACCGTTTTTCCCGCATTTATTTTATTGTCCGTTTTACGATCCCAGCAACCGACACATAGGAATCAATTTTAATTTCCGCTGCGTTCTAGGCGATTCCTAACAGCTCAGGTGGCACGCCTCTCCACTGGAGATCTGGCACGACTCCAAGTTCGCCTGGAGATCCTGACGGAGGAGAGGGACTGCAACCATATTCGGATGGAGAGCCTCCAGGGCTGTCTTTCGGTGGCAGAGCATGAACGCCGGATGGTGGAGGAGAGATACCAGCGAGCCCGCCAGCGGGCTATCGACCAAGGTCAGGCGAGTGCCTTCACCGCCAGCATCGCTATATCATCTGGCCAGGCAGGGCCAAGTGCGATGGGACCGCCTCCACCTCCTAGAGTTCCACCGCCGGACGCGCCTGACGAGGCTCAGAGTCAGCTCGACGAGGGGGCGGGAGAGAGCCAGCCTTGAGGGCTATATGTACTTTCCTTTTCTTTTTGTGTACCATGTACCAAACACTTTTTGATGATATACATGAGACTTTTAGCCTCCAACCTTGTGTCTCATGTGTTTGCCTTGTGTCCTGCACATCACTTAACAAACAAGTCAAGTATCTATTTAGGCTTAGCCCCTTGCCTGACCGAGTGAACGGTCGATCAATCTCTTTCTTAGTGGAAGGGTCAAGGGGCATAACCTTTATTAACAAAGGTAATATGAATAATCAAACTGTAAGCAAAATGCAACATGCAAGCAGACTGATCTAAACGCGATACGCGTCGTTAAACGCTCACGATAATCAACTTCAAATATTACCGGACTCACAATTGATTTACGAATACTAAATGGTGAGAACTTAGTCGATCCACAGGGAGATAAAATTTTAACTTTGAAAATCTTGAATTTGTTTTGAAAACTAGAAGATATGAAGTATTTGATTTCAAATAAAACTAGAAAATTGAGAATTAGGTGGCTAACAAAACATGTGAAATAAATTAGTTAAAAAGACCTAAATATCATTCATTAATTAAATGCCTAATCTAAGGAAAATCTATGCTAAAACACCAATAATTCTTAATCAAAAATTCAGGATAACATTGTTAAACACCTAAAACTATGATATAGAATTACAAACTTTTGAATTGAAATTTCTTTAAGAGATAAATAACCCTAAATACTTATTGTTTAATAACTAAAACAACTTAATGCAGTTGAAGGCCTCGGTGGCAGCAGGTGAAGGTGTGGAGAGGCCGGCGGTGCTTCAAGTGCAGCGGAGGACCAGCTTGGGTGCGCTGGTGGATGGTGGAGCATGCATGCATGGGGCTTGCTGGAGCTTGGAGGATGTTGCTTCACCGGGCTGTGAACGCGTGGAACTGCTGGAGGTGGTTGGTGCAACGCGTGGAGAACCTGGCACGTGCAGCTGCGTGGAGGGATGCTGGCTTCACCGGGCATGCATGGCCACGTGCAGGTGCTGGTGGGCTTGCCGGCATGCGCGTGGGATGCGCTGGAGCTGGTGGAGAGCGCTGGTGCTGCGGCTGAGAGGAGGAGGCGCGTGGGAGAGCTGCTGTGAAGGCTTCAAGTGCAGGTTTCAGCCGCTGCATGCGCTGGGACAGGTGCTGGTACGTGGAGGAGGGCTTGACCAAGCGTGCATGGGCAGCGCGTGGAGCTGGAGGATGCTAGAGGCCGGCGGTTAGTGCAACACTAGGGCCTCAAATGACGTTTTTACCCCTGCTTTAGTCTTTTGGACAAAATGAAGTCGAATTTATCGAAATTTGAACACTAGACCTCCCCCAAATTTCCGAAAACTCCACCAGCTGCACTGCATCATCGGCATGTCCTGTTCACATAAAATAAATATAAATTAGCACATTATCATAAAAATATCATTATATTTATTTATTTCGTCTCGGTTTTGTCGAAAAATCGCAAATACGCTATACTCCATTAATCATATGAAATGACGATGTTTTTAAGTCAGAATTTGACGAAATTGGTACCGTTGGACTTGGTACGCAATTATCTATCATTTCATGCTATTTTACAGATAAAAACATGAGCATAATGCGTTTGATTGCCTTTAAATGATCAATTTAACACTTTATCACAGACAAATGTTTACTGAAAATAAAAGGAATGAAGCATACCAAATGCAATAAGCAAATGCTAATTGAAATATTTTTGTTGTTTTGAAATATGTATTTTTTTGGGTTTTGTGAAATATGTATTTTTTTGGATTTTGAAATATGATTTTTTTTTTATTTTAGAATATGTATTTTTTTTTGAATTTTTTTGAAGTATGATTTGAACTAAAAAACCAGCATGGTACTCAGATCAAAAGATCGTATTCATTTATTAACTTAATTCCCAAATTATTCTTCAATAATTTAACTTAAACCCATTGTGTTTGAACTTGTGTTTCCATTTGTGATCCCATTTGATGATTTAATCCTCAGTCAATCTAGGCCGTTCCTTAAGTTTAAAGTACGCCTCTTCAGAAAGAAAGAAAGAATTGATTTTGAAAGCCCACGAGAAGGTTCTAGAGACCTAAAAAGATGTTCCTTTCTTACCCTAATATCTGTTGGGGTTCGGTCATTTTCTTTCCGGGGTATTTATCGACCTTGCGTTCCCTTTCATTTCATTTCATGGCCTTGATGTAGCGTTTGTAATGTGATGGCCTATTGATTTGACGTTTGGCTTTTGCCTTTTGCTTTGCTTTTCTTTTCTTTTTTTTCTTTGGGACGGATCTCCCCCATTTTTTTACAACGGCCTCCTACTAAGATGGCGGGTATTCTTGGTAGTCTATTCTAAGCCTCGTTCCGACATCATGGGCCGAGTGTAAAAAAAACATAATTTTGCTTTAAAAAGAATGATTTGTACTTTACACTTTCAGTCAAGCTTTCGGTATTTCTTAGGACTTGGCATCTCTTGTTACTCACGAATTAAACGTGTCAGTGTGTGTAGTAATGGGCTTAAATTAAATTATTCAGACTGATAAGGGAATTTGAGTTTATAAATTTTCTGATTCCACTAGTCTTTGTACCATGCTGATCGACTCTTTAACCTAAGGGTAGTATTTCTTAAGATGCAAACCGTTCCAGGAGTGAGTTAGCTCTTCTCCTTCTGTATTAACCAGACGGTAAGCGTTACCAGGAAAAGCATGTGATATAACATAAGGTCCTTCCCAGTTTGGTTAGAGCTTAGAACGCGGACCACCAGATTTTACAAAAATTCTTTTGACGACCATTTCACCAACTTTGAACTTACGTTCAATGACTTTCTTTTGATAAAAACGTACTAGTCTATTTTGATAAACTCTTGCATGATTAGCAGCTAACCATCTTCTCTCATCTAAGAGTTCCAATTGAGCAAAGAGTGCTGAACGATGTTCATTAATGGAAAATTCCTTGTTCAATTGTACTCTTAATGACGGTATGAGGATCTCGTATGGAACTACTGCCTCCATTCCAAATGTTAAGGAATAAGGAATTTGCCCAGTTGGCGTGCGGATTGAAGTTCGGTAAGCCCATAGAGCCTCAACCAATTTTTCTGGCCAGTCTGTGAACTTGTTAGATTTGCATGTCTTTTTGATGATTTTTATCAAAGTCTTGTTAGTTGCTTCTGCTTGGCCATTGCCTTGCGGATAATAAGGAGACAATGATGCAATGCAATTTTGTACCTGTTGCAGAGGTCCTTCAATTCTTGTCACACGAACTGCGGTCCATTGTCGGTGACGATGGTGCTTGGGATTCCAAATCTGGTGATGATGTTCCTCATGATAAACTTGCAGACGGTTGATGCTTTGACTTCTGTGTATGCTTCAGCTTCTGCCCACTTGGTGAAGTATTCCGTTGCCGTGAGGATGAAAGATTTTTGCTTGATATCAGAATCGGAATTGCCAAGGGGTCCAATGATATCGAAAGCCCACATGGAGAAAGCCCATGGGGAGGAAACATGATGGAGTAAAGATGCAGGAGAATGAATTTTGTCGGCGTGAAGTTGACACTTAGCACACCTACGGACATATCCTACACAGTCTTCTTCCATGGTTGGCCAATAAAATCCTTGTCTAAGGATCCTCTTTGCTAGCATTTGTCCATTAACATGGCCACCACAAACTCCAGCGTAAGCTCCTTCCATAACCTTCCAAAGCTCATCTTCGCCTAGACATCTTAGAAGAACTCCATCAAAACCACTTTTGTACAATGTTCCCCCAACTAGGGTGTATCGTTGAGCAACTCTCCTGATAGCCCTTTTCTCCTTAGTTGTGACTTCTTCACGATACGATTGATCTTCACAATATTTGGCGATTTCATAATACCATGGCTTCTGTTCATCATCCATCTCTTCTAACAGCTCCATCAACATGATTTCTCTCTTTTTCACGATATCTCCATCTCTGACCTTCTTCAGCAACTTTTCCTTGGTTCTCAGAAATGAAGGGTCTTTCACGGCGGGTGAAAGACGCCTATGAACTATGATTGATTCAGATTGCCTGCTGATTGGAAAACCAAGAGAAGATGCAAGTGAGGCTAGAGCGTCAGCTAAGATGTTCTGATTCCTAGGAACATGGACGAAGATCAATTTGGTGAAAAACTTTGAATAAGCAGAAGTAAGTTCTTGATAAGGCTTGAGTTTGGGATCAAAGGTTCGATACTTGGTTAACACTTGGCGAAGAATCAATTGGCTATCACCCACAATCCTGAGTTTGGGAACACCATGGGAATGAGCAACCTCGAGGCCAGCAAGGAGCGTCTCGTATTCAGCTATATTGTTGGTGACTGGAAAGTCAAGCTGAAAGGCTTGTGGAATGGTGATACCTTCGGGTGATAACAGAATAATGCCAATACCCTTTCCATGGGAATTCAGAGCTCCGTCAAAATGCAGAGTCCACATATCATCTCTGCTTTAGTCTATGGACATCAGTTCCTCATCCGGAAACTCCGATTGGACTGGATCAAAACGAGGAAGGGGGTGATGAGCGAGATGTTCTGCTATGGCATAGCCTTTGATCGCTTTCTGCTGAATGTAAGTGATATCGAATTGAGATAGAAAGCTTTGCCATCGTGCTAACCTATCAGTAAGGACAGATTTCTCCAGAAGAAACTTGATTGGATTCATCCTAGCGATGAGATGGACTTCATGGGCTAGAAAATAATGCTTCAATTTCTGAACAACCCAAACCAATGCTGCACATGTTTTCTCCATCGCTGTATATCTCTGTTCAGTGGGGTTGAAAAGTTTAGAGAGATAGTAGGCTGCCCTCTCCTTTCCTTCTTCATCCTCTTGTGCTAGGACAGCCCCCACTGCATCATCCAGGACATAAATGTAAAGTATCAATGGTTTGCCTGGAGATGGTGGTCTCAAAACAGGAGGACTTGCCAAATAATTCTTTAATCCATCGAATGCCTCCTGACACTTATCGTCCCAATCGAATTTGACTCCTGGCTTGGTAAGCTCGTAGAACGGCTTACACCTTTGTGAGTGTTGGGAGACAAAACGGCGAATAAATTGCAACCTCTCCCTTTGTCTCTCTCTTCCTCTTCCTCCTTCTCCCTCTCCCGCAGCCTCTCCCTTTCTCCTTCTTCCTCTCTCTTCTATTTCTCCGCAGCCCTCCTTCTCTCTCTCGGTTTTCTTTTCCTCCTTCTCTGCCGTAAACTTCTTCTCTCTCCAGTGTTTATCTATCTCTCTCTCGGTCTCTCTTTCTCCTCTCTTCCACACCTCCCTCGGCTTCTCCATGCATGCTCCCGACGCACCATCAACCTGCCAGCAGCAACAGCACATCCACCTGCACGCAGCACGCATGCATGCTTGCTCGCATGTTGTCTGCTGAAGCACCTTCTCCACGTTGCCCAGCAAAGCACAAGCCGGCAAGTTGCTGCAATCCTCCAACGCACGTCGGCGAGCCCCCTCCAGCTTCTCCACGCGCAGCCATCCACGCCAACCAGCACCCTGCTGCAAGCACCGCCCCAGCAGCTGCATCCCACGTACATGCCGGGAAGCTTCTCCACGCCTTCTTCCTAACAAGTCCACGTGTTGCCCATGCACGTAGCTGACAGCACTCAAAGCACCAGCGGCAAGCTCTCCACGGCGCACCAGCAACAGCAGCTGCATCCCACACGCATGCAGCAGCTCCACCAGCAAATCCCTGCGTGAACCAGCTAGCTCTCCTCCTCTAGCTCCTCCACATTCACCTGCAGCAACCGTGCAAAGCCTGAACCTCCACGTCTCAGCTGATTCCTCCAGCACCAGCAGCAACCGTCCACTGCAAGCTAAAACCCACTGTGCATGGAGCCAGCACCTGAACATGCACTTGCATGCCTCCTAGTTCCACTGCTCCTATTGCATAATATTTTAATTTGGTTTGGATTATTTTAGTTTAGTTAAGTTTAAGATGTTATTGTTTATTATTTCTTGCTGCATAAAATTTGATTAGTTAAATTTAGAAGTTTTGTTGTTTTTTATAACATGTTGTGAATCTCTTTCTCTTCTCAATTTTAAATATAGTTGTATTTGTACTTTTAAAAATTAGTGTAGTTTAATTAGTAAGTTTAGTTTAATTTAATTAGATAGTTAATTAATCAATTCAAATTCCTAATTGTTTTAGATAATTAAAATCTAAGGTTTTCAAAATTAAAATTCTATCTCCCTGTGGATCAACTCGGACTCACCACTATTAATTTTCAAAATTTGATTTGAGTGAGCCGGATAAATTTAGATTGAACGTTTTCATGAGTGTTTAACGACGCACAATTTGGAACGATCAATTTTTGGCGCTGTTGCCGGAGAGTTAGATTTTTAATTTTGATTATCTTGGATTTAGTGTAATTATTCTTTAGCTAACCTTATTTTTCTTATTTTTGCAGGTATATTGAAAAAAAAAAAAAAGAGAAGGAAAGCGAAATCATGGTCAGTGTGTTCTAACTTTTTATGTTTCTATTTCCTTACTTTAGTTAGTTTCCAATTTTGTAGTTTCTAGTTTAGATAGGTTTCCACTAACTAAAAAAAAAAGAAACAAAAAGAGGAACATCCAAATTTAAAAATCTCAACTTCCAAGATTAGAAACCTTCCATGTTAGGTCATGCATCATTTAGGACTGCATTTTTAGACTGTTTCCTTTCTTGTAAATTTTCATTTTGTTGAAGATTGCGGGGGACAAGGTGAGATTTCTACCTTTCTTAAATACCATGTTCATGCATTTCCATGATTGCATAGAACCCCTTGTTTGAATTGATTGTGCACTTCACATAAAAATATCTTAAGGGCAAGTCCATTAACAAAATAAGGTGGAGATTTGACTACCCTTCCTTGGCCCAAAAACAACCATCCCTTGCACTCTTTCACTAACCCAAGCCCAGTAAAAGTGAGTAGGAATTCAATTTAGGGTTCACAATGAGATTTGGGTCTAGCTTGAGCCCACTATCACTTTTGGAGACCGGTGTCTAAGGCTAGAGGTCCAGTGGCAAACGCTTAAGTGGGTCGGTGGTTCTTTAATTAGGTCCCTACGAAAGTAAGGGGAGCCTCCCACCACCCCACCTCTTACCTGGCCGATTGATAATTGTGAGGGTGGACTTGAATTAAGCCTAGATTAATTTGTGAGAAACACATCATGTAGGCTAGTTTAACCATAGTTGTCTTAGGAATAATTGTATGATAACTTGTTTGCATCATTAATAAAAAATAAAATAAAAAAATAAAAAGATTTTCAGCATGGAGTGGACTCAAATGAACCAATTTCTTGGCCCATGTTTTAATACCATCACACCTTTCCCTCCACCACCTAATATGGATTTGGCTCACAAATTAGCTAAGCTAGACAACTTGGCCCACACAATTGATCAATTTCTAGCTTTGGGCCCAGAACCGTCCTCATATCCCACACAATCATATACCTATCAAGAGAGATGCCCCATTTGGGCCAATCAGGACCATTATGATATCCCACCTGCTCTTCAATTTCCACCTCACCAGGCCCAAGCTCCAAGTCTAGCTATCCAAGACTTCTCGGATTGGCCCCAATTCCAAGTCTACTCTAGTGGTTTGGCCTACAATCATGGACACTCTGATTATCCATTGTCCACAAGCTCTTGTCCACCTTGCTTCCAATCAAATTATTCGACATATTCTTATTCTTCGCAGTCTGATTATCAGCCCAGTTATCCACATCCTCAGGATGATCAATTTATGCAACTTGAACAAATAGTCTTGGCCCAACAACAAACCATCGGTAGAATGCAGGCCCTAGTTGACTGTTTGACTGAAACTAATCTAAGGATGGATTTATAAGAAGTGCTTAGCAAGCCCATTGAAAATCTGGAATCTTTTTCACCTGATTTTGACCAACAAATCAACTCACAAATTCAACTTGAAATCGCTCAATCCAGAAATGGTCACATCATGCCTGATCTTGAAAACGGAGAGAATCTTAAGAAGTTGTATCATATGAGAATAGAGAATGCTAGCATGAATCAATCTATGAAAAATCCTGAGACTGGTCAACAAGATGCATCCATGATCATACCTGTCTGTCCTGAGGAAAGCTTAAGTGATAGAAAAAGAGAAGGGGAAGTGAGTGATCTTTTAGAGGTTAATCCGGATTTTGAACATTTCATGTTCCCCACAGTGGAAGTCAATATACATGCTAGTCCGAACCTCGAATATTTTTTCTTCCCAATAGAGAAAGTGGATATTTTGGAAGATATATACCAGGTGGATAGAGAGAAGATGGAAAATCCTCAGACTGACCAGCAAAGTGAAGTCATGATCACACCTATCTCTCTTGAGGAGAGTTTGGAGGAAAAAGGAGAAGAAGAAATGAGTGATTTGCTTGATAGTAATCTGGACTTTGAACACTTTCTATTTCCCACAGAGGAATTAAATATACATGATGGTCTGGATCTTGAATATTTCTTCTTCCCAATGGATCAGAAAGTGGATAATCTTGAGGAATTGCATCAAGAGAAAACTGAAGCCATAGACTTAGCTAATCATCAAGAAGAGCCCATTGAGGGTCAGTTGGAGGGAGATGAAGGAGACGAGAAGGATTCTAGTGAGCCCAGATATTCACCTACCTGTGATCTGTTTCCCGAGTGTTAGGGAATCTAAGCCCAATAGCCTCCAAAAGCTGGCCCGACTCAAGGAGGTGATGGAATTATTGGGCCAAGTCCACATCAACAGCCATTTTCTCAAAGAAACTCACTGTGTTACCCAACTCAATTCTGACAATATCGATAACATCAATCTTTACTGGATTTTATTGAAATGTGAGGCCAAACTGAACCTGTTCTCAGTCTCTATCTTTGAGACATTTGGAATCCACAAATTAAAGTGCACGTCGGTTGCTTTGCAGTTAATTGATCATTTCATTAAGCAGCCGCGTGACATGATCCAAGATATTCTTATTCAGATAGATAGGAGCCACATATTTGCTTATTGCCCCATCTTCGACATTCGATCATCCCCTACATTGAATCAATGGCCCATCATTCTGGGAACTTTTGATCTTTTTATCGAAGATCAAGTCCTTCAATTTAGTCAAGGACAAGAAGCAGGGTACGTAGTTGACGTGGCCTATGAATCAAGTAGAACCAATATCCCATTGACCATGTGGAAAAATTCTTTTCTTTGGAATCTCAATGATAACATTTTGACTCATCAGCTACATGAAATGCTGGGTGCACTCCAACCAACAAACTTCAAAATGCATGTACTGAAATTTGTCCTAGTAGGCATTGGATAGTGTGCACATTCCGTCTGGCTGAAGACGATAAACTTAGCGCTTGTTGGGAGGCAACCCAATATTTTACTTCCGTCTTTATATTTCTTTTCCTTTTAGGTCCCTGAGCAGCAGTCGCCTTGGGTATGTCGCATCTTCTTCATCACAGGTTGTTTCTCTCCTTCACAATTCTCTTATGGCTGACATGTTTTTCATATCTTTTATGCCATTGAGGACAATGTCAATCAAGTTGGGGGGTGGGACAATCAATTTGATATGCATTTATTGGAAATCTTTTGAAGAAAACTGATATCTTTCACTGAAAAAATGGTCAAATTTTTAAAACTTCTTCTCACATCCTATGAAAATTGCATGAAAATCATGTCTCATTAAGTAAATCTTAAACAAATCAGTTTTCTGTTAGTCACATTGGTTAAAGAACCTTTAAAGTTTAAATATCCCACTTTACAAAAATCCACGGTAGGATGATTTTCACATACACACGGCAACTTAGAATAAATGAAAGATCTTAAAAGTATAGAATTGCTGGAATTAACCTCAAGGATAAGACTACTTATTCTAATTTTTCTTTCGGGTTGAACAAAAGGAATGTGTAGGATCCATAATAGGGGACTGTCCCACTCAGCACGTTAAAAGAGGCGGTCATTTAAAATGGACAGCTGTAAACACTAAGACAATAGAAGGCGTTAAAAGAGCTAAAGGAAGATAGGTGGCAAAAAGTACGCACCTCCCCTCAGGCAATTCAAAGAGAGTGGCAAAAAGTACGCACTCTCAAAAGCAAAATTACAATGAAATGAAAAAAAAAACGCCACGCTAAAAAGTCCATCGTAACAAAAACATGACCAAGTCGTGAAAAGTGCTGAGTTGGGACGGAAACTGAAAAACGGTCCTCACTGACTGATCGGGAAATATTTTATTCTCTTCTCCTCCCCAGGTAGTCTTATCTAAAGGATAGTAAAGGCAAGAATATACCAGAAAGGTCGGAAACGAGTTCTAAGTGTGTCAAATTTCATGCACAATCACCTCTCGTGAATCAAAATATTGTGGGATATGAAAAACTTTAGCTTAACCAACCGGCTACCACTTAAACTGATTATGAAAGATACTACAAATGAAGCATGTTAATTCATTGTTTGTCCTAACTTTTCCTTATTTGCATTGCTAAGGGACTAGCAATGAGTAAGTTGGGGGTGTGATAAAGTGTTAAATTGATCATTTAAGGGCAATCATATGCATCATACTCACGTTTTTATCTATAAAATAGCATGAAATGATAGATAATTGCATCTCCTCTCTTCCACACCTCCCTCGGCTTCTCCATGCATGCTCCCGACGCACCATCAACCTGCCAGCAGCAACAACACATCCACCTGCACGCAGCACGCATGCATGCTTGCTCGCATGCTGTCCGCTGAAGCACCTTCTCCACGCTGCCCAGCAAAGCACAAGCCAGCAAGTTGCTGCAATCCTCCAACGCACGTCGGCGAGCCCCCTCCAGCTTCTCCACGCGCAGCCATCCACGCCAACCAGCACCCTGCTGCAAGCACCGCCCCAACAGCTGCATCCCACGTGCATGCCGGGAAGCTTCTCCACGCCTTCTTCCTAACAAGTCCACGTGTTGCCCATGCACTTAGCTGACAGCACTCAAAGCACCAGCGGCAAGCTCTCCACGGCGCACCAGCAACAGCAGCTGCATCCCACACGCATGCAGCAGCTCCACCAGCAAATCCCTGCGTGAACCAGCTAGCTCTCCTCCTCCAGCTCCTCCACATTCACCTGCAGCAACCGTGCAAAGCCTGAACCTCCATGTCTCAGCTGATTCCTCCAGCACCAGCAGCAACCGTCCACTGCAAGCTGAAACCCACTGCGCATGAAGCCAGCACCTGAACATGCACTTGCATGCCTCCTAGTTCCACTGCTCCTGTTGCATAATATTTTAATTTGGTTTGGATTATTTTAGTTTAGTTAAGTTTAAGATGTTATTGTTTATTATTTCTTGCTGCATAAAATTTGATTAGTTAAATTTAGAAGTTTTGTTGTTTTTTATAATATGTTGTGAATCTCTTTCTCTTCTCAATTTTAAATATAGTTGTATTTGTACTTTTAAAAATTAGTCTAGTTTAATTAGTAAGTTTAGTTTAATTTAATTAGATAGTTAATTAATCAATTCAAATTCCTAATTGTTTTAGATAATTAAAATCTAAGGTTTTCAAAATTAAAATTCTATCTCCCTGTGGATCGACTCGGACTCACCACTATTAATTTTCAAAATCTGATTTGAGTGAGCCGGATAAATTTAGATTGAACGTTTTCATGAGTGTTTAACGACGCACAATTTGGAACGATCACATGACAACATAGCAGTATGTCCCCCAAGATGTAGTGAATGATGTCTTCTCCTGGTCTTCTTCTGCCAATTTGATATGATTGTATCTTGAAAACCCATCCATAAATGATAAAGTCTCATAGCCAGTAGTGTTATCAATAAGTACGTCAATATGAGGCAATGGAAAATCATCTTTAGGACACGCCCGGTTTAAATCTCGGAAGTCAATGCAAATCCTGACCCTCCCGTCCTTCTTCATAACCGGGACTATGTTGGCCACCCATTGTGGATAGAGGACAACTCTAATAAATTTAGCTTTATGTAATTTGTCGACCTCTTCCTTCATCTTCAAAGCCATTTGTGGGTGGAATCGCCTTAACTTTTGCTTGACCGGGCTAGCTCCATCCTTTAATGTCAATCTGTGTTCCACTAATGACGAGTCTAACCTCGGCATATCTCCATAACTCCAGGCGAAAGTGTCCTTATAGTCTTTAAGAACTTGTACCATTGCCTTCTCATCTTCTACAGAAAGATTCTTGCTGACGAGGACAACCTTAGGTTCGTCTTCAGTCCCTAAATTGATTTCTCTGGTGGGCTCTTCTACGGCAGCTGAGGGTTCATCGAATCTCTTCACTCCACTGGCATACGCCTCAGCTGCGTCCTCGTCATCTTCTTCATCTTCAACAATGGAGTCCTTTTCATGTATCAACTCATATACCCCATATCCATCATTGACTAACTCATCATCCATACAGTCTTCTGGCATCTGAGTGGGATTTTCCAATAGCTGAGGGATCATCGAGCAAGAAAGCCATCTATTAGCTAAGTCCTTGAGGTATCTATCTGGAATATGACTACCCTTAGACTTTCTAGACTTCCTAACCTGATTAACTTGCCCAGAGCTAGACTGTCTAACTTCACTAGACTCTCTATTCTGACCTAATGAAGATGAAGCAGAATGAAAATCATGGGATACAAAAGGAAATACAGGAGAATCCTCCCGAGGGGAGGGGCAGAGTAGATTTAGAAGAGAATCTTGACCGAAAGACCCGTGCGATGGGGTATAATCGGCCAAGTAAGAGGTTTCCTCAATGAGGATCTGGGAAGAATTTGTTGCCAAATTGGCATTTTTTTTTTGGCAATAGAAGAGTTAAACATAAAACATGAATGAAGATGAATAGAAGGAGAATGAGATGAGGGAAGTGGCACCAAGGCCAGAGGATTAGGGGGATCATACAGCAGTATGTCCCAGATTAAATCATACATCCTCTCTAGATCGAGAGGAGGTGGTGGAATGAGGTCCCGTGGGGACAGAGTAATCATGACGGGCAGGGCCCGTGGAATGTCTTCAATGATGACCCGCGACCAAGTCGGGGTCAAGAGCAAAGTGCGAAACAAGGTGTGAAGCATGAAAACATGAGAAGGATAAGTCCCCCTCCAAAGCAGATCCGTGGTGTAGCCAGCTTCATAGGGGTCATCTGGCTCCCCTTCATCAGTCTCTTTTGACAGCAACATCCTTTTGTCGAAAATAGCACCGGGACCTTCGATCAGCTCATCGATCTGTGGCGGCCACTTGGGTTCTGCAGGATCGAGAAACAGCCTGTTCAATGCGATGTAGAGATCTCTTAAATAGAACCACATGTACCATTCACATTCAGGATCTTGGAATTTTCTCCTCTTCATAGGCCGCAGAGCCTCCAAGGACTGGTACGTGAGCAGTTCTGAGCAGTGTCTAGCCAAGTCTCTCCCATATATATCGTGGAGGTCAAAACATGAAGTAATGACCACCGTGTTGTCATGGCTTATTACGGGCCCCTTTACAAAATGAGTGTATAGAGTCCATGTTAGGGGGTCCCGACCTTCCTTGTGTGGTGTAGACATTGTCTCCCAGACTTTCTGGCCGCCTTCATTCTCTGCTTGCTGAACAATGTCCTGCTTCATTTTTTCCAGCCTATAGCCCAGGCCGTTTCCAGGTATTCCTCGGTGGTCTTTGACGGGAGTGGTCCTACCTTGTAACTGTATGCTCAGGCCTCTTCCAGGCTAATAGCCATTCTTCATCATTATTCTCCATCCTGGGGTACTCATGCACTTCCCCCTCTTTATGGCATTTAATGGATAAGGAGAAATAGTGGTAGTTTTCAAAGGATCAGCCACTGGATGGTAAACCTGTAATACCGACAGAAAAGGTTGTCGGGCAGGTGAAGAAGTGGGTTTGACATTCAAAGAATGAGCAGCAGCAAGGACCGGCATGCTCGTAACCTTAACGATTCGTCCTTTGAAGGGGAATTTGAGGCATTGATGATTCGTGGAGGGAATCGCCTCAAGAGTTTTTATGTAAGGACGACCCAAAATGGCATTCAAAGAAGGGTCGATTTCCAGAATGTGAAATTCGACCTCTGCATGACTTACAGGGCCTAGCTCCACCTTCAAATAAACCATTCCCAGAGGGGAACGGGTGGAATTATCATATGCCATCATGGAGATGGGGCTAGGCAACCATTTTTCCTTGGGCACACCGCACAATTCCAGGGTCTTCGGAGGTAAGACATTGATCGAAGTCTCGGTGTCAACCAGACATGCATCCACGGCCTTCTTGCAGATGTTGACCATGATGCTCAGAGTCATGCTTCTGGCCGCCGGCGGTGCTAGTTCCGATGTATGAAATGAAATAGAGGGCTGATCCCCCTGAGGAACTAACAGTGCTGCAATCTTTTCCACCGGCACGTCCTCGTTGACCATCACCTTTTGCAAATATTCCATCAGAGCTTCTTGGTGAGTCTTCGATCTTTTAATCAGTTCCAGCACGGAGATCCATGTCGGGGTCCAGTCAAGGTGCTTCAGCAGGTCATATTGAGTGCCGGTGCACTCTCTTCATTGTGTGCTTCCTCTGTCGGCTGTGATGGGCCGTCTCTAACTGTTGACTGAGGAAAGACTTTGTTGAAGATCCTCCCACTCCGGAGCGCATGTTCCTCAGCCGTGGAAGGTCCGGGTGATACTTTGAGTACCGCAGGGTTGGATGGTGCGGATGGGGTGGAGTGTTGGTATGTAGGTGATGGCGTGGGGTTAGTCAGTGGTGGCGTGGTGCGGATTAAAGGCCTTCATGGTTGGATGATGGTAGAAGTAGGGAACGGCATGCGTAGTAGCGGTTTAGAAGGTTGGATGGTATCTGGGTAAGCGGTAGTGGTAGCGGGTGAAGTAGGGAATGGTATGCGGAGTAAGGGTCTGGATGGTAGGAGGGGTGCGTAGTTAGTTTGCGGTGGGTTATTTAATGGAGGCGTAGTGGCGTAGGGTGTAATGGGTTTAAGGAAAGCGGGTGGTGGTAATGGGTTAGCGGATGCGGGGGAGTGATATGCGGGTGTTGGTATAGGGGTAATGGTAATGGGCTGTGGTCTGGGTATATGGATGGTGCAGCGTGGTGGTTGTTCTGCAGTACTCGGAATGTGACCCGTTGAATAGATAGAGGAAGAGTCCTCTATCCTCCACTGTTGCCCGCAATTAGCCTCAGACCGGCTATTTGTCAGAATAGGGGCAACTTGGTTCTGATTTTGGTGCTCCGGAAGCGGGTTCTGCACTATGCCCATGTTCAGTGGTGCCGCTGCTTGTGCTGGTGCTCTCACTTGCTGCTGTTGCTGCTGCTGTGGTGGTCTTCTTGCCTTTAAGGCAGATATGTACTTTTTCATCTCCTCCCAGTCAATGCCGCCCTGCTCGTTGAGATCATGGATGTAATCTCTAAATTTGAAGCATGTGTCAATAGTGTGTCCAGGTTGCCTATGAAAATAGCAATACCTTGAGGTATTGGCATTCTGGGGCAGATTGCCTTCTCTCTTGGCAGGACCAAGGCATTGGCTGCCATTAAAGCACTAAAAATGTCTGCCAAGGACTCTGGGAGGACTAGGTATTGTGAGTGCTTAGAATGAGTGTGTGATTATCATGAAAAATCTATGTTATTTAAGTGCACAATAAAGCCTATTAAAAAGAAACTATGTGAAGTGATCGCCAGAAACTTTTGACTTAAAAGTTCCAAAAGAAAGTTTGATCGCCTACCTGTTTAAACGTGGGAGATGTTGAGTCCTTGATTCCCCCTCCTTCAGCCGGCTGAAGAAAGAGAGTCCTTTCTTGTCTTTTGTTCTTGCTGTTTGAAGTTGAAGTTGAAGATCGTCCAGAGTTCTTGGTGATTTGCTTGTTGTTGATTTCCTTCCTTGATTCTCCTTTTGCAGCTTACAAGAAATGGAAAGAAGAATGAAGAAATGATGATGAGAACTTAAGCAAAAGTAGTATCCATTCTAATCATAGTTTTAAGCATGCAACTAAATAGCAAACTTACTTGTTGGGATGGCTTTTGAAACCCCTTTATCAAATAGGTTTTTGAAAAGAATGCTAGTGTTGTGTGTTGCATGGAATGATGATGAAGAATGCAAGATTAATGAAGATATAAATGCAGAAACGAATTGAAAAACTTATGCCGAATGGTGAAGCCTTGAATTGGATGAAGAATGGACGCCGACTTCTGGAAACAGCAGCGCTTCGGCGTTTGGACGTCGTTGCTTCGATCTTCAATTCGATATCGCTTCGATCACCAACTCTAACTTTTTTTTTTAAAAAACTTTCAAGATGCAAGGTATTTATAGACTTCTTTTGCGTCCGCGGATTTACGTGGAAAAATCTGGGATTTATCCATCTTAACCAACAGATAAATACATATTAATTCATCTTTATCTGTAATTATCTAAAACGCGTCTACCATTGCTGACGCCTTTTAGATTAATTAAGATAAGGATAAACATCCGGGAAAACTTATCTTTATCTATATTAGCTAAAACGCGTCTACATGTGTAGACGTCTTTTACACTAATTAAGATAAGGATAAACATCCGGAAGAGAAGTAGAAACAGCCTAGGAAACCTAAAACGCGTCGTACCTGACAGACGCCTTTTAGCTAATTAATCAATTGATTAAAATTCAAATTTAAACGTTAAAATAAGAATAATGTCTAAATGGCGTCCACTCAGGTAGACGTCTTTTATACTTGTTCATATTTTAACTGAAATTTGAGTTAAAATCAATTCAATTGATTAACTCAAACATGTCTGTTCGACCCGACACTCAAAAAGATCAATAAAAATTAATCAATGATTAAATATCAGACCATTCTGAGGCATTATTATATGACATGAAATTTACTCGAAATGACGTCAAAATTAGCGTGTCTACAGGTATTCTGCCCTCTTCGGGCCTGGAGGTCTTCTCTGCTGGTTATAGTCAGCAGGGGGAGGGACATTATGATATGCCGGCGGTGCGCGCGGCTGGTACTGCTGTTGTTGCTGATACTGCTGTGGCGGAGGCTGATACTGTAACTGCCGTTGCGGCGGCTGCTGTGGCTGTTGTTGTAGCTGTTGCTGATTCGGCTGCTGGGGCTGCTGATACTGGGGTTTGGCTATTGCCTGTACCCCTGCTGGTTCGGCTGCTGTGGCCACTGGTACTGTTGTTGTTGACTCTTCACAAACTGGGGCGAGTTGTTGTTCATACTGCTAACTTGCTCATGAGAGAGCGTGCCCTCGGTAGTCGGACCTGTGCTGGGGGAATTTGGCACTGCAAGTTTCCGAGGTGGAGGCCTGCTAGGTCTGTGAGGATCAAAGACGCTAGAGAACGTAGCATTCTTGAAGGCATTCTGACAGTACCGCGCTCTTTCATAGAGCTCTGCCATGCTGGTCAGATTGTTCAGGGAGAGGACTAGTTTGAACTGAGGCGTAGCGTTGGAAATGAGCATCTTTACTTGCTCCGACTCAGACAAGTGATCTTTAACTTTCTCGGCCAAGCCCCTTCATCTGTCGGCAAAACTAACAAACTCCTCGGGCTTCATCTTCTCTGCTATTAGGTCAGTAATGGACAGGGAGGGGGCAACTCTGTCCTGGTATCGTTGAATGAATTTTCGGGAGACGACACCATAGTCCTCTACTTCGGAGGGTTCCAAGGAAAAGAACCACTCGAGGGCTGGTCCCTCTAAAGATTTCCTCAACAAAAAGGCCAATGACTTCTTGTCGTTTTGCCAGAAAGATGACTCGTACATGAACTCCTTCAAGTGGGTGAAGGGGTTACCAGTACCGTTATACTTTCGGTACACTGGCATCTCAGAGGGTAGCAGGTGGAACACTGGCAGACTTGGTAAGTTGATTTCTGGTGCAGCTTTGACCCCCATTATCTTCTAGAGGTTGTTGAATTGTTCATCCATGCGCTCCATCTTTGCCAGCAACGCTTGCGTGGTCGGATCAGCCTGGGGAGGAGGTGGAGGTACTTGATAGGCATGTTGCCTGAAGTACGTAGGACAAGGAGGACAATAAAGAGGAGGTCCGGCAGAGCTTCCGCCATGCCCGAGGGCATTTTGGTAAACAGGCGTCAACGGTCTGGCCGGTTGCCTAGAAGAGGAAAGTTGCGGCCCAGCTGGCCGAGAAGTTGAGACATGGAGGCCTTCCATGGCCTGATGAATGAAGGGAGGATGATGAGGAGGTTGTTGAGGGATGGCAGGGGGAGCCGCAGGGTTCGGCTCGGCAGACTGCACAGGCGTCTTCCCCTTCAGAATGGACTAGATCGCCTCGAACTGTTGAGGGTCTAGATGGGAGGCAAGAACTCCCAAGGCATTTACAAGATCCGAGGGATCAGAATATGAGGGATCATTCTGGTTCATGTCTCCCTCGAAGATAGGGTTGGGAACCGCATGCACATGCGGGGGAGGATCAGAATATTGCTCATGAGGATGATAGAGAGGGGTTCGGACATTCCCCTCATACCGAACAGGAACACGAATAGAATTACGGGTGGCATAAGTATCTCTCCCGCTCTCAAAATTGTAACCGGAATCGCGAGAGGCATTAGCATCTCCCTCGCAGTTGATAATGGCATCTGGAGTCATGCTCAAGTCTCTGCCTGATCGAAGCAGCATGATGTTAGATTTTTCTTCAGAGATTAGCAAACAAGTTGTACAGAGATTAAACAAACAAGTGGATGTTTAACGTGATTTTAGGATTCCTTGTTTGGTTATTTGGATTTAATTAAATCACAAATTCGCTCAAGAGATAGGATCCTAGTTTCAGTTCAATGTCCACCGTTATATTCTATGGTTTTCTCTCACAACGTTATGGAAATCTAACCGGGACTTCAATTGGTACAACCAGCCCGATGATCAAGGAGGAATACCTTGATTTTGGGGACTTACGGAGGTCTTTAACACCAACTACTCTAGTCTGATCGAGGGACCTACCCAATCAGAGAGAGTTGAATACGTCAAGAAGAGTGTTCCTAAGAAGAGGAGGGTGTTAGCCTCAATGCGTATGACCTGTAGCCTGGATGGCCTCTCATGCTTAATACATAATGGGTAATAGCACACAAATCACAAAATCTGAGGACTGAAGAAGAAATAAGAAACTGCCTGAATTGCGTCGCTGTTGGTCGACGCTATTCAAACAGAGCCTTATTTTTTCGCAGAAACTCAGGCAGCAGACAGCAGAGAAATGAGACTGAAAGGCGTCTGGGTACGAGGACACAGTTTGAAATGCGTCAGTGTTCCTAGACGCTTTTTAAGTCGCAGATGCAGTTTTTCAGGAGGAATTTCTAGATCGATTCCTCCTCAAAACAGGATAAAAACGATAAACAATCAGCTCACGCAAAAAAAAAAAAATTTGTTTAGAATTTTAACAGGATAATTTGTCAAATAAAAAATTAGAATGTCAATCAATCACACAATCTTTATCACAAAAACAGCTTTTCAACTAATCAACGGGAAGTGCAAGATCTTGCCACAGGGGTGTGCACGTGGTGCACGTAGGAAATTAACTAAACTAAAAACACTCACCAATTGATGAGAGCGTGTCGAGAGACACAAGTGGTGCACTGTGGGTGCCCGATTGATAACAGTAAGAACAAAGAACTAAAAGATGGCGAGACCAACTCCCACCGTGATCGCCAAAAAAGCTGTGGGTGCTTAAAATGAGTGTGTGATTATCATAAAAAAAAAACTATGTTGTTTAAGTGCAAAAGAAACCTATTAAAAAGAAACTAAGTGATGTGATCGCCAGAAACGTTTGACTAAAAAGTTTCAAAAAAAGATTTGATCGCCTACCTGTTTGGATGTGGGAGATATTGAACTCTTGGTTCCCCTCCTTCAGCCGGCTGAAGAAAGAGAGCTCTTTCTTGTCTTTGTTCTTGCTTTGGCTGCTGTTGAGTTTTGAGGATCGTCCAGATTCCTTATTGTTTACTATTGATTCCCTCCTTTTGATTCTCCTTTGTACCTTGTAAAAAGTAGAAAGAAATAAAGAACAATGATAAGAACTTAGGAAGAAGTAATATCCATTCCAGAGAAAATTTTAAACATGCAACTAAGCAGGTAAACTCACTTGTTGAGATGGTCTTTTAAACCCCTTTAACAAATAAGTTTTGAAAATGATGCTAGTATTGTGTGTGTTACATGGAGTGATGTGATGAAGAATGTAAAATTAATGGGGTGAAAATGTGAAAAATATGTGGGAATGAATTGAAAGCTAAGCTGAATGGCCCCTGCAAGCCTTGATCTTGAGATAATCTTGAATGGACGAAGAACGGATGCTGACTCCCGGAAGCAGCACTTCAACGTCTGGACGTCGTCAAGCTTCTTTGCTCCAATTGCCACCAAAATAATTACTCAACATCACTCTCTTCTCTTTTTTTTTTACTCATTCAAGAGGCGAGATATTTATAGACTTCTTTGCATCCGTGGATTTACATGAAGAAATCTTGAGATTTATCCAGCTTAACTAACAGATAAATACATATTAATTCATCTTTATCTGTAATTATCTAAAATGCGTCGCCCATAAAAGACGCCTTTCAGATTGATTAAGATAAGGATAAATATCCGGAAAAAAATTTATCTTTATCTGTAATTAAATAAAACGCGTCGCCACTTAAAGACGCCCTTTAAACTAATTAAGATAAGGATAAACATCCGGAAGAGAAGTAAAAACAACTTAAGTAACCTAAATGGCGTCGTGACAGGCAGACGTCTTTTAGCTAATTAATCAACTAATTAAAATTCAAATTTAATCATCAAAATAGGAATAAATTCTAAATGGCGTCTACACAAGTCGACGTGTTTTAGACTTTTTCATATTTTAACTGAAATTTGAGTTAAAATCAATTTAATTAATTAACTTAAATCATGTATGTTTGACCCGACATAATTAACTCAAAAAGATCAATAAAAATTAATCAATTATTAAATATCAGACCATTCTGAGCCATTATTATATGATATGAAATTTACTCGAAATGATATCAAAATTAGTGTGTCTACACGTGTGTCCCGAGATCCTATGGTAGGGGCAATACCTGGACGTGTCCGCATTGCGCGGAACACCTTCTCTTTGAGGTGGTAGTTGAATGGCATTACAAGTTAGTAAGGCATAAAAAATATCCGCCAATGATTTTGGCAGAGGCGGATATGATGCTCGCTTAGCCATAGGACGACTGTAATTGGTTGGGGAAGGAACAGCTGAATATTATTTCTGATTGGGCTGAGTGTCAGACTTAGGATGGGAATTGGGTGTACTGGTTGGCTGCGCTAGCATACTGACCTGTTCATTGATGGTGACTCCTTCCGTGGTAGGAGTTGGTGTGGCTTTCTTGTTCCTATTTCTGTTCTCAAAGAACGAAGGCAGAGTGGAGTCTCGGATTTGAGACTAAACTACCCTAGCTCGGTTATACAGCTGAGCGAATGTTTGAAGTTCGCTAAGCATGAGAATAGCTCGGAGTTGAGGGGTAGCGTTGTTAACGAGCATAGTAACCGCTTGTGCTTCAGGGATGACAACCTCCGCTCTAGAAGCCATAGCTCTCCACCTATTAACAAAGTGAGTGAAGTCTTCATCGGACTTCATTTTTTCCATTACAAGGTCAAACAAGGTAGGGGGCAAAGTTGCCATGTGGTTGAAGTGGGTAATAAATCTTTCAGAGACCATATCAAAGTTGATTAGGTCAGTGGCTGGTAGAGAAGAAAACCATCTCAAGGCCTCTCCTTCGAGAGACTTCTGAAAAAGGTGGACAAGGAGGACTCTATCGAAGAGCTACTGGTGGGAATCTATGAGAAACCCAGATAAGTGATGGTGTGGGTCAGTAGTACCATCGTACTTCCTGTACTTAGGTACTTTGAATCTTGGTGGAAAGTAGGCCGGAGGGAGCTTACAGTAGCTCAAAATAGAATGAGGTTGCCTAAGGCTGAGATTTTCGGCCATAAGTTGCCGCACACAAGTCTCAACCTCATTCTTATAGATGAACTCCTCCTGCTTGGGAGGTGTGACCTGGTTGATGAGATTAGATGGGACTGTTTGAATGGGCATTGCTTGATTTGCCTAGGGTCGGCTAGAAGATCCTTGGAATTGAGTTTTCCGAGGAGTGGCATCCTAAATTTTGCCACGGGAAACCAACTGGATGAGTTGATCCGGAGTATAGCGTGATAACACAGCAATAAGTTCCGGATCTTCTCCAAGATTTTGAAATGTTCTACTTGAAATTACTGGCTCATCTTCTCCCTGCGAGGTAGAAGATTCATCAGAATCTTTCCTCGAAAGTCCTTCTCTAGATGCTTGGAGCATACCTATGAAGGTTTGTTGTGGATCTTCTTCAATCTCGAACAAAGGGTTGTGTATAACATTGTTGCCAAGCTCATCTATGTCATCATACACAGTGTTAATATACATTCGGTTCATCATGAAACACAGATCCTAAATGATTTTATATTTCACTTGAAAGGTTAACAATGTATTATGAGTGTTGGTTTCTAACAAATCAAGTTCAAACCCTTAACGACCCTGGACTTTTTTCAAAACTTGTTCCACCAAGGTTTAGTTAGGTGTCTTAAATTTTGGAATAACTCTCTCAGTGACACCTATGGGTGGATGATTGTGAATGGAAAGACTTAATTAATCCCTCACACAAACCCGGGGTTCCTATCGGGTGGTTTCAGGTACAACCCGCTCGGCGGCCAAGTGGGAATCCCTGGCTCGCGGAGACTCACGGAGGTTCCCGACAGAATAAGACTAGTCACACCCGAGTGGGAATCCTCAGGTGGAGAGTCAAATACTGTGGGAGAGGTGACTAGAGATGTGATGCCGGCTCTTCCTTAAAACCGCCGCGGAGGGTACCCCAAAAAACCCAGAAACTTAACAACCAACAGGTCAGAACATACAACGAATCAACAAAGCAGGCAGCAACAGCATACATATATAGAGGACGGCCAGGGACTTGGCCGTCAAAGGCAGAGGACGGCCAAGAGGTTGGCCGTCAAGTAGAGGAGGACGGCCTAGGGGCCTGCCGTCCAATGGAGTGGACGGCCTCTGTGTTGGCCATCCAATGGAGAGGACGGCCAGGGTACTGGCCGTCCAGGGGAGTAGACGGCCAGGCAAGTGGCCGTCCAAGGTGTCGGACGGCCAACTGCTTGGCCGTTTGGCGGCTTGAACGGCCTAGCAATAGGCCGTCTGGATCAAAATAAAATATATCAGGGCCTTACCTTCTTAGGTTTGATCGCGATGCGCGCAGTGGGCTATAGAGGTCCCACCATGATCGCCAGAGAGCTGTAGGCGCCCGTAACGTCCCCCGTCACTGCTGCGGGTGTCGGGTGAGGGCTTGTCCGTTCGTCTTAGCGCTGCGGCGATTTGGAAGGGTTACAAAAAAAAGTATATGATCGCCATGAGCATTACCTTACGGTCCATGTGCTCCGCAGGATGGTGAGAGTGATCGCGTTCTGAGGGAGCGGGAGACGGCGGATTCCTCTTCTCTTCCTCTGGCCGGCCAGAGGAGGAGAGCTCAGTAGTCTGCACGTAGAAATGCGGTAAGGGTCCCTGAAAGGAAAAGACAAGACAAAAGAAGAAGATAACCCAATTAGGACTTTGATATGTAGAATCTATCCATACAAATATAGAAATAAACTAAAATTGGAAGGAGACGCACCGGATGGGTGTTTGGGGAGGGAAGATGACCATATGTTATGGCCACCCACCTCCCGTTTTTTTTGTTTAAAACCTCTGGGGAGTAAGGGTTGCTAGGTCATCCTAACATGCATGCATGCAGATGGGGGTGCTCGTGTGTGAAAAGTGAAGTGATGTGTTAAAAGAGAAAAAAGAGTGAAAGGAGGAGATGATGTTACGGAGTGGATGGAGAGTGGGAATGCAATAAAATGGAAAGGATAAAAGTAAGGAGAGAGTTAAGAGAACAAGCCCATTTGGAATGCGAAAGATCCCTCCGGCTTGTCGACTGTCAAGGCTTTCTCTCGCTTGAAGTTCTTCCTGAAGCTCTCTGACTCCTTGCCAACTTAAATCCCCCTCTAACCTCAAAACCAGCCCACTTGCCAACCTCCCCTCTCGAGGGGACATGGGGGGTTTAAATAGGTGAAGGGAAAATAGGAGAAAATAGGGGTCTAAATCCCCGTAAATCATCAAAGAGCCAATGGGAAGTGGTCAAGAGTGGGAGGTGGTGTGCGCGGCAGTCACCGGAGTGGGGAATGATCGGACTAGTGGGGGTAAGTGTGGCGAGTAGAGGAGATCGTGGGAAGACGAAATCAAGATGAGAGTTAGGGGAGTGGGCGGCCAACTATCTTGCCTTCCAATCCCATGGAAGGCCAGGTAGCTGGCCTTCCACAAAGAGGTGGAAGGCGGCCCAGTTGGCCTTTCAAGGGTGGTGGAAGGCAAGGGGTGGCCTTCGAAGGGCGGTGGAAGGCAAGGGGTGGCCTTCGAAGGGCGGTGGAAGGCGGACAGGTTGGCCTCTGAAGTATGGTGGAAGGTGGACAAGTTGGCCTTCGAAGGATGGTGGAAGGTGAACAGGTTGGCCTTCTACGAAAAGGTGGCTAAAGTCGAGATTTGTTAATGGGCCTAGTTATTAGTGAGCTGAAGGATGAGATGGCTAAGATGAGGGGTTTGGTGGTGATGGGCTAATGATGGATAGGGTTCATGACCAAAGGGGGGGGGGTCCAAAATCGGTGTCTACAGTTAGTAGCATGAATAACAACCAGCCCCAATTCGTGAGGAATCAGCAACCACAGTACTAGCGACCACAGCAGCCAAACCAGTAGGGTTACAGACAACAGCAGTCGAACCCACAGTATCAACAGTCTCAGTACCAGCGGCCTCAGCAGCCGAACCAGCAGCCTTAACAGCAACCACAGCAGCAGCCACAACGGCAATTACAGTATCAACCCCCACAACAGCAGTATCAGCCCCCACAACAGCAGTAGTACCAGCCGCGCGCACCGCCGGCATACCACAATGTACCTCCTCCTGCTGATTATAACCAGCAGAGGAAGCCTCCAGGCCCGAAGGGGGCAGAATATCCAGTCCTTCCAGAGTCCTTATCGGATATTTTCAGTGCTTTAATGGCAGCCATTGCTTTGGTCCTGCCAAGAGAAAAAACAATTTGGTCCCAAAATGCCAACACTTCCAGGTATTGTTACTTCCACAGACAACCTGGACACACCATAGATGCCTGCTTCCAATTCCGAGATTATATTCATGATCTCAACGAGCAGGGAGGCATCGATTGGGAAGAGATGAAGGAGTACATATCTGCCTTAAAGGCAAGGCGACCACAACAGCAGCAGCAACAACAACAACCAAGAGCACCGGCGCAGGCAGCGGCGCCGCCAAACATGGGTATAGTGCAAAACCCACTCCCGGAGCACCAGAACCAGAACCAAGTTGCCCCTATTCTGACAAATAGCCAGTCTGAGGCTAATCGAGGGCAACAGTGGAAGATAGAGGACTCTTCCTCTATTTATTCAACAGGCCATACTCCGAGCACCGCAGAACAACCACCACGCCGGACCATCCATATACCTAGACCACAGCCCATTACCATCACACCTATACCAACATCCGCATATCACTCACCCGCACCCACTAACCCATTACCACCGCCCACTTTCCTTAAACCCATTATCCCCCACGCCACTACGCCTCCATTAAACAACCCTCCACAAGCTAATTACGCACCCCTCATGCCATCCAAACCACTACTCCGCGTACCGTTTCCCACATCACCCACTACCACTTACCCAGATACCATACAACCATCTAAACCTCTACTCCGCATGCCATTCCCCACTTCATCCGCACCAACCACTTACCCCTCCACCATCCAACCATCTAGGCCTCTTATCCGTACCATGCCACCACCAACTAACCCCACGCCATCTCCCACGTACCAACTCTCCACACCATCCACTAACCCTGCGGTGCTCAAGTTATCACCCGGCCCTTCCACAACTGAAGAACATGCACTCCGGAGTGGGAGGATCTTCAATAAGGTCTTTCCTCAATCAACGGTCAGAGACGGCCCATCACAGCCGTCGGAGGAAGCACATAATGATGAGAGTGCACCAGGCACTCAATATGACCTGTTGAAGCATCTTGACAGAACACCGGCACGAATCTCTGCGCCTGAATTGATAAAGAGATTAAAGACCCATCAGGAAGCTTTGATGGAGTATCTACAAAAAGTGATGGTCAACGAAGACGTGCCGGTAGAGAAGATCGCCGCACTACTAGTCCCTCAGGGGGATCGGCCCTCTATCCCATTTCATGCCTCGGAACTAGCACCGCCAGAAGCATGGCTCTAAGTATTACGGTCAATATATGCAAGAAGGTCGTAGATGCATGTCTGGTTGACACAGGGGCTTCAATTAATGTCCTGCCTCCGAAGACCCTTGAATTGTGCAGTGTACCCAAAGAAAAATGGTTGCCTAGCCCTATCTCTGTTACAGCTTATGATAATTCCACCCGTTCCCTTCTGAGAATGGTCTATTTAAAAGTGGAGTTGGGCCCTATATGTCATGCCGAGGTCGAATTTCACATTTTGGAAATCGACCCTTCCTTGAATGTCATCTTGGGTCGTCCTTATATGAAAACCCTCGAGGCGATTCCCTCTACGAATCATCAGTGCCTCAAATTTCCCTACAAAGGACGAATCATTAAAGTTACGAGCATGCCGATCCTTGTTGCTGCTCATTCCTTAAATATTAAGGCAACTTCTTCACCTGGCCGACAACCTTTTCTGTCGATATTACAGGTCTACCACCCGGTGGCTGATCCTTTAAAGGCCGCCACTCTTACTCCTTATCCACTGAATGCCATAAAGAGGGGGAAGTGCATGAGTACCCCTGGATGAAAGATAATGATGAAGGGTGGTTATCAGCCTGGAAAAGGCTTGGGCACACAATTACAAGGCAGAACCACGCCCATCAATGACAACCGAAGGACACCTGGAAACGGCCTGGGCTATAGGCCAAGAAAAGTGACGCAGGACATCACTCAGCAGGAAGAAAATGAAGATGGCCAAAAGGTCTAGGAGACAATGTCTACACCATGCAAAGAAGGTCGGGACCCCTTAACATGGACTCTATACACACATTTTGTCAAGGGGCCCGTAATCAATCATGACAACACGGTGGTCATTACTTCCTGTTTTGACCTCCATGATATATATGGAAGAGACCTGGCCAAACATTGTTCAGAGTTGCTCACGTACCAGTCCTTAGAGGCTCTGCGTCCAATGAAAAGGAGGAAATTTCAAGACCCTGAGTGTGAATGGTATAGATTGTTTGACTTAAAGGACCTATATATTACATTGAACAGACTGTTTCTTGATCCCTCCGAACCTAAGTGGCCGCCACAAATAGATGAACTGATTGAAGGGCCTGGTGCCATCTTTGATAAAAGAATACTGCTGTCTGAAGAAACAGATGAAGGAGAGCCAGATGACCCCTATAAAGTTGGCTATACCACGGACCTTCTCTAGAGGAGGACTTATCATTCTCACATTTTCACGCTTCATACCTTGTTCCGCACTCTGCTCCTGACCCCGACTTGGTCGCGGGTCATTACTGAAGATATTCCACGGGCTCCGCCCGTCATGATCACTCTATCCCCACGGGACTTCATTCCCCAACCTCCTCTCGATCCAGGGAGGATTTATGATCTGATCTGGGACATACTGTTGTATGATTCCCCAAATCCTTTGGCCTTAGTGCCGTTTCCTTCATCCCATTCTCCTCCTATTCATCTTCATTCTTATTTTATGTTTAATTCTTCTTTTCACCAAAAAAAAAAATGCCAACTTGGCAACAAATTTCTCTCAAATCCTCATTGAGGAAACTTCCTACTTGTCCGATTGTACCCCAACGCGTGGGTCGTTCGGTCAAGATTCTCTTCTAGATCTACTCTGCCCCTTCCATCAGGAGGATTCTCCTGTATTTCCGCCTGTATCCCATAATTTTCATTCTGCTTCATCCTCATTAGGTCAGGATAGGGAGTCTAGTGAAGTTAGGGAGTCTAGTTCTAGGCAGGTTAGCCAGGTTAGGAAGTCTAGAAAACCTAAGGGTAAACAAGTTCCAGATAGATACCCCCAAGATTTAGCCGATAAATGCCTTTCTTACTCTTTGATTCCTCAGCTATTAGAGAATCCTATTCAAATGCCAGAAGATTGTATAGATGATGAGTCAGTTAATGATGGATATGGGGTGTATGAGTTGATACATGAAAAAGACCCCATTGTTGAAGATGAGGAAGATGACGAGGACGCAGCTGAGGCATATGCCAGTGGAGTAAAAAGATTTGATGAACCTTCAGCTACCGTAGAAGAGCCCACCAAAGAGATCAATCTAGGGACTGAAGACGAACCTAAGGTTGTCCTCGTTAGCAAGAATCTTTCTGAAATGGATGAGAAGGCAATGGTACAAATTCTTAAGGATTATAAGGATACTTTCGCCTGGAGTTATGAAGATATGCCGGGGTTAGACTCATCGCTAGTGGAACACAGGTTGACATTAAAGGATAGAGCTAGCCCGGTCAAACAGAAGTTAAGGCGATTCCACCCACAAATGGCTTTAAAGATGAAAGAAGAGGTCGACAAACTACATAAAGCCAAATTCATTAGAGTTGTCCTCTATCCACAATGGGTGGCCAACATAGTCCAGGTTATGAAGAAATATGGGAAGGTTAGGATTTGTATTGACTTCCGAGATTTGAACCGGGCTTATCCTAAAGACGATTTTCCATTGCCTCACATTGATGTACTCATCGATAATACTGCTGGCTATGAAACTTTATCATTTATGGATAGATTTTCAGGATACAATCAGATTAAAGTAGCAAAAGGAGTTTAGGAAAAGACATCATTCACTACACCTTGGGGGACATATTGCTATGTTGTCATGCCTTTTGGATTAAAGAACGCTGGAACCACTTATCAAAGGGCTATGATAGCGATATTTCACGACATGATGCATATCGATCTAGAAGTGTATGTGGATGACTTGTTGGTGAAATATAAGACTAAGGCTGAGCACGCCAAAGTTCTGGCAAGAGTATTAGAAAGATCAAGGGACTATCAGTTAAAGATGAACCCTAAGAAATGTGTCTTCGGGGTATCCTCAGGGAAATTACTTGGATTCATTGTCAGTAAGCGGGGAATTGAGATCGATCCCAACAAGGCGAAGGCTATCAGAGAGATGCCACCTCCCAAGAACTTGAAAGAGTTAAAAGGATTGATCGGGAGATTGCAATTTATTCGCCGTTTTGTCTCTCAGCACTCACAAAGGTGTAAGCCGTTTTACGAGCTCACTAAGCCGAGAGTCAAATTCGATTGGGACGATAAGTGTCAAGAGGCGTTCGATAGATTAAAGAATTATTTGGCAAGTCCTCCTGTTTTGAGACCACCATCTCCAGGCAAACTATTAATACTTTACATTTCTGTCCTGGATGATGCGGTGGGGCTGTCCTAGCGCAAGAAGATGAAGAAGGAAAGGAGAGGGCAGCCTACTATCTCTTTAAACTTATCAACCCCGCTGAGCAAAGATACACAGCGATGGAGAAAACATGTGCAGCATTGGTATGGGTTGTTCAGAAATTGAAGCATTATTTTCTAGCCCATGAAGTCCATCTTATCGCTAGGATGAATCCAATCAAGTTTCTCCTGGAGAAATATGTCCTTACTGATAGGTTAGCACGATGGCAAAGCTTTCTATCTCAATTCGATATCACTTACATTCAGCAGAAAGCGATCAAAGGTTATGCTATAGCAGAACATCTCGCTCATCACCCCCTTCCTCGTTTTGATCCAGTCCGATCGGAGTTTCCGGATGAGGAACTGATGTCCATAGACCAAATCAAAGATGACATGTGGACTCTGCATTTTGACGGAGCTCTGAATTCCCATGGAAAGGGTATTGGCATTGTTCTGTTATCACCTGAAGGTGTCACCATTCCACAAGCCTTTCAACTTGACTTCCCAGTCACTAACAATATAGCTGAATACGAGGCACTCCTTGCTGGCCTCGAGGTTGCTCATCTCTATAGTGCTACCAAACTCAGAATTGTGGGTGATAGCCAATTGATTCTCCGCCAGGTGTTAACCAAATATCGAACTCTTGATCCCAAGCTCAAGTCTTATCAAGAACTTACCTCTGCTTATGCAAAGCTTTTCACAAAATTGATCTTTGTCCATGTTCCTAAGAATCAGAACATCTTAGTTGACGCTCTAGCCTCACTTGTATCTTCTCTTAATTTTCCAATCAGCAGACAATCCGAATCAATCGTTGTTCATAGGCGTCTTTCACCCGCCGTGAAAGACCCTTCATTCCTTAGGACTAAGGAGAAGCTTCTAAAGAAGGTCAGAGATTGAGATATTGTGAAAAAGAGAGAGAATATGTTAATGGAGCTGTTATAAGAGATGAATGATGAACAAAAATCATGGTATTACGAAATTGCCAAATATTGTGAAGATCAATCATATCCTGAAGAAGCCACAACTGAGGAAAAAAGGGCTATCAGGAGAGTCACTCAAAGATACACCCTAGTTGGGGGAGCATTATACAAAAGAGGTTTTGATGGAGTTCTTCTAAGATGTTTAGACAAAGATGAGCTTTGGAAGGTTATGGAAGGAGCTCATGCTGGAGTTTGTGGTGGCCATGTTAATGGACAGATGTTAGCAAAGAAAATCCTTCGACAATGATTCTATTGGCCAACCATGGAAGAAGATTGTGTAGGATATGTCCGTAGGTGTGCTAAGTGTCAACTTCACGCCGATAAGATTCATTCTCCTGCATCTTCACTCCACCCTGTTTCCTCCCCATTGCCTTTCTCCATGTGGGCTTTCGATGTCATTGGACCCCTTGGTAATCCTGATTCCGGCATTAAGCAGAAGTCCTTCATCCTCACGGCAACGGAATACTTCACCAAGTGGGCAGAAGCTGAAGCATACACGGAAGTCAAAGCATCAACCGTCTGCAAGTTCATCATGAAGAACATCATCACCAGATTTAGAATTCTAAGTACCATCGTCACCGACAATGGACCACAGTTCGTGTCACAAGAACTGAAAGACCTCTGCAACAGGTACAAAATTGCATTGCATCATTCGTCTCATTATTATCCGCAAGGCAATGGTCAAGGAGAGACAACTAACAAGACTTTGATAAAAATCATCAAAAAGATGTGCAACTCTAATAAATTCACAGACTGGCCAGAAAAATTGATTGAGGCTCTATGGGCCTACGGAACTTCAATCCGCACACCCACCGGACAAACCCCTTATTCCTTAACATTTGGAATGGAGGCAGTAGTTCCATACAAGATCCTTATACCGTCATTAAGAGTACAATTGAATAAGGAATTTTCTATTGATGAAAACCGTTCAACACTCCTTGCTCAATTGGAACTCTTAGACGAGAAAAGACGGTCAGCTGCTAATCATGCAAGAGTTTATCAAAATAAATTAGCACGTTTTTATCAAAAGAAAGTCTTCGAACGTAAGTTCAAAGTTGGTGAAATGGTCGTCAAAAGAATTTTTGTAAAACCTGGTGGTCCGCGTTCTAAGCTCCAACCCAATTGGGAAGGACCATATGTTGTATCACATGCTTTTCATGGTAACGCTTACCGTCTAGTTAATACAGAAGGAGAAGAGTTAACTCACCCTTGGAATGGTCTGTATCTCAAGAAATACTACCCTTAGGTTAAAAAGTCGATCAGCATGGTGCAAAGACCAGTGGAATCAGAAAATTTAGAAACTCAAATTCTCTTATCGGTCTGAATAATTTAATTCAAACACATTACTACACACACTGACACGTTTGATTCGTAAGTAACAAGAGATGCCAAGTCCTTAGGGATACCGAAAGTTTGACTGAAAGTGTAAAGTGCAAATCATTCTTTTTAAACAAAATTCTGTTTTTACACTCGACCCATAATGTCGGAACGAGGCTTAAAATAGACTATCAAGAATACCTGCCATCTTAGTAGGAGGCCGTCATAAAAAAAATGAGGGAGATCCGTCCCAAGAAAAAGAAAAAAAAGCAAACGCAAAAGGCAAAAGTCAAATGTCAAATCAAAAGGCCATTACACTACAAACGTTACATCAAGGCCATGAAATAAAATGAAAGGGAACGCAAGGTCGATAAATATCCCGGAAAGAAAATGACCAAACCCCAACAGATATTCGGGTAAGAAAGGAACATCGTTTTAGGTCTCTGGAACCTTCTCGTGGGCTTTCTAAACCAATTCTTCCTTTCTTTCTGAAGAGGTGTACTCCAAGCTTAAGGAACGGCCTAGATTGATTGAGGATCAAATCATCAAATGGGATCACGAATGGAAACACAAGTTCAAGCACGATGGGTCTAAATTAGATTATTGAAGAACAATCTGGAAATTAAGTTAATAAATGAATATGTTTCCTTTTTCATCTGAGTACCATGCTGGTCTTTTAATTTGCACTATATTTCAAGATCCAAAAAAAGTACATATTTCAAAATCCAAAAAAAAGTACATATATCAAAATCCAAAAAAAAAAAGTATATATATTCCAAAACCCAAACAAAAATGAAAATGTCTAAACAAAAAAATTTCAATTAGCATCTGCTTATTGTATCTAGTGTGTTTCATTCTCTTTATTTTCAGTGAGCATTTGTGTGCTTGCATGTTGCATTTTGCTCATATTTTGATTATTCATGCTACCTTTGTTAATAAAGGCTATCCCCTTGACCCTTCTACTAAGAAAAAGATTGATCGATCATTCACTTGACTGAGTAAGGGGCTAAGCCTGAATAGATGCTTAACATGTTTGTTCAAGTCATATACAGGATACAAGGCATGAAGAGAGTTGGAATCCGGATTGAAGACAGCCAGAACTTGTTTCTACGATTGAAAGGCGTCGTTGAACAGCGACATGTTTTGGTTCATGTTAATGGTGTCGGCGCGACACGACGCGTTTCAGAAATTCAAAGAAATGATTGCAAATCTGAAAATTTAAAGAAAAAGTATATGAGTCCCGACCGTGGCTAAAAAGACGGTTATCTCTATCTCTTGTACTATTTCATGTGATTAATTTGCATTATCATCATTGCTATATGTAAATATTTATTAGATTATATCAAGGACCTTGTGGTTTTGATAAAACTGGAATTTGAGTTTCCCTTCAACAAAAACGGTGATAATTCCATAAAATTCTTAATCACACGGATAGGCCGTTGGATTGTTAATTAGTAAGGACGATGATTCCACTTTTGTGAAACGGTGTGTGGATAAACAAACTTCGGCTTAGCACTGAATTACAAGAATTAGTATCTTGACTCATTAATGACAATTTAACAATATTATCCTCGATTATTTTATATTTTATTTGACTTTATATTTTTCTTTTAGCCCAGCATGCATCATATAGGACTTTGATATAATTGTGATAAGAATTAATGATTGATTAAGTTTCAGACCATTGATCAAATAATTCAAACCTGATATGAAATATTCCATTCTAAATTGAATATCTTGATTATCTTTGAGGTTCGCTTGAAAATATCTTTAGAATTATATCCTTTCTTGGACTCTTTATCCAATATTTGTTGTTTTCTTTTAAGATCCATCATTGTTGCACCACGTCCACATTGGTTGGCAATCGCTCCCCATGATGAAACCTGCAGTGTCTATGACCTGAGGCACTTCCCAATCTGTGGAGGCTGATCGACCTTATTTTATTTTCTTGTCTATCTCATCCCAACAGGATTGATTCCATCGATATCCTTGAGCTATCTTCATTGATGATTTTGAGAAAAATTTCAATCATGTGATGTTAAGAGCGTGTCTCATCACACCTTGGCATCACCTTTTCAATACATTCCATTTCATTTCACTCCCTTGCAAAGACGATGCCAAGGTGAGACAGCTGTAGACACGCTAATTTTGACATCATTTTGAGTAAATTTCATATCATATAATAATGCCTCTGAATAGTGTGATATTTAATTATTAGTTAATTTTTATTAATCTTTTTGAAATTAATTATCTAAATAGTATCGGGTCAAACAGACATAATTTAAGTTAATTAATTAAATTAATTTTAACTCAAATTTTAATCAAATATGAAAAAGTTTAAAAGACGTCGATATGTGTAGACGCCATTTAGAGTTTATTCTTATTTTGATTATTAAAGTTTGAATTTTAATTAATTGATTAATTAGCTAAAAGACGTCGGCATGGCACGACACCATTTAGGTTTCCTAAGCTGATTCTGTCTCTTTTTCCGGATGTTTATCCTTATCTTAATTAGTCTAAAAGACGTCTCCCATAGGCGACGCGTTTTAGATAATTATAGATAATGATAAATTAATCTGTGTTTATCTGTTTGTTAGTTAGATAAGTTTCAAAATTCTTTCATGTTAATCCATTAATGTAAAGTCTATAAATACACAACCCCTTGGTCATTAAAAAGTTAGTGATTATTGGTGATCAAAGTGATAATAGTGATTTTTAGTGAGAAATAGTGATGATAGTGATTACGAGTGATAATTCTTGAAAGATTAGTGAGTGATCTAAGAAGAAGACGACGTCCAAACGTTGAAAAAATCGAGGTGATGCTGCTTCCAGGAGTCCGCATCTTTCCTTCATCGCTTCTTCGTACTTTCAAGAGCATTCAAGACCAAGGCTTTTCAAGGGCCATTCAATTTAGCTCTTAATTAATTTCTCACATTTTTCTCACATTTTCATCACATTAGCATCATATTTTCATCACATCACTCCATGCAACACACACTCACTAGCATTCTTTCTTAATCCATATTTCAAGGGGTTTAAAAGACCATCCCAACAAGTGAGTTCGTTTGTTTAGTTGCATGATTAAAATTTCTTTTGGAACGGATACTACTTTTGCTTGAGTTCTCATTGTTCTTCATTTCTTTCCATTTTGTTGCAAGGTGCAAGAGGAGATCAAAAGGAGAGAATCAACAACGAAAAGGAATCTGGACGATCCTCAAAGTCCGATAAGCATCCAAAGCAAGAACAAAGTAAAAAGGGCTCTCTTTCTTCAACCGACTGAAGGAGGGGAATCAAGGACTCGAACATCTCCCACATCCAAAATAGGTAAGCGATCAAACTTTTTCTTTTGGAACTTTTTAGTTAAAAGTTTATGGCAATCACATTCACTTAGTTTCTAATAGGTTTATTTGTCACTTAAAACAACATAATTTTTCATGATAATCACACACCCAATTTTAGCACTCACAATTCCCTACCATTGTTTAGTATGAAGCATTTACACCCAAACAGTCTTAAGTGTGATATATTGGACTTCCTCCCTTTTTAGAGTTTATAAGAAGTCTTGTGAAGAATAGGTCTGATAAGTGCACGGTTAGTAACATAACTAGTCATTTTGATTTCTTCGGCCTAAAAATAATGAGATAAACCATTCTCACAGAGCATCATTCTAGGCATATCAATTAAAGTCTGATTCTTTCTCTCAACAACACCATTTTGTGGAGGTGTTCTCAAAGCCGAAAAGTTATAGCTAAAATCATTTTCATCACAAAATTCAAATAATTTAAGATTTTTTATTTCCTTACCATAATCGCTTCTAATGTTGGTGATAGAATATCCCTTATCATTTTGCACTTTCTTACAAAACTTGATAAAACTTGATAAATAGAATTAGAGAATCGCTTTTATGAGAAAGATAAAGCACCCAAGTAAATCTAGAGAAGTCATCAGCAATAACAAAACTATAACTCTGACCTTCTAGACTAGCAACACTTGTCTATCCAAATAGATCAATGTGAAGCAGCTGAAGTGGTCTAATAGTGGAAACAATATTCTTAGATTTGAAGGATACTTTGATTTGCTTATTTTTGGTATATGCATCATAAATTTTGTTTAGCTCAAACTTACCCTTGGGCAAACCATTGACTAGATCATACTTTACTAGCTTGGACAAAATACCCATGCTAGAATGACCCAATCTCCTATGCCAAAGCCAGCTAAGTCATGATGGTTAGCCGAAAAACAAACCTTAAATCATGAAGTTCACTTAAATAAACTACATATATATTGTCACTTATTCTTTCAATAAATTTAGTTTTATTGGAAGTAGCATCAATGATGGAGCAATGGCTTGCTTCAAAGATTACTTTGCATCCCTTGTCACATAATTGACTTATGGTCAATATATTATATTTCAACCCAACAACAAAAAGAACATTCTCAATAGAAGTGAAAGAGTCATTACCTACATGTCTAATTTTCATGACCTTACCTTTGCCATTGTCACCGAACATTACCAAGCCTCCCTCTTTGTCTTCCAAGTTGGAGAAAAACTCTTTGCTATCAGTCATGTGATGAAAACATCCACTGTCCAAGTACCACATCCCACTTGAACTTGAAGCTTCTAGGCACACCTACAAGAATGAGAATAGCTCATGTGGTTTTCTTTGGTACTCATGTTTTATTGGGTCCATTAAGGTTGGTTTCTTTCTCCAATTGATCTTTTAGTACCCAAATGGCCTTTATCTTATGAATGTTTCTTTTGTACCAACATTCCTAGCATATGTGCCCTTTTCTTCCACAAAAGTTGCATATGGCAAACAGAAAGGTAGAAAGGGAGGTTTTGATAAAAGATTGGTTAGAAGCTTTCTTACCATACTTACCACTTCATGGTTATTGTCCAATACCTTCCTTGCGGAAAACTCCCTTTGAAGAAGCAAGAATGGCATCAAGATTATCCCTTCCTTTGACAAGCTTGGACAAACCATTCTTTAACTTTTCTCTCTCATCATTTAACATTTTAATTTTCTCATGAAAGCTAAAAATGTCATTTTTAATTGAAATCTCATGCTTCAAGGAATCATTTTCAGATTTTAACAAGTCATTTTCCGTCATGAGAGCCTTAAGTTGACATTCATTGAGATATGATGCTAATTCCTTACTAAGCCTCTTGTTTTCTTACTTAGTAAGTATATTTCTAGAATATACATCATCAAAGGCTTCTGGAAATTCTTCTAAAGTGAAAGGTAAAGGTTGAGGAATTACCTCATCTATTTGTCTTGCCATGAGACATAAGGTAGCCATTTCTTCCTCCACGGATTCCTCTGAAGAAGAGTCTTCTTCATCACTCCATGTTGCCACTATTGCTTTCTTCTTTCTTGTCCTTTCTTTGTCCTTTTTGTATTTCTTATTTAGCTCAAGGCATTCTCCTCTCATATGTCCGAGTTTTTTAAGTGCATAGCAAATAATTTCATCAATTTTTGAGGATTCTCCCTTACCTTGGTACCTCCAATAAGTTTTGGCTTGCAGTCCTTGTAATTTCTTCTTTCTCAAGAATCTTTTGATCTGTTTTGAGATCATAGCCACATCACCTTCGTCTAGATCCCCGCTTTCATCACTTGATGAGTCTAGTGTAGAAGAAGCTTCGAAAGCAATGGACTACTTCTTTTGATCATCCTCATGGACTTGTAGCACGTTGATTTCGTATGTTATCAAGTATCCCATGAGTTCGTCGAGAGATAGAGTTGATAGATCCTTTAGCTCTTCTATAGCAGTGACCTTGGGATTCCATGTAATGACCCGCTACCCTATAATCAGAGATCTGATTACTAAATGGGTATCGAATCATTAAAATTAGGAGCCGAACTAAGATCTCAAATAAGTCTGAGAAATAAATGATAATCTGAGCTAAAAATTCCACACAACTTTGAATTGCAAAGTAAAAGTGCAGAAAATAAAATTATTATAGTCCGACTTGATTCAGCAAATAAATACATAGTCTACAACTAAAATGAGATAATAATGCGTACAAGCTAGAAATAATAGTACAACTACATCGGGGCATACTCCGGAACAGTGACTGCTAACGCGCAACCCGAGACATAATCCACAACTCCTACGCCTACTAGGAATCCTCACATGAAAACACAGGGAGTGAGTCACACTAGAATTGGCTCAGTAGGGATCCTGCGATCCCTACCTCCCCCCCCCCCCCCCCCCCCCACACACACACACAATCGCAACGCAACAGGAGATATAGGCAACACATGCATAAATAAAGTGATAAATAAACCACACGTCCACAATTAAGAGACACAAGAAACTGCCAAGTCAACCAGGAAAAACACCGATCCACTGAAACAGAACAAAAACCCCTCAGATAACACGTTAGCTACTCCGGCCTGTCTAGCTCTAGGTGGTTCTACATCCGCCCAGTCACGAGTGACAACTCCGAAATGTACCACTCCCACACTGGTACTAGCTACTACCCCGGGATACACCCGGTGGCCCTCGCCTCCTAGGCGCGACCGTGTCACTACATGGGGATTTTCATCTCTTTCCTTTCACGTTGAAAAGTATTGAAACCCTGTGTGTGACGGCCACATCGAAACAAGGCAATGCCTAGCCTCCTAGGCCAATATATTTTTTATAACCTTGTCCTGAATTCTATATATGAATGGGAATTTGGGAACTATTAAACCCTATAGAAAATGTATACATTTCAAATAGACCTAATCAATCCCAAAGATTCTTACTGCAAATTCCTTTGAGATCTCCTCCTCTATTTCAGATGGGTATGAGGTTGCCCATGATCCGAAGACCTCATACCTTATTAAATTCATGTATCCTTCTATTCCTCTTTCCCTTTCACATACATCATCATGTGCCTCTCAGTGGATAAATTTTGGGATCTCAGGCAAGGGAGAGAAATAAGAAGAGAAACAAAAGTGGTGGGTCCACAGCTGCTACTAAGGTTTGTTTAAAATAAATGTTAGGAAGTGTAAAATCATGAAACGTTCCCCAGTATAAACAATAGTGAAGTGCCTATTTCTCTCCGTCTCCCTCTGTGGTCGTGGCCATAATGACCAGTTTGCCCCTGCTCCCCTGGCAACTCTTGACGAACTACTAAGGTCTCGACAGTCATTGCATGTATTTTCTTTAGAGACCTTAAACTCCAACCGGTTTCAATAGATTAGGTAGGGGGAAGTGATGTTTACTCTTGGCAGTTCGCATTTCCCACACTGTCGCATGCAACATTCTACAAAGACATCTTTGGTGCATTTCCAGTTCTGCCCCTGTATATATGGTGACCGTTTTGCCTCCGTATATATACGGAGCTTATCACTGGATTTAAGATATATTAATCTGCAAGAATTGTGGGAGTATTGGTGAACAAGAGCAATGTTGTAGGCAGCTGCCTAACAATACGAGTGTTAGACGTTAGTCACCTAAGATCACCCATCCTCGAATCCAAGACAAGTGCTCTTACCATGACGGTGTGGCAGACACACTACACCGAGGGGCACCGCTAAGGGGGAGACTTATTCCGTATGCCAGGTTGATACAAGTCACCAAGTCCTCGAATGAGTCGTTGGCAAATACCCTTAGGTCGGGACTCCACAGCTCATGCCCATACTCCTTAGTCATGTGACTGTGGGTCTCCCCTTTAAAGGGGAAAGAAAACGAATTACCGAGGGTAGAGCTTGACTCGGTCTTGGCTAGGAGGCCCTCCCATCCCAGAGGGGCACCACTAAAGGGGGCATCGCCTGCTACTACTTTCTTGGCCTTCCTCAAGGCCTTCTTGGTGACCCTCTCTTCCCACCACTTCCACTTGGCCACCTTGTCATGGTTGGGGTCCTCAACAACCCTTTTCCTATATGCTTCTTTTGCCATCGTTACAACCCGACCTTCTAGGGAAGCTACAATGGGGGCCCTCGGCACTAGCATTGACATAAGTAAAAGGACATCAATGGAGGAGCAAGAGTGAAGTAGTAGCGTGAGGGAAAGGTGAAAAGAACCCCCACTGGGGAGTGAAATAGAACATGAAACTGTGAGCTCTCAAGCAGTGAAAGGCAAATGCGATCTCTGACCGTGTGCTTGTTGAAGAATGAGCCGGTGACTCATAGGTAGTGGCTTGGTTAAGGGAATCCACCAGAGCCATAGCGAAAGCTAGTCTTCATAGAGCGAGTGTCACTGCTTATGGACCCGAACCTAGGCGATCTATGCATGAGTAGGATGAAGCTTGGATGAAACTAAGTGGAGATCCGAACTGACTGATGTTGAAGAATCAACGGATCAGTTGTGGTTAAGGGTGAAATGCCACTTGAATCCAAAGCTAGCTGGTTCTCCCCGAAATGCGTTGAGGCGCAGTGGAAAAGTTGACAAACAAGTCACCCTTACTGTCACTCTACAGAACCGTACATAAGATTTTCACCTCATACGCTTCCTCGTTCAATTCTTTCGAAGTAATTGGATCATTTTCCTCGTTCAAGAATCTCCTCCCTTCTTCCACTCCACCTGAAGAGTAACTAACACCAATTCAGTCACGTTGTTATGTTCCAATTGAACACTTTCCATTTTTTATTATGATCAAAGGAGAAGATTATTCTTTTTACCAAACATATGCGGATCAAACCACTTATAATAAGAACAAGAGATCTTTCTCGATCAATCCCTTTGTCCCTCATCTTTCGAGAATAAGAAAGATCCTTTTTGAGTTTGAATTTGTTCATTTAGAATATGGGTTCTTCTACTTATACTTATTTATTTGATTTTCATTTTGATTTTATTTTATTCTTTATTTCATTTCAATTTTTGTCTTTCCCACTCTTTTTTTTAATTCCCTTCTATCATTCCTTAAGTCCCACAATTTTGATCCTGTAGAATCTGACCAATTTTCTCATCGAGCGAAGGGTACGAAATAAATCAGATTTTTTTCGATCAAAAGTAATATGTGAAATCTTCGATTTTTTCCTCTTCCTCTATCCCCTATCCCATAGGTACATTTTTTGAATCAATAGAGATTTTTTTCTTCTATTCTAGAAGACGAGGCCGACTTACTCTCAACATTGACAGCGATGGTCTCCTCGCTAGACAACTCCTCGACTTCCACGAGCTTGTCGACTGAGGGCATCTTGCCACAACCATAGTGGTCTCGTAGGCCTCCTTTGGCACAGGGGGGACAGGAAGACAAGGAGCAGCCGAGCCAAAAGATTTTTAGGGTCTGGCTAGGTGTTGGCCCGCACCGACCTCGCGACATCTCCTAGGAGTTCAGTAATATCCATCGTTCCAGATGCCGCCATTTGAATCACTTTTGCTTGGTCCTCGGCTCGGAGCATAGGTGTATCTGCCGATCCCTAGGCTAGCGGCCCCCAGGTCGTCAGGAATGGCCATACAATCTTATCCCCTTTTGATAGGCCGACGTATACGAACAGCACTTTCCAGTTATGAATGGATGAGGGCTTCCCAGAGAAGATGCCGCACCCAGATCAAGAATAAAAGTACTACTAGGATGACTTACTACTCTACTTTATGGTGAATATGTAACGAAAAGAAAGGAGGTCAGGGGCTATGCCCAACTGATTGCAAAGAACAATGAAAGAATAGATGGTGTGTCAAGAGTTCGAAAGAAATTGAGATGGATCGAGACCATAAAAGTTGATAAAATCAAGGATGAAAGGGTGAAGGAGGGAGACGGAATCCGATCTGGAGGCTTTGTTTGTAAATGGTGAAATACCCTGCCTAGGGACTATCGGCTCGGTCCTATGGATGGGGCCTCCACAGTTAGACCTATTCCAAAAAGTCGAAGCAGTCCCATAATGTTATGCCCCGCACTTTTACAACCATTAATAAATTTAATTAATTTAAATTAGATCAATTAACTAATTATAAGAATCTATGACTGAATTTAAGTTACTTGATTTAGTCCAATTAACCCAATTATGAAAGTCCAATAGCCCAATTATACTACTAAGAATAGCCCACTAGTTTAACTCAAATTCTAGGTTGATGCATTAGACAGCAACATAATAAAATAATGATAACCTTTTGTAGAAAATTATGATTAAGGCATAGTTGATATCATTGGAAAGAGAATAAAAAGATCTATAACTTTGTAGAATACAATGTTTACTACTTCAGATACTTTAGAGGTCAAAAATAACGATGATCAATTTTAGAAAGGGCTGCCCATAGAGAACAAGTCTTAATTAGACTAGGATTTGAATTAGGAAACAAAAGATGGTATAATTAATGTTAACCACGATCCAAAAAGTTATGTATAATATATTTTACTTGGATTAGAAGTAAAATAATACTAAATTTGAATATAATTAAAATTTTAATTGATAGATAGAAAGTCATAATTGGAATCCTACTTGAACTAGAATTCTGTACACATATTTGCTTAACACAGTCTCAGTCATTTAAGCATAACTTCGTGTATAAAATTCAACATTAAGTAAGACAATTTTCATTAAACGATGACCAAAAATTCTATAAGTTTTATAAAGACCATATGTTTAAAATAAGTCGTTTACTAGTCAGAATCAGGATATCTTTGGACGAGAAGAAAATCTACTAGATTTCTAGATTTGGAGTACTCATGACAGTAGGTCAGTAAAATAGGCATATCTTTTTGTATAGATATCCACAAATAGTGATATTAGAGGCATTGGAAAGGTAATAAAAAGTTATAAAACTTTATAGAATGAAGCGTTTACTAATTCGGATGTTTAAGGGTCGAATTTAATAATCTTCAGAAAAGAAAATTGCGAGTGGTGTGAACAGAGTCCGATTTGTACTATAAAGTGAGTTTGACTTGGAAATCAAATTATGGAGAATAGGAGTTCGACTTCAGCAAAGAAAAAGGGTGTTAGTGGTTGTATTATGAAGAAAAATAAGTATAAATAGAGCATTAGGGTCGTGCTCATGCTCTATTGTATGCAGCTCTCTTCCAAAGATAAGTTTATGTGGTGTTCTTGAGATAATAGAATTGATTCATAGTTATTTCTTTTTGGAATTTAATTATAATTAATGTTTTATGTTATTGGAGGCTTAGAGAATATGGCAAAGAGCTTAGAGAATGTATAAAAGAGATTAGAAGAAGAAAAAATTATGGATAAATAGCAAGAAAGCTATGGGGGGACTAGGAGTTGATCTTTCTTCAAGAGGTAGGTGGATAATTCTAAACTTGATCTACTCTGTATTAAAAATTATATTATTTTTAAAAAATTTAAAAGCTAAAAAATTAGTAAAAATTTTGATTTATGTCTACTTCATGATCATCAAGTTTCATATTTTTGTGATCTTATTTACTATTTATTCCATGATTATTATCTCAGCCTAGACAATCTATCTGTTCAATCTGTTATATTTCTAATTATGATCACACGAGTTACAAATGTTTGTTATCCTTAGTCCGATGTCTAACTGAGCTAAAATTTTAATATAAGCTTCTATAATAGGTTTATAATTTTCGAAGTTCTATTAATATTTATTCCGTAATATTCTTCTCATACTATATAATATGTTTTGGCAGTTTTCAAACCTAGCTTATGAATCTTATATCTCACATGATTCATATCTAAATCATGCCACACTTTATGGAGACCTTTGTTATACTATCTTTGACGTTTTTGGAAAGTTTGAGAACTTTATAATCCCATTTGGTGTTTATTTACCCTCTGTTTTGATTTGTTAAAAGTCTATTTAAGTTGGATTTCCCCGAATAAATGTGAGAATCTATAATTATATCAAACCAATCCAGAAATTAATGAAACTTTGTCCACACTTTAAATATGAACTTTTTGACATGTTCTCCAATTTTGATAAGTTTCTGAATCTGTTTGATATTATTCGCCCTATTTGTTAATTTGTTAGCTCTAAAATTAGTTTTAATGATCGAAAATATGTTTATTATTCCGAAAATTTTAAGAAAATTCTTTTGGTTATATTTTTTGTCTAGAAACATATTTTTATCAGCTTTTCTCTAATTATTCATCTATATGATCATGTTGATTCTTTCAGTGACTGTTTTGTATAAAAAATATATATATTTTAACTTTTATATATAAGTATCGCTATGCTAAATTAATTTCAGATCTATGATCATTATGAAATCTATGAAGAATATGATTGTGCCATATTTGTTTGATATATCTTTGGACATTGCCATCTTAAGGAGATTGGGGCTTATTCCATAAGTGTTTGTGGATGAGTTCTGCCCGTGAGTAATAGGAAAATTCCGGTGATTGTATTTTGTTTGCAGTTATCTGATGTGGGACAATAGACTCTCCGACTGTGCATGTGCCATGACCTTAGCATACTTGCCTATATGTTCTAGTATTTATTTGTTCGGCTCTTTATATGGTGGTTGGATGCATGTCTATTTGATATATTTGTATTTGATTTGTTTGGCACATAATTATGAAACATAATCTGTTGTTTAGATCTATTTGATTCAGCTTATAATCTACTCAATTTGTTCTTTTGACATCTATGCTCAGTTATTTTAATTTCAACCTATTTGATTAAGAATCCATGTTTATTTTAATTAGCTATTTTAACAATATGAACTCTGATTTGATAAGCTACCATGCCATGATAAATTTGCTATATGTTCAGTTCGATATGTTCAGTTTGACATATGATATGTTCTGATCATGGCTAGTAGACTTATTTAGTTAGATAAGAATCTGATTATGCCATATATGTTGTATGTTAGTCGATCTATTCATGCTATTAGAAAACACATTTGATTTGATAAGCTTATATCTAATCATGTTTTGTATCATTTTCTTATTTGAGCTATATGCAGAATTGTGTAAGATCCTGTTTAGTATAATTGTATAATGTGATTTGTAGAATTTACTATATGATAAGTCATGTGGATGGTTTGAAACGTACCGAGTGGCTGTACTCATAATCCCTATTAATATTTTCAGAGTAAGAGAAAGAGAATCCAAAATTTGACGAGACTTCTGATTAAGGCATTTGACATCTTAACGAGGTTATTTAGATTGAAATTTATAACTTTCTTAGACTTGATACAATAGGGATAATGAGAGATTGATTTTTTTTTTTATGAAATTGAAAATTTATACACAATTGATGGATATTGTAATTTGTAAACTTTAGTATTGACTATATTTGGTTATTTTAGATTAGTTGATGGTTATGCCATTTATTTAAATTGTCTTATGGTTGTTTAGCTCTCATATATGTTTGTTATAGTAGAATTTGTTCTGAGATTACACAGTCGGACTCCGAGTTAAGAAAAAAAAAAAAAGTGAACCGGATCCGAGGGATAACACAACTCTTGAATCGCCTCTCAAGAGAGGTTAGAGGGCATGTTGGCAACCCATTCGGCTGGCCGCCGACTTGACTCAAGGGCTCTACCCGCCAGGAGTTAGCTTGGTTAGATGACGTGTAAGCAAAATTATAAGAGGTGGGCTAGCCCTCCCTTGTTGATAAAAGGGAGTTGGATCCAAAGAAGGTGGAAAGAGTAATTGAGTCAGCCCCCTTGATATTAGACTAGTAGGAGCTGCTCAAACCATATGAAAAAGAAAGGACATGAACAAGTGTATGATAGGATTGAGTTGGAGGCTTACCCCCATTACTTACTCAACTTGCGCCACTCGAAAAGATGCACCCAAGCCACTTCCTCTCTACGCTCGACCCGACTCCCTCGCATTGGCAAGCACAAGACGATCTAGTGTGAGCCTTCAGCCCTATTTATAGGAGCAACCTGAGGGTCTCTCCAAAGATCTACGGATGACGATGTAGCAAGCATTCTAGCGGCAACTATTGGATGACGTCATGCGTCACCCGCCTGGACTCCCGAGCCTAACGGCAAGGTTTCCAAAAAAAATTTGGCGCCTTAAAGCACCCAGATTCCCTTGGTCATTCGATTCATCTCCCCAGCTGACCAGCCTCAGTAGGACCCTAGCACAGTGGCCTAACACATGCAGGCACCTTTGAAGACTTGACTCCTAAAGCGCCGTAACCCGAGTGACACAGGAGTGGGGGGCCAGTGAGGCGGGGTGCCCTATCTAAGTTGAGCTCGGCCCAGATACTACAGTGCCCAATTTCTATAGGCTAAAGGGTTGTCCCATTAGGCCCAGTTACTGAGCTACCCGCATCGTAGAACAGGAAAGGGAAACATGGTTTGTGAATAGTCCAATATCGGTTGCTCCATTAAGTTCTCACCTACCCTCCCCTTACAAAAACAGACCGACTATGTTATGTCAAGGCAAGTAATCTCACCCTTTAATCATTTGCCACATGTCCCTATCTAAATTGACCGTCGGAGGGGTTACCCTAGGTGCCCAACTAGGGGCCCATATGACATGGGGTGTTAGTGGGCATAAGTGTAACGTTTTTTAAAGTTTCCAAGGTAGTGATGACAATATGTGAGAGTTGGGGGGTATAGATGTCAACACGATATTTTTTCAGGGATATACATGTAAAAATCTCAAATAGAGATGGTAAAATGGTTCACATGCAGATACGTTTCTTATAATAATAGGTGTGCAACATAACTAGTACCAACTTAGCATGTATAAAAACCCTTCTCTGGAATCTCCTGTACAATATTCTCGTGACCTTCTCATGTTTTAAATCTGATCAGTTTGGTTCCTCTCTGACTTGGACTGAACTCTATTAAAATTGGGAAGAATATTTTTAAAAAGGGAAATTTTATATGTAACTTTTTGATTTCTCATAAAAATATTCTTTTAGACAGTATGAAAACTTCCCTCCATTAGAATTTGGTCAAACTCTCTACTAAGGCTCTGTTCGATAACGTTTATAATGATTTTAGCTCAAATTCGGAGTTCTCATATTTGAGGTTCTCAGATTCGGCAGGAATCTGAAAAGTATAATTTTATTTTATTTTAAAATGAAAGAAAGGTGGATGGATTCCCTAAGAATTCAAATTTTGCTCCATGTTAAAAAAGGACATCTTTTCAATTCTTGGCTTATCTTTTGAAAATATGATAGGAAGAGAATATGAGAATTCTAAATAGTAACACTCTCTTTCTTTTCCTTTTTATCTTCTTAAAGTCGTAAAAGGGAGTAATGTTAGCATAAAATTATCTTTCGATGTGTCTTTAAATTTAAATTTTTATGATCTTTTCAAATAGAATTCTAAAAAGTAAACAACTTCTCTTAAAATTTGAATTCAAAAGATGATGACGTGTCTCTTTTTAAAATATGAATTCCTCTAAGGTCTCAAAATCGTTACCAAACGGAGCCTAATTTATTACTTTCTTTCAGAGAAATCGTGGCCAAATTCTGTTCAAATGTACAGTTGAGGGAAGAGCATTTTTTAAAAAGAGTGTGGTGTAGACACGCTAATTTTGACATCATTTTGAGTAAATTTCATATCATATAATAATGCCTCAGAATGGTCTAATATTTAATCATTAATTAATTTTTATTAATATTTTTGAGTGTCGGGTTTAACAGACATGTTTAAGTTAATCAATTAAATTGATTTTAGCTCAAATTTCAGTTAAAATATGAAGAAGTCTAAAAGACGTCGACCTATGTAGACGCCATTTAGAGTTTATTCCTATTTTAACGTTTAAATTTGAATTTTAATCAATTGATTAATTAGCTAAAAGGCGTCTGTGAGCTTTGACGCGTTTTAGGTTTCCTAAGCTATTTTAACTTCTCTTCCGGATGTTTATCCTTATCTTAATTAGTGTAAAAGACGTCTACACATGTGGACGCGTTTTACCTGATAAAGATAAAGATAAAGATAAATTTTTCCCGGATATTTATCCTTATCTTAATTAATCTGAAAGGCGTCAGCCATGATGGACGCGTTTTAGATAATTACAGATAAAGATGAATTAATCAGTATTTATCTGTCGGTTAAGATGGATAAATTCAAGATTTTTTTTATGTTAATCACGAACGCAGAAGAAGTCTATAAATACCTTACATGTTGAAGAGTAAAAAAAAAAGAGAGAGAGCATAATCTTGAGTTGAATTACTGGAGCGATAGCGAATTGAAGATCAAAGCAACAACGTCGGAACGCTGAAGCGCTGTTTCCAGAAGTCGGTGTCCTTTCAAGAGTCTTCATCCATTCCAGAATTCAACAATTGGGCATAAGTTTTTCATTTCTGCATTAATTTCATTTAGTTCTACATTCTTCATCATTCACTTCATGCAAACACACACAACACATTCATTCTCTTCAAAACCTACTTGATTTAGGGGTTTCAAAAGCCACTCAACAAGTAAGTTTGCTGTTTAATTGCATGCTTAGCATCATGATTTGAATAGATACTGCTCTTGCTTAAAATTCTCATCATTGTTTCTTTATCTCTTTTCTTTTTATTCCTGCTGCACTCAACAACAACGAGAGAATCAAAAGGAGCAAATCAAGCACAAGTCAAAAGGGATTTCTGGACGATCCTCAACCTCAACCTCAACCTCAACCTCAAATTTCAAATTCAACAACAAGAACAAAAAGCAAAGAAGGGCTCTCTTTCTTCAGCCGGCTGAGGAAGGGGAACCAAGGACTCCATATCTTCCGCGTTTAAACAGGTAGGCGATCATACTTCTTTTGGAACTTTTTAGTCAAAAGTTTCTGGCGATCACTTCACTTAGTTGCTGTTTTTAATAGGTTTATTTTACACTAAATAACATAGATTTTTCATGATAATCACACGGTCATTCTAAGCACTCACAGCTTTTTTGGCGATCACGGTGGGACTTAGTCTCGCCATCTTTTAAGTTTTTTTTGTTCTTGCTATCATCAACCGGGCACCCACGGTGCACCACTTGTGTCTTTCGACACGTCCTCACCAATTGGTGAGTGTTTTAGTTTAATTAATTTCCCTCGTGCACCACGTGCACACCCCAGTGGCAAGATCTTGCCCTCCCCTTGATTAGTTTAAAAAGCTGTTTTTGTGATGAAAATGATGTGTGATTGATTGATTTTCTAGTTATTTAGTTAGTAAATCATCCTGTTTAAAATCTGGAACTAAAAAAAATCTGCATGAGTTGATTATTTACTGCTTTTACCCTGTTTGAGGAGGATTCAACCCAGAAAATCCTCCTGCAAAACTGTTTCTGCGAACTGAAAAGCGTCCAGGAGCACTGACGCGTTTCAAACCGCGTCAACACACCTAGACGCCTTTCAGTCTTCATATCTTCTCTGCTGTCTGCATCTGTTTCTGCGAAAAAATTAAGTTCTGTTTTGAATAGCGTCGGCTACCATCGACGCTATTCAGACAGTTTCTTAGTTATTTTTCAGTTCTCAGATTTCTGTGGCTTGAGTGCTAGCTACCCATTATTATTAAGCATTAGGGGCCATCCAGGCCGTAGGACATACGCATTGAGGCAAATACCCTCCTTTTCTTAGGAACACATTACTTGACGTCAGCAACTCTCTCTGATTGGGTTGGTCCCTTGATCAGACTAGAGAAGTTGACGTTGAGACCTCCATAAGTCCCCAAAATCAAGGTATTCCTCCTTGATCATCGGGCTGGTTGTACCAATTGAAGTCCCGGTTAGATTTTGAAAGCGTTGTGAGAGAAAGCCCTAGAGAATAACGGTGGAAATTGAACTGAAACTAGGTTCCTTTCCTTGAGAGAATTTGAGGTTTAATTGAATCCAAATAACTCAAAAAAGGAATCTTAAAATTACGTTAAGCATCCACTTGTTTGATTAATCTCTGTGCAACTTGTTTGTCAAATCTTTAAAAAAAAAAAGAATCTAACATCATGCTGCTACGGTCAGGCAGGGACTTGAGTATGGCTCAAGACGCCATCATCAACTACGAGGGAGATGCTAATGCCCCTCGCGATTCGGACTACAACTATGAGAACGGGAGAGATGCTGATGCCTCCCGTAGTTCTATCCCCATTCCATATCGTCTGGATGGGAATGTTCGGACACCTCTTTTAAATCCACGTGATCAATATCCTGATCCTCCCCCGCATGAATATGCGATTCCTAATCCCGATCTTGAGGGGGATATGAATCAGAATGATCCCTCATCTTCTGATCCTACGGATCTTATCAATGCTTTGGGAGTTCTTGCCTCCCGTCTGGACCCTGAGCAATTCGAGGCGATCCAGTCTATTCTGAAGGGGAAGGCACCCATGCAGCCTGCCGAGCCGAACCCTGTGGCTCCCCCTGCTGTTCCTCAGCAACCTTCCTTTCCTCCTCCTTATATCCATCAGGCCGTGGAGGGCCTTCATATTACTTCTCGGCCAGCTAGGCCGTAGCTTTCATTCTCTAGGCAACCGGCTAGACCGCAAACGCCTGCTTATCAAAATGCCCTCGGGCATGGCGGAAGCTCTGCCGGACCTCCTCTTTATTGTCCCCCCTGTCCAACGTACTCTAGGCAGCAGGCCTACCAAGTACCTCCCCCTCCTCCTCCTCCTCAGGCAGATCTGACCACACAAGCATTGCTGGCCAAAATGGAGCGTATGGATGAGCAATTTAACAACCTCCAGAAGATGATGGGGGTCAAAGCTGTACCAGAAATCAACTTACCCAGCCTGCCAGTTTTCCATCTGCCACCCTCTGAGATGCCAGTGTACCGGAAGTACAACGGTACTGGTAACCCCTTCACACATCTGAAGGAGTTTATGTATGAATCCTCTTTCTAGATGAATCCTCTTTCTGGCAGAACGACAAGAGGTCGTTGGCCTTTTTGTTCTGGAGATCTCTAGAGGGACCAGCCCTCGAGTAGTTCTTTTCCCTGGAACCCTCAGAAGTAGAGGACTACGATATCGTTTCACGCAAATTTATTCAACAGTACCAGGACAGAGTTGCACCCTCCTTGTCCATCACTGACCTCATTGCAGAAAAGATGAAGCCTGATGAGGAGTTTGTCAGTTTTGCTGATAGGTGGCGCGGCCTAGCTGAAAAGGTGAAGGATCACTTGTCCGAGTCCGAACAAGTGAAAATGTTGATTTCCAACGCCGCGCCCCAGTTCAAGCTCGTCCTCTCCCTGAAAAATCTGACCAACATGGCAGAGCTCTATGAAAGAGCACGGTACTGCCATAATGTTTTTAAGGACGCTAACCTCACAGACCTAGCAGGCCTCCACCTCGGAAGCCTACAGTGTCGAACTCTCCCAGCACAGGTCCGACTACTGAGGGCACGCTCTCTCATGAGCAACTCAGTAGCATGAACAATAACTCGCCCCAGTTCGTGAGGAGTCAGCAGCAGTACCAGAGGCCACAGCAGCCGAACCAGCAAGGGTACAGGCAGCAGCAGAGCCCCCATTATCAGAAACAGTATCAACAGCCCCAGCAGCCGAATCAGAACCAGAACCAGCATCAGCCACAGCAGCCGCCACAAAGGCAATTGCAGTACCAGCAGCCCAAGCAACAACAATATCCCCAACAGCAGCAATATCAGCCGCGCGCACCGCCGGCATACCACAATGTCCCTCCTCCTGGTGATTATAACCAGCCGAGAAGACCTCCAGGCCCGAAGAGGGCGGAATATCCTGCCCTCCCAGAATCCTTGGCCGATATCTTCAGTGCTCTAATGGCAGCTAATGCCTTAGTCTTGCCAAGGGAAAAGGCCGTCTGGCCTCAAAATGCCGACACGTCCAGGTATTGCTATTTCCATAGGCAACCTGGGCATACCATTGACACCTGCTTCCAATTCATAGATTATATTCATGATCTCAACGAGCAGGGCGGCATAGACTGGGAGGAGATGAAAAAGTATATATCAGCCTTGAAGGCGAGAAGACCGCAACAGCAGCAGCAGCAGCAGCAAGTAAGACCACCAGCACAGGCAGCACCGCCACCAAATATGGGCATAGTGCAGAACCCGCTCCCGGAGCACCAGAACCAAAACCAAGTTGCCCCTATTCTGACGAACAACCAGTCTGAGGCTAGTCGTGGGCAACAGTGGAGGATAGAAGACTCTTCTTCTCTTTATTCAACGGGTCACGTTCAGAGTACCGCAGAACAACCACCACGCCGCACCATCCGCATACCTAGGCCACAACCCATTACCATCACCCCTCTACCGACACCCACATATCACTCGCCCGCACCCAATAACCCATTACCGCCACCCGCTTTCCTTAAGCCCATCATGCCCCATACCACTACGCCTCCACCATATAATCCACCACAAACCAACTACGCACCCCTTTTACCATCTAGGCCATTACTCCGCGTGCCATTCCCTACTTCGCACATTACCACCACCACCTACCCAGATACGCCCTTACCATCCAGACCGCTATTACGCGTCCCATTCCCCACTTCACCAACCACTTACCCATCCACCATCCAATCATCTAGGCCTTTAATCCGCACCATGCCACCACCACCTAACCCTACCCCATCACCTACATATCAACCCTCCGCACCGCTTACGCCACCCGACTCTGCGGTACTTAAGGTGTCACCTGGATCCTCCACGGTTGAGGAACATACGCTCCGAAGTGGAAAGATTTTCAACAAAGTCTTCCCTCAGTCTACAGTCAGAGACGGCCCATCACGGCCGACTGAGGAAGCCTATAATGAAGAGAGTGCACCAGGCACTCAATATGACTTGTTGAAACATCTGGACAGAACACCGGCACGGATCACCGTACTTGAATTGATCAAAAGGTCCAAGATTCACCAAGAAGCCTTAATGGAATACCTACAGAAGGTGATGGTCAACGAGGACGTGCCGGTAGAGAAAATTGCAGTACTACTAGTTCCTCAGGGGGATCAGCCCTCTATTACATTCCACACATCGGAACTAGCACCGCCAGCCGCCAGAAGCATGGCTCTGAGCATCACGGTCAATATCTACAAGAAGGTCGTGGATGCGTGCCTGGTTGACACGGGGGCTTCAATCAATGTTCTACCCCCGAAGACCCTAGAGCTGTGCGGTGTGCCCAAGGAGAAGTGGCTGCCTAGCCCCATTTCAGTTACAGCATATGACAACTCTACCCGTTCCCCTCTGGGAATGGTTTATTTAAAAGTGGAGCTAGGTCCCGTAAGTCATGCAGAGGTTGAATTTCACATTCTCGAAATTGACCCTTCTATAAATGCCATTCTAGGACGTCCTTACATTAAAACTCTTGAGGCGATTCCTTCTACGAATCACCAATGCCTCAAATTCCCTTTCAAAGGACGAATTATTAAAGTGACGAGCATGCCGACCCTTGCTGCTGCTCATACATTGAATGTTAAATCTGCTGTTTTACCTGGCTGACAACCTTTTCTGTCGGTATTACAGGTCTACCGTCCAGTGGCTGATCCTTTGAAAGCCGCCACCATTTCTCCATACCCATTAAATGCTATCAAAAGGGGGAAGTGCATGAGTACCCCAGGATGGAGAATCATGATGAAGAACGGCTATCAGTCTGGGAAAGGTCTGGGCACACAGTTGCAAGGCAGGACCACTCCTATTAAAGATCATCGAGCGGCACCTGGAAGCGGTCTGGGCTATAGGCCGAGAAGACTGAAACAAGATAGGGTTCAGTAAGAAGATGGTCAGGAAATCTTGGAGACAATGTCTACACCACCTAAAGAAGGCCGAGATCCCTTAACATGGACCATATATACACACTTTGTAAAAGGGCCCATACTTAGTCACGACAACACGGTGGTCATTTCTTCATGTTTTGACCTCCATGACATATATGGGAGAGACTTGGCCAGACATTGTTCTGAACTTCTTACGTACCAATCCTTGGAGGCTCTGCGGCCTATGAAAAGGAGGAAATTCCATGACCCCGAATGTGAATGGTACAGATGGTTCGATCTGAGGGACCTCTACATAGCACTGAACAGATTATTCCTAGATCCTGCAGAACCCAAGTGGCCACCGCAGATCGACGAGCTGATTGAAGGTCCTGGCGCCATCTTTGATAAGCGGATACTACTATCGGAAGAAACCGATGAAGGGGAGCCAGATGACCCCTATGAAGCTGGTTATACAACAGATCTGCTCTGGAAGGGGACATATCCTTCCCATATCTTTATGCTCCATACTCTATTCCGCACACTGCTCTTGACCCCGACTTGGTCGCGGGTCATTACTAAAGATATTCCACGGACTCCGCCCGTTATGATCACTCTGTCCCCTCGGGACCTCATTCCATCCCCTCCTCTCGACCTAGAGAGGATGTATGATCTGATCTGGGACATATTGCTATATGATCCCCCTAATCCTTTGGCCTTGGTGCCGCTTCCTCCGTCTGATCCTCCTCCCATTTGTATCCATTCTTGTTTTATGTTTAACTCCTCGATGGTCCAAAAAAAAACGCCAATTTGGCAACAAATTCTTCCCAAATCCTCATCGAGGAAACATCTTACTTGTCCGATTGCCCCCTATCGCGCGGGTCCGTCGGTCAAGATTCTCTCTTAGATCTACTCTGTCCCTCCCTACGGGAGGATTCCCCTGTATTTCCACTTGTATCCCAGGATTTTCATCCTGCTTCATCTTCATTAGGTTATGATAGGCAGTTTAGTGAAGTTAGGCAGTCCAGTTTTAGGCAGGTTAGTCAGGTTAGGAAGTCTAGGAAGCCTAAAGGTAGGCAAATTCCAGATAGATACCTCCGGGACTTAGCTGATAAATGTTCTTCTTGCTCTTTAATCCCTCAGCTTTTAAAAGATCCAATTCAGATGCCAGAAGATTGTACGGACGATGAGTCAGTTAATGATGGGTATGGGGTATATGAGTTAGTGCATGGAAAAGACCCCATTATTGAAGATGAGGAAGATGATGAGGACGCGGCTGAGGCGTATGCCAGTGGAGTGAAGAGATTTGATGAACCCTCAGCTGCCGTACAAGAGCCCACCAAAGAAATAAACTTAGGGACTGAAGACGAACCTAAGGTTGTCCTCGTCAGCAAAAATCTTTCTACAGAGGATGAGAAGGCAATGGTACAAGTACTTAAGGATTATAAGGACACTTACGCCTGGAGTTATGAAGATATGCCAGGGCTAGACTCATCTTTAGTTGAACACAGGTTAACATTAAAAGATGGAGCTAGTCCGGTCAAGCAGAAATTAAGGCGATTCTACCCACAAATGGCTCTAAAGATGAAGGAAGAGGTCGATAAATTGCACAAAGCCAAATTTATTAGAGTTGTCCTTTATCCACAATGGGTGGCCAATATAGTCCCGGTTATGAAAAAGGACGGAAAGGTCAGGATCTGCATTGACTTCCGCGATTTGAACCGGGCATGTCCTAAAGACGATTTTTCATTGCCTCATATTGATGTACTTATCGATAACACTGCTGGCTATGAAACGTTATCGTTTATGGATGGATTTTCAGGATACAACCAGATTAAGCTGGCAGAAGAGGATCAAGAAAAGACCTCATTCACTACACCTTGGGGAACATATTGCTATGTTGTCATGCCATTTGGATTGAAGAATACTTGAGCCACTTATCAGAGGGCTACAATGGCAATATTTCATGACATGATGCATATAGATCTGGAAGTGTATGTGGATGATTTATTGGTTAAGTCTAAAACAAAGGCTGAGCACGCCAAAGTTTTGGCAAGGGTATTAGAGAGATCGAGAGAGTATCAGTTAAAGATGAACCCCAAGAAATGTGTATTCGGGGTATCTTCAGGAAAATTGATTGGATTCATTGTCAGCAAACGGGGAATTGAAATCGATCCCAATAAGGCGAAGGCTATCAGAGAAATGCCACCTCCCAAAAACTTGAAAGAATTGAGAGGATTAATTGGGAGGTTGCAATTTATTCGCCGTTTTGTCTCCCAGCACTCACAAAGGTGTAAGCCGTTCTACGAGCTTACCAAGCCATGAGTCAAATTCAATTGGGACAATAAGTGTCAGGAGGCATTTGATGGATTAAAGGACTATTTGGCAAGTCCTCCTGTTTTGAGGCCACCATCTCCAGGCAAACCATTGATACTTTATATTTCAGTCCTGAATGATGCAGTGGGGGCTGTCCTAGCACAAGAGGATGAAGAAGGAAAAGAGAGGGCAGCCTACTATCTCTCTAAACTTCTCAACCCCGCAGAACAGAGATACACGGCGATGGAGAAAACATGTGCAGCATTGGTCTGGGTTGTTCAGAAATTGAAGCATTATTTTCTGGCCCATGAAGTCCACCTCATCGCTAGGATGAATCCGATCAAATTCCTTCTGGAGAAATCTGTTCTTGTTAGCGCGATGACAAAGCTTTCTATCTCAATTCGATATCATTTACATTCAGCAGAAAGCGATCAAGGGCTATGCCATAGCAGAACATCTCGCTCATCATCCCCTTCCTCGATTTGATCCAGTGCGATCAGAGTTTCCGGATGAGGAACTGATGTCCGTAAATCAAATCAGAGATGATATGTGGACTCTGCATTTTGACGGAGCTCTGAATTCTCATGGAAAGGGTATTAGAATCGTTCTGTTATCACCTGAAGGTGTCACCATTCCACAAGCCTTTCAGCTTGATTTTCCAGTCACCAACAACATAGCTGAATACGAAGCACTTCTTGCTGGCCTCGAGGCTGCTCATTTTCATGGTGCCACTAAACTCAGGATTGTGGGTGATAGCCAACTAATTCTTCGCCAAGTGCTGACCAAGTATCGAACTCTTGATCCTAAGCTCAAGCCTTATCAAGAACTTACTTCTGCATACTCAAAGCTTTTCACAAAATTGATCTTTGTCCATGTCCCTAGAAATCAAAACATCCTAGCTGACGCTCTAGCTTCACTTGCATCTTCCCTTGATTTTCTGATCAACAAGCAATCTGAATCAATCATAGTTCATAGGCGTCTTTCACCCGCCGTGAAAGACCCTTCATTTCTTAGAACTAAGGAGAAATTGCTGAAGAAATTCAGAGATTGGAGTATTGCGGAGAAAAGAGAAATCATGTTGATGGAGCTGTTAGAAGAGATGGATGAGGAACAGAAGCCATGGTATTATGAAATTGCAAAATATTGTGAAGATCAATCGTATCCTGAGGAAGCTACAACTGAGGAGAAAAGGGCTATCAGGAGAGTTGCTCAACGATACACCCTAGTTTGAGGAGCATTGTACAAGAGAGGTTTTGATGGAGTTCTTCTGAGATGTCTAGACAAAGATGAGTTTTGGAAGGTTATGGAAGGAGCTCATAGTGGAGTTTGTGGTGGCCATGTTAATGGACAGATGCTAGCAAAGAAAATCCTTAGACAAGGATTTTATTGGCCAACCATGGAAGAAGATTGTGTAGGATATGTCCGTAGGTGTGCCAAGTGTCAACTTCACGCCGACAAAATTCATTCTCCTGCATCTTCACTCCATCATGTTTCTTCCCCATGGCCTTTCTCCATGTGGGATTTCGACATTATTGGACCTCTTGGTAACCCAGATTCCGGCATCAAGCAAAAATCTTTCATTCTCACGGCAACGGAATACTTCACCAAGTAGGCAGAAGCTGAAGCGTACACGGAAGTCAAAGCATCAACTGTCTGCAAGTTCATCATGAAGAACATCATCACAAGATTCGGAATTCCAAGTACCATCGTCACCGACAACGGACTGCAGTTCGTGTCACAAGAATTGAAGGACCTCTGCAACAGGTATAGAATTGCATTGCATCATTCATCTCCTTATTATCCGCAAGGCAATGACCAAGCAGAGGCAACAAATAAGACTTTGATAAAAATCATCAAAAAGACGTGTAAGTCTAACAAATTCGCAGATTGGCCAAAAAAATTGGTTGAGGCTCGATGGGCCTACCGAACTTCAATCCGCACGCCTACCGGGCAAACTCCTTATTCCTTAACATTTGGAATGGAGGCGGTAGTTCCATACGAGATCCTTATACCGTTGCTAAGAGTACAATTGAACAAGGAATTTTCCATTGATGAACATCGTTCAGCACTTCTTGCTCAATTGGAACTTTTAGACGAGAAAAGGTGGTCAGCTGCTAATCATGCAAAAGTTTATCAAAATAGACTAGCACGTTTTTATCAAAAGAAAGTCATTGAACGTAAGTTCAAAGTCGGTGAAATGGTCGTTAAAAGAATTTTTGTAAAACCTGGTGGTCCGCGTTCTAAGCTCCAACCCAACTAGGAAGGACCTTATGTTGTATCGCACGCTTTTCCTGGTAATGCTTATCGTCTTGTTAATGCATAAGGAGAAGAGCTAAATCATCCCTGGATTGGTTTACATCTTAAGAAATACTACCCTTAGGTTAAAGAGTCGATCAGTATGGTACCAAGACTAGTGGAATCAGAAAGTTTATCAACTCAAATTTCCCAGTTAGTCTGGATAACTTAATTTCAAACCCATTACTACACACACTGACACGTTTGGTTCGTGAGTAACAAGAGATGCCAAGTCCTGAAGAATATCAAAAGCTTGACTAAAAGTGTAAAGTACAAATCATTTATTTTAAAAGCAAAATTTTGTTATACACTCGGCCCATGATGTTGGAACGAGGCTTAGAATAGACTCCTAAGAATATCCACCATCTTAGTAGGAGGCCGTCATAAAAAAAAAAGGGGGAGATCCGTTCCGAAGAAGAAAAAAAAACATAGAAAAGCAAAAGCAAAAGGCAAAATCCAAATGTCAAATCAAAAAGGTCATTACATTACAAACGTTACATCAAGGCCATGAAATGAAATGAAAGGGAGCGTAAGGTCGATAAATACCCCGGAAAGAAATGACCGAACCCCAACGGATATCAGGGTAGGAAAGGAACATCTTTTTAAGTCTCCGGAACCTTCTCATGGGCTTTCTAAACTTATTCTTCCTTTCTTCCTAAAGGGGCGTACTCCAAACTTAAGGAATGGCTTAGATTGACTAAGGGTCAAATCATCAAATGGGATTACGAATGGAAACACAAGTTCAAACACGATGGGTTTAAGTTAAATTGTCAAAGAACAATTTGGAAATTAAGTTAATAAATGAATATGATCTTTTGATCTAAATACCATGCTGGTCTTTTAGTCAAAATTCAAAAAAAATACATATGTCAAAATTCAAAAAAAATATATCAAAATTCAAAAAAAATACATATGTCAAAATTCAAAAAAAATACATATGTCAAAATTCAAAAAAATATATATCAAAAAAAATATATACATATGTCCAAAATCCAAAAAAATACATAGTCCAAAATTCAAAAAAAAATATACATATGTCAAAATCAAAAAAAATATATATTTCAAAACCCAAACAAAAATGAATATTTCAAAACATCAAAAAAATATTTCAATTAGCATTTGCTTGTGGCGTTTAGTGTGTTTCATTCCTTTTATTTTCAATGAGCATCTGTTTGCTTGTATGTTGCATTTTGCTTAAGTTTGATTATTCTCATTACCTTTGTTAATAAAGGCTATGCCCCTTGACCATTTATTGAAGGAAAAGATTAATTGACCATTTATTTGGTCAGGCAAGGGGCTAAGCCTAAATAGATACTTAACCTGTTTGTTAAGTGATGTACAGAATACAAGACAAGCACAGGAACACAAGATTGAAGCCCAAAATTTTCATGTATTTCATTAGAAAGTGTTTTGTACATGATACATGAAGAAAAAAAAAGAAGATACATGAGCCCTCAAGGCTGGCTCTCCCCTCCGCCCTCGTCCAACTGGCTCTGGGCCTCGTCAGGTGCATCCGGTGCTGGCCCTTGACTAGGAGGTGGAGGTGGCTCCATCGCACTCGGACCTGCCTGACCAGAAGACATGGCAACACTGGCCGTGAAGGCACTGGTCAGACCACGTTCATGGGCACGCTGCCGAGCTCGCTGATATCGCTCCTCCACCATCTTGCGCTCATGCTCCGCGACTGACAGCCGACCCTGAAGACTCTCCAGTCGAAGGCGGTCGCGATCTCTCTCCTCAGTCACAACCTCCAAGCGAATCTGGAGGCGTGCAAGATCTCCAGTGGAGAGACGCGCCACCTGCTCCTCTAGAGCCCGGATCCGCTCAGCATCGGCCTCAGCATGAGCCGCTGCAGCACGGGCATCCGCCTCAGCCCTCTGAAGGGCTTCCTGAAGCTCAGCAACCTGAAAGGAAGTCGTTGTTAGCAATCAAGTAATTAAAATCAAATTCAGAAGTGAAAAGTTGAAGAACTTACCCGAGCAGCATGGTCCTCCTCCGCGAGAAAAGCCCGGTGGATGGCGGAGGTGAGCTGACTCTGAAGATCAGCCAGAGCAGCGTCATGGGCGGAAGAGGATGATGACGCTCCATAAGAAGGGGGAGCCGCCTGGGTGTAGACAGCTCGCTGCATCAAAAGATAACTGTCAGTGTCAATCGCCAAAACAGTTAATTAATTAAAACATGCACTCATATTCATGCATACATACCAGATCGAACAATTCCTTCTATACTTGTTCTAGCTGGGCCTCCGCATCATGTAGGCGGGCCCGGAGGTCGATGATGACCGCATCACGTGCATCCTGCAAGTCACGCATTCATACATTCATTCACCAAACATAAATCAAGATAATAATAAAATTAAAGACGCATGAATACATACTTACATCGAGTGGTCGGAGGAGCCGAAGTTGATCGGCGTAGTGGGCCCGGTAATGCTGGAGGTAGCCCTCGCTACTCTCCGCACGGGACTCCACCCGTACGCCGCGGCGGTGCCAATCCTCGTACTGCTCGGGGAACTTGGCACGCCAGTCGGTGATGGATTGCTTGCCCCTCATGCTCCTTCCCACGCCCTCCAGGACCTCCTCATCGATCCATTCCTGGTGGAGGCCCAGGGTCCTCATCACGAGCCGGAGGCGGAGGGGCTCGATTTCGTTGAGGCAATGTAGCCACATTTGCCTCCCGAATCTCCTCCTGCCAGCCGTCACCCACGGCTGACCCTCCTCGCCCATACCAAGGTACGGGCGCCAGATCACCTGCATATAGATTAGATGCATTCATTTGCATTTAAACAATAAAAGATTGCATTGAATAAAATTGAATAAATTAAAAACTTACCAGAAGCTCTGGATAGTCCAAGAACTGACGGCGGAGGGCCGTCAACTGGTGGTGCTGTGGAGCCGTGTCCACGATTGGCTGCCAACGGCAGGCCAATGGGACGGCACTGGGTCTCGCAATCCGCGCTCTGCCGAGCGGGAAGTAATAGTAACTCCACACCTGCATTCATAAACATATAGGTTAGAAAAAAGCATCATCATATCATATTGCATGTCATGAACAAATAATGAAATAACTTAATACCTGAAGAAACGACGAGAAGCCGCTGACAGTGGTCTCACGGTCCGGCGTGACCGCGGACAAATCGGCGAAGAGGTGGGCCAGAAGGGCCGCACCCCAGGCATACTCTCCTAGGCTATCTAAATCATCTAACAAATAAAGGAATCTACAGTGGATATGGTCGCCCTTCGTACCGAAGAGCAACCGACCGAAGAAGAAAACTAGAAAGACTCTAAGCTGTCTATCTACCTCCTCCCCCTGACTCGGATCACTACAGTATACAAGGGAGGATGACTCTGCTAGTCTATCCCTAAACTCTTCCCGGGTCTCGTCGGACCGACGCCGGGGCTCATCTAGACCTAGGGCAGCCTCTACCTCTACCCTGGGAACCATCCTAGACTCTCTGCCTAGGCTGGACACTTCTATTCCTAGCAGAGCCTCCGCCAATCCTTGATAGTTGGGGTAAGTAACCCCACTCACAGGTCGGCCCTCTACCCGGAGACCAGTGATCCTGGCCACATCCTCTAGGGTGGGGACCATATGCCCCCATGACATTAGGAAAGCACGGCTTTCCGCATGCCACATCTCCCGCAATGCCTGCAGGAGGACCAGATCGAGCCAAAATGGCTCGATGTCTAGAACCTCGCCAAATCCCATCCGGTGCAGGCGCGCCCTCTGGAAGTCCGGCAGCCCTCTATAAGCCCCTACCACTAAATCCCAGGAGATCCTAGCCCTCATCACTCCCTGCAAATAAAAACAAAAAAAAATAGAGTCAGCAATGAATAAAAAAAAACAGGAAAATCACTTCTGTTTTGAAAGGCGTCAGCACACACAGACGTTTTTCAAAACACGTCCACACGCCCTGACGCAATTCAAGATTATTTTCTATCTAATTAAAAATTCGGAATTTAGTTTGAAAGACGTCAGCCCAAGGCGACACCTTTTGAATGGCGTCACCTGGTCTGGACGCCTTTCAAGCCCAGATTCCGGGTTCCTTGAAGAACCCCTTTCTCCCCTCTCCTCTTCATTCACTCAAATCATAGAGAGCTTACCGTGTGGAGGTCGCCCTCCTCTTCTTCTTCCACCGCCATGGGTGCCGGTGGAGGGAGTTCCTCCTCCAAAAAGGCCGCCGCCTCGGTTAGCATTGCCGGGACCTCCTCGGGGGCTTCTTCTTCTCGCCTCCGTCGCCTCTTAGCCAAGGTTTTCATCTTTTTGGATCCTTCACCACGTTCCATAGCTCAAGAGGAGGGAGTTTTCGAGAGAGAGAGAGAGTGAGATCGCCGGAGCTCGGTCGCCGGAGAGGTGAAGAGAGAGAAATTTTGAGAAAAGTGAGGAAGAAAGGGGGGCCTTCGCGGGTCTGTAAACAAAAGGTTGAAAGGCGTCGACTCAGACAGACGCGTTTTAGGGCGCATAAGTTGAGGCGGCAAGGACAGCTGTTTGAAATTAACTTAAACACGTCCACACATACAGACGCGTTTCATATTACCGTCAATTCTGGTCAGAGCCGTACAGAGGAAAATCATGAAAGGCGTCTTATTATCAAGACGCGTTTTAGGGAATGAATCATGGAATTAATGGCAGAATCCTGAAAAAAAGTATGAGAGAGAAATTTAAAGGCGTCTTGTCTGGTAGACGCAATTTAAGTTTTAAATCATATTTTAAGGAATAAATTGAATTTCTGAAAATGAATTATAATGTAAAGGCGTCTTGTTTGGTAGACGCAATTTAACCTTTTAATCGGGTTTTTGAGGATTAAATTGAATTTCTGGAAAAGAATTATGATTGAAAGGCATCTGTCTGAGTGGACGCGCTTTAGATTTAACAGAACCCGAATTGTCAAAGTTTCAGGAAAAATCAAGTTTTTACTTAAGGAAAAATCATGTGCACATCACAGAAAGTTAAGAAAGATTTCAAGGCATGAAAAGTCATTCTTTATTCAATGAAGTCCTTTATTACATCTAAAGAAAAAGAGAAAAGAGAAAGAGGACATTTAAGGGAGAATTTCATGAAGGCCTTTGAGGTAAGGAAATTTCAATCCTCTATCTCTATCTTTAGAGGATTTTACACGGTAACTGAAGCCAAGGTTCCACAGAGTAGTAATGATTTGTATAGCTTCATAATCTTCGTCGGATTCCAAGTCGCGCTTCTTGATTGGGAGTGTGGGAGAAAACTCAGGGAATTCACGACGGCCCAAGCTAAGTTGAGTAAGACACCGATGTGGGTTGTATAGCACGAACTCGGTGGCTCCAATCAACTTGAGGTCTGCTCCCGTTGTACGGCGCACCCAAACTGGCTTTCCAACAAGAGCGAGTGGAGACGAGTCAAATATGTCGGATGTCATGAGCTTCAAATACTCTCTCCAGTCGGCCCGGGTCTTGAGTTTTGGAACTTTGTTGACCATGTACTCATTGAACTTTACAATATTAGCAATGCAATGAATTGGACTATTCAAGAAGATCTGAGATGGATTCAGAGGCCTTTTCTTGCTATGCTCAAACTTGAAGTGAAGCTCAACCCACAAGGCAAAGAGTAACATGCACCCATATGGAAGACGACCCATAGATGCCGCAGAAAGCCCGCTATAAAGATATGCCAAAAGTGCAGTGCTAATGGATTTACCTTCGAAGATTGCACATATGGCATTGACCTGATCATCTTCCAAGATGTTATCCTGCGCAGGGAAGAACAAGGCGTCGGCAAGGCATGTAACGAAAGCTTTCGTAACGTCCTCCGCTTCATCCTCCCTTAGATCATCAATTTCATATAAAGTCCACTCAGCTAGCTTTGCAAGATTGATCCCCTTTTTGGTAAGGCATCCTTTAGCTTCTGAATGATCCTTCATGATCGATGTCAACAATTGTTGACCGGTGATTTTCTCTTTTGTCAAGGCTATCTTATCTTTGTTGTCTTTGGTCTTTGGGAGACCTAATAGAAGTTCCGCTTCTTCTAGAAGGATCGTGCACTCGAAGTCTTGGAAGAAGAACGTATGAGTTTGGGGATGCCACCACTCGATCAAGGCACCCATAGCCGCCCAATCTACGTTCGCGCTCTTGTAATTCTTGGCAAGCACTACAAGTCCTTGAAGATTCTATTTGGATATGAATACTTGCATGGAAAGTTTAACACTTTTTGAAAGTTTACGAATCCAAGGGAGAGACGTGAATTTTCTTGGTCCAGGAAACATGGGATAATTCTGAAAATAAAAAGAGAGTTTGATGAAGAACATGAAGAAAAATTGAAAAGGAAGTTGATTGAACTTACTTGAAGATTGGGATTTCTTCCATTGAGGTGATTCTCTATGTCGGCAAACTTCTCTAGAGACATCTTCATCTTATTGTTTGAAGAATCCATCCCTCTTTTTCGGAATTCCTCCTTCTTGAAGCTTGGGAAGCTTGGAAACCTTGAAGAAACCTTGAAAATTTGGAAGAAAACTCAACTTTGGATCTTTGGATTATGGTAGGATTGCTTGGGAACAACCTAAAGATGTTTATATAGAAGGAATTGCGATCCTAAGAAGACCTTTTCCGGATTGGAAAAGGGATGTGCATTGGTAGAGTTGGAATTCGAGTAGAGAACAACCAGAAACCTGTTTCTGTGAGTAAAAGGCGTCGAGGAAAACTGACGCGTTTCAACATTGAATGGCGTCTTTGCGACATGACGCGTTTTAGCTATTCTGTGATTTTCCCCGAAATTCTTGGATTTTAAATTGAATATTTGTTTGGGAATTTTAATGATTCTGATTGCAGGAAGTTGGAAAATCACATTGTGGAATTCATGAAGTCCCGACCGTGGCTAAAAAGACGGTTATTTCTATCATTGTATTATTTCATGTAAATCATTTGCATTATTATATGATAAATATTTATTAGAGTATATCAAGGACCTTGTGGTTTTGATGAAACTGGAATTTGAGTTCCCCTACACCAAAAACAGTGACAATTCCAGAGGATTCTTAATCGCACGGATAGGCCATTAGATTATTAATTAGTGAGAACGATAGTTCCACTTTTGTGAAACGGTGCGTGGATAAACGAGCTTCGGCTTAGCACTGAATTACAAGAATTGGTATCTTGACTCATTAATGACAATTTTACAATATTATCCTTGATTAATTTATATTTTATTTAACTTTATATTTTTCTTTTAGCCCAGCATGTATCGTATAGGACTTTGAAATCATTGTGATAAGAATTAATTACTGATTAAATTTCAGACCATTAAATCAAATAATCTCAAACATGATATGAAATATTCCATTCTGAATTGAGTATCTTGATTATCTTTGAGGTTCGCTTAAAGATATCATTGGAATTCTATCCTTTCTTGGATTCTTTATCCAATATTTTTTGTTTTCTTTTAAGATCTATCATGGCTGCAGCACGTCCACATTGGCTGGCAAACGCTCCCTATGATGAAACCTATAATGTCTACGACCTGGGGTACTTCCCACTTCGAGGAGGTTGATCGACCTTATTTCCTTGTCTACCTCATCCAGACATGATTGATTCTATTGATCTCTTTGAGCTATCTTCACTGATAATTTTGACAAAAAATTCCAATCATGTGATGTTAAGAGCGTGTCTCATCACACCTTGGCATCACCTTTTCAGTATATTCAATTTCATTTCACTCCCTTGCAAAGGCGATGCCAAGGTGAGGCAACTGTAGACACGCTAATTTTGACATCATTTTGAGTAAATTTCATATCATATAATAATGCCTCAGAATTGTCTAATATTTAATCATTAATTAATTTTTATTAATATTTTTGAGTGTCGGGTTTAACAGACATGTTTAAGTTAATCAATTAAATTGATTTTAGCTCAAATTTCAGTTAAAATATGAAGAAGTCTAAAAGACGTCGACCTATGTAGACGCTATTTAGAGTTTATTCCTATTTTAACGTTTAAATTTGAATTTTAATCAATTGATTAATTAGCTAAAAAGCGTCTGTGAGCTTTGACGCGTTTTAGGTTTCCTAAGCTATTTTAACTTCTCTTCCAGATGTTTATCCTTATCTTAATTAGTGTAAAAGACGTCTACACATGTGGACGCGTTTTACCTGATAAAGATAAAGATAAAGATAAATTTTTTCCGGATATTTATCCTTATCTTAATTAATCTGAAAGGCGTCAGCCATGATGGACGCGTTTTAGATAATTACAGATAAAGATGAATTAATCAGTATTTATCTGTCGGTTAAGATGGATAAATTCAAGATTTTTTTTATGTTAATCACGAACGCAGAAGAAGTCTATAAATACCTTACATGTTGAAGAGTAAAAAAAAAAGAGAGAGAGCATAATCTTGAGTTGAATTATTGGAGCGATAGCGAATTGAAGATCAAAGCAACAACGTCGGAACGCTGAAGCGCTGTTTCCAGAAGTCGGTGTCCTTTCAAAAGTCTTCATCCATTCAAGAATTCAACAATTGGGCATAAGTTTTTCATTTCTGCATTAATTTCATTTAGTTCTACATTCTTCATCATTCACTTCATGCAAACACACACAACACATTCATTCTCTTCAAAACCTACTTGATTTAGGGGTTTCAAAAGCCACTCAACAAGTAAATTTGCTGTTTAATTGCATGCTTAGCATCATGATTAGAATAGATACTGCTCTTACTTAAAATTCTCATCATTGTTTATTTATCTCTTTTCTTTTTATTCCTGCTGCACTCAACAACAACGAGAGAATCAAAATGAGCAAATCAAGCACAAGTCAAAAGGGATTTCTGGACGATCTTCAACCTCAACCTCAACCTCAAATTTCAAATTCAACAGTAAGAACAAAAAGCAAAGAAGGGCTATCTTTCTTCAGCCGGCTGAGGAAGGGGAACCAAGGACTCCATATCTTCCGCGTTTAAACAGGTAGGCGATCATACTTCTTTTGGAACTTTTTAGTCAAAAGTTTCTGGCGATCACTTCACTTAGTTGCTGTTTTTAATAGGTTTATTTTACACTAAATAACTTAGATTTTTCATGATAATCACACGGTCATTCTAAGCACTCACATGTGGAAGGAAAATGTGGAGACTTACAAAAGTAAGACTCTCCTTCTTTTCACTTTTACCCTCTAAAAGTAAGATCGTGATTATTTTTGAAGGACAAAGTGTCTTCCTCACTTCTTTTCACTTTTACTCTCATAAAAGTAAGATCCTAATTATTTTTAAAGGACCAAAGTGTCTTTTTAAATTTATTAAAAGATTGTTCCTACCAAAAAAGATTTTAAAAAATCTATAATTTCTCTTCAAATCTAACTTTCTAGCATGATGAACTGACAGCAATTAAAATCCAAATTTCTTCCCAATCTATAGTTTCAGAAGTATTCTCAAATGGAAGCTAAAAGAAACCGAACTCTGCAAATCAATCTAAAATTTGAACCAAATGATGGTGAGCATGGTAAGGGAAAAATTTTGCACAGGCCCATCACCATCATCAACAAAGGGAAATGAACACAAGGAGATTCTAAGAAGAGACAAACGAACAAGAAGAAGATGATGAGCATTGCCTCAAATGGGCGACCACGTGAAGTATTTGGCTCTGATGGCCGTCACCTCAGCAACCCTCTCCCCGTGCTCGGCCAGCTCCAAGACGACATGACCCACGCTAATCATGAAAAGGGACTTTTGCATGTCTACCCTTCTGCTAACATATTTGCATCTGTATCTTCTCGGATAACCCAACTCTTGGAGATATACTCATCTAATTGCATATTTTTGCGATTATGCCCGCTTCAAAACCTCTATGGCTGTTAGTTCAGACCAACTGTGTATTGACGTTATAAATATCCACAACTTAGAGAAGTAGACGTGCAAATGGAGTGGCGATTGGTAAAATTATTCTCCATTCAATTGGGTTTCAAGTTGGAGTTGTGACGAGTAGTGTTTGAAAAGATTTTGAACTATGGTAACCTTGAATTCACTTCTCATGTTTTCTTTATTAATAGAAAGTAGATACATACTGTTCAAGGATAAAAAAAGGAAGACATTCACGAAGCAAGGGCTACATAAAAAACAGGAATATTGCAACCTTCCTTGACCAAAAAAAGAAGAAAAAAAGGAATATTTCAACCTTATAAAAAACAGAAATATTTCAACCTTCTTTACATGCCCGATCATAACAAGTGCCAGTATATTATTAAGAGTTACTCCATTATCTAATCTTTAACATATTCTTGAAGTATTCTTAACTTTTTAGTCTACCTGAAGTATTTTTTAAGAAATTAGTTGGTGAAAACATTGGATGACTTTTGAAGAGTATAATATATGATATTATAAAGTGTGGCATGCAAACATTGTCTACCTTAAAAAATGCACTATGTACATGAAGAGCATATATATTAGTGCTTTAAAAATTAGATTGGAGCAATCGATTAGCCAGAAAAAAATCAGAATTGGTGACTTTTCCAATGTGGTTCAACCAAAAATCTTCGTCCTCTAGAAAATTGAAAGAACTAGTTAAAAATTGGCTAGGTTAGTCCGGTTCACATGAAAGCCGGCTATTTCAGAGTCAAATGTAATATTATATTTTATAAAATATGATTTAAAACTATGCAAATTTTAATTCAAAACTACTACTTAAACGTAAAATTAATATGCATATGAAGATGAATTATAAGATAAATAATCAATATAAATATGCATTATATGTATATTGAATATTGTTTAATTAAATAAAGTGATCTGGTCGAAATACTGGTTCTAAGTGTCCAGTCCAAAGTAGACGAGACTGAAGGCCTCTCTAGTCGATCAGTCTAGTTTTGAAAACATTGATACATATATTTATATTTTTAGAAAGTCTTCGTCTATGATTTTAACCTTTACAGGAGAGTATATGCAAAACGAACACTGGGGCCCAGCCCTGCAGCCCGGGACTGAGCCGGGTCGCCATGCCCGCCGGGGTGTCGAACCGGATCGGGCCCACCGACCCAGTCTGAGCCGTTCTTGCTGCCCATTTTGTTTGTATCCATGGAAAAAAACAAGATAGGCACTGCGCAAACCCTGCAGCAAGCAAAGATTTGTGTGGCTGTGAGGGGTGCAGGGCCAACCCCACACCAACAGAGACCCCTTTCGGGTGGGTTCCTCCTCCTCCTCCTTCCCTGGTTAGGGTTAAAGAGCAGGGATGGGAGGAGGGCCATCCACATCAGAGGAACCAGAGGGAGGAGAAGACAAGAGAATGGGGGCGTGGGACTGTTGTGTAACGGGTAGCTGGTGAGACTAATGCACACACAAGACAGTGAAGAACACAAGAAATTTGGCACTGGCCTGCCTTAAGGTGCTTGGGTTATCAGATCTCAGTGTGGATTACCAGCCTGTCCAAGGAATGCTCATGGAGTATACAGTATTTTCAACCCAAATGCACGGATCTCTCATGGAGTACACAACTCACTAACAAGAGTTTTCCAGTGAAATGCATGGATCTCTCTCTCTCTCTCTCTCACACACACACTAATGAAATAGCATTGAGATTAAAGGAATATACCCACCATAAAAATGGAAGTATGAACTATAACACAGAGAAATCCTAGACCCACTAAAAAAAACTGCCACATAGAAATCGATCGAGAGAGCGGAGCAAATAAGCAACAAACTGTACGAACCAAAGAAGGAAAAATTCCTCCACAAGAAAAATCAAACAAAGCTTGCTATCTAGCAGATGAAAGAAGAAGATGACAGATCGCTGCTTACCTCTATCCCATCTCCCTCTCTCAGGCACACAGGCACGTCACTCCCCTCAGCTCCTCTCTCTCTCTCTCTCTCACACACACACACACGCACATACACGCCCACGCACACACACAGACGCAGACCCACCCCCTCTCTTCTTCCCCTTCTTCCTCTCAACCCCCGCCTCCCGCCCTACCTCGCCCCGTGCATCATCTCTCTCGTTCCCCCTCTAGCTAGCTAGTGGGTCAGAGGAGAGGCGTTGCCTGCGTTGTTGTTGTCGGTGTTGGTGGTGGTGGTGGTAGCGGTGGTTGTGGAGGAGGACGATGCCGAGGAGTTCTTGTGGTTGTGCATCCACACCTTGAAGACCTGCCTGGTCACCCCGATCCCCTCGCAGAACCTCGTGATCTCGTCGTCCCCGCCGCTGGCGCCGCCGTCCCTCCGCTGCACCCTCCACCCGATCTCCTCCGCGAACTGCTGCATCTTCTGCTTCTGCAGGCTGGAGAACTTGGTCCTCGACCTCCTCTTCCCCCCGGCCGCCATCTCCTCCGAACCCGTCGGTGACGACAAGGCCACCACCATCGCGCTCTCCCCCGCGCCACCTCCGCCCGCCTCCATGGCGACGTACTTGCGGTGGAAGTTGCGGTGGCAGCCGCAGGCGGCGCAGTGCAGCCCGCCCAGGCTGGATGGGTCGGGCATGTACTCGCCGCAGCCGTCGATGGCGTAGGTGCCCAGCTGGGCCGCATGGTTGTGCATGCACTCTCTGTACTGCTCTCTGCCCCTCTCCGGATCCATCCCTCACCTCACCAGCTGAACCCTCCCTATCTCTCTCTCTCTCAGGCACTGTGCCTGCCGTCTTCTCTCTTTCAGAGCCCTGGTCTCTTCTGTCGCATATATAATGACAGGTGCATACTAAATATTAGAAGGCAAATGACAAATATAGTCACATAACAGACACGTAATTACGGATTTGCCACTACCTTGGGCATTTGGGACCCTAGGTGCCTCTGTGGTGTTGTATTACGGTTGTGGTGCTCTCGGAGGATTTGTGAAGGAGTTTTTTTTTTTCTTCTTATTTTGGTATAGTCATCCACAGTTTAGGATGAAAATTCTGAAATAGGGTGAGATTGAGCATTAGATTTAAAATACTTCTGAATGAAAGTGATTGCAATTGTGCACATATGCAAGTAAAAGTTTTGACGAAAACCAAAAGTAAAATATTTTTTATTAATTACTTGCTTAGGGTGAATTAGTAAAGAACTTACTCTTTTGGCAAAGTGTCAGTCTAGCTTGTGAAAGTTCTATCTAATTTTTTACATTAACGAAAGATGGCTTTCACATTCACCAATCACACTTGTTGGAGTCGACATTTACGTACAAAGCATATCTGAGATCGATTGCAGCATCATTATGTGTCAGTGTGTGTATTGTGAAGTCCTACACACTATCACACAAGTACATATAATACTTCCATCATGTTAAATTCACATTGGAGATTTTCCATTATGAGGATGAAGTTGATATATTCAGGTCATAAATGCTCAGTGTCAGCCTAGTGAAATCGGATAATGAGTTTGCTGTGTCCTACTGTGGAATTGTCTAACAATTTACCTCAAATTTTAGATAGGATTACAAGAGTGTAGGTTTCTCTTCTAAAGAGAGAACAAGCTGATCAGGTTGAAACATTTTAGGGAAATTAAGGATCAAATGGGAAATGTCTATTGTTCATATTCTCTTTGTGGTTAACTTAACTAATTAGTTTTAAAGACTTCTATCTAACACTGGGTTAGTGCTACGACCACATCTCACCATATTTCTCAGAGTTAATTACACTCGAGCAGCTAACTAGTGGAGGTAGCTGTGCCTTGTCAGATACCTTTGAATTGGAAATTTAATACAATGGAACTTGGAAACTAACTTCTAAGAAATGTTATGGCAGTTGTCGACAAACAAAGAATGGTTATCTAAACCATACTACTAGATTTCTAGTTTATGCTTAGTTAACTTAAATATTAATGTTTGCTTGAACACCACCATGTGTTAGATTAGCCACTTCCAAGGAAGTGATAATTGAAGATATTAAGGTACTCAGTGATTTCAAACAAGTGATACATGATGATATGCCTGTGTTTCTGGCTTGTTGAATACAAAGCACCTAGCTAGCCAGCACTAAAATTTTAGAATGTTAAAATGTACCCTCATACTAAATATGATTCATTGATGTAAATAATGGTAGGATTATCTCTAATTACAAACACATGCCAACACATGCCCCATACATTAATGGTGAGTACATTAGCTCATTTTGATCTTTGTTGATGATGACTTGCGTGGATAAATAGGGGCCTACAGGCCAATTAGAGTGTGGCACCCTTGTAAATGTGAGTCTGGTCCATGTGAACGATTTACTCTCTCTCTCTCTCTCTCTCTCTCTCTAATATTAGTGCACCATAATATCTATTGAAATTTAAAAGACATTCCTCAACATCTGGTCATGTGGAAGAAACCAATAAGGACCATTTGTTTTGGCTACATAGGCAGCGAGGATGATAACAAAAGGGTAGTGAGCTGTACGTGGTTTTTATCCAGTAACCCAACATGGGGAATTGGGGTTTAACTCTTTGGGGAATTGGTGGGCATCCCCTCCCCTTTCACTGTTTCTGCAATGGGGCAAATATATGGACATCTCAAGCCCACGTATTCCCATCTTCCCCTTAGCACGTGTTGTTGATTGGATTAGCTTCAATTCTACTCTATTTTAGTAGGAAAGAGGCCCATGGAGATATATAAATGCTCTCATGTTTTGTTTATTAATTGATAGGAGAAATTAAGAAGGGTGGTATGCCTCACGAGAACCCTTCTCTCTCTCTCTATCTCATGCTCCATTTTGTCATAGACTCACTGTATCACTATGCCTCCCACAGTGGTGTCAATCCTTAATAGGATCACCTGGAGAAATTAGAAGGTGTTTAGGACAGGTGGAAGTTTAGGATAGGCGGAAGGGCTTTTGTTTCTAAATTGAGAGCAACTAGAGGAATGTGGGGGCGGCTGTACAAACAGCACCAGCCGTACACCCATCAAGCGTGGATTTCACAACCGGGCATAAGGTGACAAGTATATGGGTATTTGGCATTTTGTTCTCATATGCTAGCTTTTGTTTGACAAGTACACGGGCATTTGGCATTTTACTTTGATATGTTTTCTATGTTGTGTGTATTAGCTCCAAGTGAGAATTTTAACCCCGCAGTGGCCGAATAATTGTATATTGCTTGTTGTTGACTCATCATACATTGAAACGTATATGGAAGCTATGTATGGTAGGTTATGAATTACCCCAATTTCACGTAGAAATTAAGGAAGAAGACAACATGCAAGCCACTACCACATGTATATATATATCCGAGGACATGATACCTTACTAATAAGAGATCATGATAACTTACTTGCCGAGTATATATAATATATCCGATCTAGCTAGAGGATCTAGTTCGAGTCACAGAGTCTAGCTAATTCCTCCAAGGTATTGCTTTCTGTCAAATATTACCTAACCATGGTGGGTAGCTGTTTATGCCTCTCAATTACTATTGCAGCATCACCATCAACAGGCCTTATCTCCTATGGAAACCCCACATTGTTTATTTGGTACGAGCAGAATCTAACCCACTAAAGGTTTTATTGCCAAGATATGCCTGGGGACTTGGGTGTTTAGCTGACCCATTAGGTGGCAATTGTACCAGAATTACTCACTGATGCTGGGGTTATTTTGGTGGGGCTACCTAGTAATGTGCAGGTTTAAACTTCACCTTCTGTAGTGGCTCATGATGTGAGATCGGTTAGATATATAACTAGCTAGTTTAGTCATATTTAGAATGCTTGATTGATGTGGGGAAAATAGAATTCACCTTAAGTTGGTGTTTACGGTGTTAATAAAAATACTTTTTTTATTTCATCCAATTAATCTCACTCCGGAGTCGGGACACCTGTCCAATTTCTAAGGAGATCTTTTGCATGTCGTATATAATTGAAAAGTTTACGGACAGAGTATACTATGGCAACACATCCATCATGAGAGGAAATCTTCTCAGTACACGTTTGGACCGGAGTCAAGCAATACTGAGAGGGAGAGGAGTCAAACATTGCATGTTGTCTCTAAAGTTAGCAAATACACAGTATTGCTGGACTTCGATCCAAACGTGTACTGAGAGGATCTCTTCTCATCGATCAGCAGTCCAGATTAATCTGATGTAAAAAGAATGTTACAGTTATTAACATCCTCAGTACATGTTATAGATGTTGGTAATCAAGAAAAAAAAAAAAAAAGGTAATCTAATAGTCCTACTTCTTCCCTTATTACTACTATATTGCACAGCACATATGCCAGTTAGAGCTTGCTTCAGAGGAGATTAAGCGATGGATCTCTCATGGACCACTACTCCCGACCTAAAACAAACTGTTAGATTCGTGTTCTAGCCCCCTAGTTATTATATATGATAGTAGACCCAGCTAGGTACTTCTCCGTACGTAGCCTCATGGGTCTTTTATGACCTTGAAACCCCACAATTTTCCTCCAATTACAGTTGTCGTGGAGACCCATATCCAAATTCTTTTCTTATTCTAACAAGCATTCACATTATCTTTTGTTTGATTTTTTTTCCGTAGACACATTTAGTTCTTACTCATCTCTTCCTCTTACTTTAAATTAAGAGGATGAGATAACTTATTCCTAGCCCTATTTTCAACTTTTCCTTTTTGAAATTTTATCCCCAGTTTTTAAGCTTTGAAAATAAAATCAAAGGAAACTAAGGATATATAAATTATTCTGTGTTTTCACAGGAAATAAACTTAATTACCTTCCTTTATTTTTCCAATTTTATTAATAAAACGGACAAGAAGTCCTCTTCTGGCATACGTAGTTCAATTAGGACTTGAGACTCACTAGTTTGATCTTATCCTAATATTTTGTCAAATGCTTGTCTTAATAACAAATATATCCCTATTTTACGCATATATTCCTATTGGCAGACCAAGATTAGGATCAGAATTAGATTATTCATCAAAAGGATAAGTTACAGATATTCCTAGTCTTTGTTATTCCAACGCCTAATATGGGCTTAGTAAATGAAATTGCCATCGTGGAGGTCAATTGCTGGCCCAAAGTGTCAAAGGGTTACGTTACGAATCAAAGAGTAATACTTGCTGCTCGAGTTGTTGCAATGTGATCAGGTGCGATCTGATAATTCAGATCATATGTAGAAACAATTTTTGATCAAAGATCGGACATAATAGATGTCAAGCTCGGATAATTTTTTAATTCAGTACTTTTAAAAAATAAGTAAAATATGTTCTATAGTGGCATCTGAAGATTGGATGGCAGCATGGATTGTAATGGCGCCAAACATTGTAGCAAGTATTAATTACATTTTACATGTCTAGGTACAAAGGCATCGTGTAGATTAAAATTTCCATGGTCTTTGGATGATATAGCAATCTCTATATAGTATCTGATCAAGTCATGCGTACAAGACTACTTACTTGGCAATGGTAAGGGAGAAGATCATCACATGTGGAGTCTGATTCAATATTAGAAGGCAGAAGCTCCAATGCAGGGAACGGAACTTCCATAGATATATGGAAGCCAGTGATGAAGATTTATTTTCATTTACTCTGGTGTATGAAATTTTACCGAGGAGGCAGGGAACACTCCAAAAGAATTAAAGATATTGGAGATCTCACTCATATGAAAAGAACACAAGAGAACATATTCTTTGTGCAAAGTTTTTCCAAGGGCAGCAAACTCCCTACATGAGGCGAGTTCTTACCAATTTGACTTGATCTAACTTTAGATTATATTTACATGCTTCATATTCTAACCACGAGCCATACTTGCTGCAATGCCTCTGCATGCTGCACACAGAGATATTGCAATGGGTAAAAAAAAAAATTAAATTTTTTTTAGGCCGGCCCCGAGGTGACTTAACTGTTTGTACAAGACAATGTCCGATCGGACGACCTAAAAAATCAGAAAAATCAAAAATCGAACTCCGATGAACAGTGAAAACGTTAGCAACTTTAAAAAAATAAATATTTACCCACTACAATGCCCCTGCGTGCAGCACGTAGGGATATTGCAGCAAGTATGACTCTTCTAACACAAGTCCAGATGAAGGTTAAAGAGCATGGATCAAACTAATATGAGGCGAGCTCAGATCAGATTTTCTAACTTCAATCCCAATTACTAATAAAGCTTGGGTCAAAACAACCTGATAAGTTTGAACTGGTTGTCAAAATATTTGACTCTAATCCACTATTTTAAGGATGAAGTTAGATCAAGTTGACAAGTTAAATGATGTCAAGTTTAATAGTGTCTTTAGTCTTTGGAATATTGCTCGATTAACATCTTCTCCTCGGACAATGATCAACATTTTAACTAGCCATGTTTTAAGATTGAGGTTTTCATCATTTTAGTCCCTTTGGTCTAATCAAATGTGGGAAAACTCCCTACAGTCTGTCTATCTGGTAGACTTTTCATAATCTCACTTTTATTTATTTGAAAAGAGCTCTTTATAGTTTTTTCTTCTTAAATATTGTGCGGCATTTTTAAACTCTCACGGTGTTTACGGAATAACTTCAAAATTTTAAGGGGTTATAAATTTCTTAGTTAGATTAGGAAGGGCTTATGCAGAAACAAGGCTATTTATAGGGATCAATACATAAAACATCCTATAAATTTTTATCAGATCAGCCTCCCTATTTCATTATTTTGGTGCGTTTTCATGCATGTCCCACCCTTAACTGATGATTTAACAAAGCCGATGCAGTGCGTAGCCATGAATAAAGGTATGCATGAAAATATATTTCTTCGTGTGCAGGTCTGAAATTTAAATTTAACATAGTTCTATGTGTTAAAGACTGGTAATTAAAGATAATAAGTAAGATTATTTGAATGTAATGGCGTTCCCAAGCCCATGAGGCAGCTTTATTGCAAATGTTATACATGCAAGGATCCCTCAGAGATTCAGAATTAAAGTGAAGCAATCAAAAGATATCCATGCGAGTGAACGATTTTGGATCACGCCATCTGATTGTATCAAGATACTTGCTGCACCGGAACAACAAATTGGATGGCTTGCAGGGATTTTACATCCACTCTATCTCTGTGGGGTGGTGCAGTAAGTATTTCTCAAATTTTAAAAACGGTGATTTAGACTTAAAAGTTATTAGAATTTAACAGAGATTTTGAAATAAAAATATTTTTTTCTTTTTTGGTGGAGATACTCATCGATATTATTTTCAAAGATACACCAAGCCTTTTCTTTTACTTGATCACGATGTGAAAGTCTAAATGATGTAGCTAACCAGTGAACTAGCTGTTTGTCTAATCCTCTCTACTACCAAATCTTGGGTGGACATTTGTTCATCATATATTTCATTTTTGTCTTGTTGTCAGAGAGATGATCCTCTTGAACCTATCCGGAAGGCTTTCTTGTTTTGTTAATAATAAATCTTTTGTTTACTATTTGCAATTCAAGTTCTTGCATTTGGTACCTGCATACGATGTGTGCTTAATAGAAAATAATTACAGGATTGTATAATTCTCATTATGCAAGATATGTTAGACCACCTATCACTACGTGTAGGAGTTGGATAAGGATGAACACGATTAATCTCATCGCAAAAAGCAAAGAAACGTTACTCGGCTGCAGATATATAATTTGTATCTATAACTTATGAGATACCTTTTGATGAAAGACATCAATGTAATGCACTACAGCATGGAAAATGTGATACTCCGCACTCTGGTTCACGATTTTTTACTCAATTTGTCCATCTTGATCTCGATTTGACTCGATGATGGACCACCGAAATTTTATTCAATTTGATTTATTTTAATTAAGTGTCTTTCATAAACAATTAGTACGTGCAGTGTGTGTTAACGTCCGGTCATGTGAGGCTTCATGGGCTTTCAGGCCGTATTTTGTCTTTGTGCGAGTTCAGCCCAAGGGTTTATGGTTTGACGTGTGATGCATTATGGAGTTAAATTGGTGGTTGATTTTATCTTTTGGGCTTGTTGGAATGAGTTTTACATAGTCACTAAGGGCGTATTTGGAAAAACTTCTACTTGAAAGTTACTTTTTGCTTTCACTTTTTACATAAAATGAGTTGAGGAAGAGAAATTATAACTAATTTTAGTTTGTTAAAAAAATCAACTCTCTCATAACAACCTCACTTTTTCTCCAATCTTGTAAGCTCTCCCCTTGTAACTTTTAGTTGGAAGTCAAATCACAAGGAAAATACCACATAAATGACTTTCAAGATCAAATGGCTTTTATAAAAAATAACTAAATGGAAATGCAAAAGTGCTTCCAAATGGAAGCTGCGCCAAACACGGCCTAAGTGACTTATTGGTTAAGGAATCAATTTTGGCCATTGAAAGGATTTTCATATAAATTTGCCTAGTCTTATAACATGGGAGAAGGGGGAGCTCAACCCATTCTCTTTCTCTTCCCTCCCAGAGTCCATTACCACCCTATCTTGTGGAAGAAGCTCTTGGCTTGCATATGGACCTTGGAGGTGTAGGAAGCTCCCTAGGAGGATTCCATGGTGACGGGAGCTCCAATTGAAGACCTAAAAGAAGATCAAAAGGTGCAATTGGAGAAGGATGACCGCTAGAGCTTGGAACTCATGGAAACAACCCCAAGCACCTCTCTTTCCTCTTCTCTTGGCCATGGACTTGGTGGATTCAAGACCCTTTAGGCTTGAAGAGTTTAAAAAAAAGGGAAGGGTGATGTCAGTGGAGTGTGTTTTGATTTTCTTAGGTCCATGTAATTCTATGATCTTTCCTGGTGGATGCATGAGCTTAATTCAATAAGTGGTACAGTGGTCTTGGACTTTGAGAGTTTGATTTGCCATGAGATTGAAATTTTATTGCGTTTCACATGATTTTCATACATAGAAAGTGTGTAGTTCGAACCTATGATTTTTGGATATAATGTAACAACCCCTTAAATATAGCTTAATTTGACTCTAGAGTAGGGACTTCTCGAGTGGTCACCCATCCTAGTATTACTCCCAGCTAAGTATGCTTAACCACGAAGTTCTTCTAAAGAACTAAGCTAATACTCGAAAAGTCGCCTCGATGTTTGAAGATACAATTTAGCTATATTTGAGGGGTATTATATTCTACCCCTTCATATAGGCGATGTCTTCGTCGCTACGTTTCTTAGCCCACAACCAGACCATGAAGTAAGTAGGACTCTAGAGATGGCACACATAGGCTTAAGAAATGACTTCTACCATGTAGCACTTTGTCCCATATGAGTTTAAGAGGCGGCTCTCATGGTCTAGCATTTTGTCCCATGTGGCACTTAGTTTCCACACTTTCGACTGATGTCGTTGTTCTGGTACCATTATGTAATGTCCTATACTCCACAACATCAAGGTATTGTTCACTTTGACCCATGGGCCTCACATGTTTGTCCTTTTAGTAATAGCTCAAAAGTAGAGACTTTTCAAGTGGTCACCCATCTCGGTACTACTCCCAGCTAAGCATGCTTAACCATAGAGTTCTTATAAAAAACTCAGTGAATACTCAAAAAGTCACCTCAATGTTTGGAAATACAATTTATCTATATTTGAAGGGCGTTATAGTTTAGGCTCATGCAAGCTCACATGTGACTATGACATTTTGCTTATCAAAAAATATGTCAGCATGATGAAATAGATAGTTAAGTTGACAAAATAGATATATAATAATGATTTACCTAGTGAATAAACTAGCTGGCTGACTTTACATGGAGATATTTAAACAATATGAGTTATTTGATGTGTACACAAGTTACACAGGCTATTAAGTCATATATGCTTGGAAATGTATGAGAAATTACATGTATTACAGGTTCTTAGAGTGGAAAAAAATAGTTTGACTTTTGTGCCTTAATCATTTTTAATGTGTCAGATTGTTTAAAATAAGCTGAAAGAGGTCCATCGCCTAATTAAGTATACTTTAATAAGGTGCAATGGACTTGGGGTCGCCTTAGTTGATCCTAAAAGGCATGGAGTTAAAACTCAAGGTGGACTTAAGTTCGCCTTATCAGGTGATCCAGTAGGTCCAATGATAAAGTGATATAGGTTTGCCTAAAAGATATATGGCTTTAGGTCAAGCAGGTAGGCGAAGGCTACAACACTTAAAGAGGGTTTGCCTAATGGGATCAACTAAGGTACAAAAGACCACCTATTAAGGTACACAAGCAAAGTTGATTTGCCTATGGGGTTCACCTAGTGGAAGTTATATCATGTGAGGCTTGCATGTGAAGCTAGTCCACCTAGGGTTTCACTTATATAGGTTCACCTATGAGTATAACTTGTAAGTAGTAGGTGAAGCAAGTTCACCTAACTAAGTTTACTTATTGTCAGTCTAGTTGAAGTAAACTATGAAGGCAAAGGCGAAGTAGTAGGTGGAGTTCTTAGGTGAACAATATGAAGGAGAGGTCCAACTCTTAGGTGATCTATGTCTAGGCGGAGTTAAAAGATTGTGAAGTTGTTAGGTGGTGCTTTCTAGGTCTTACAAGGTTCACTTAAAGAGTTCTCGTTGAGATGCTAGGCATAGCTAAAGGTGGACCCTAAGGGCTAAGTATTCTATAAGCTGACATAGTCCACTAAGTGGTTTAATCAGTATGACCAACAATTTTAAGGTGATCATTATAAATATGTAAAATACTAATCAAGATAACTTTTGCTTGGATTAATGCACATATTTTTACCCAAATTTTGTCATTATTTAAAAACATGACACTGTGTTGGTCAGGGGTCTAGCACCCTTCGGCATAACCAACTGATAGAAACAGTTAACCAATTCTATCAATTTTTTAACAGAACCTCTGTAGGCCAAAAGGTAGATCGATTCTCAAGAAAGATGTACCATTTTAACCTAAAATAGAGCATTAAGAAAAGGAATGAGAGGTTTTGACCCCTCAACTTTGTAATTTGACGAGTTCATGTTTAATGATTATAAGTGGTTTGATTATGGATAAAAAGTGTGATTCATCCATACTTTCATATTGTTTACTTTGATAATTTATCTGCTTTATGTATTGATGTGTTCTGAACTATTTTCTAAGATTTGACTTACATGACCACTTCGCTAACATAACACATGATATGTTCGGCCTCTTTGGGGAAGAGAACATGGGTTAGCCTCAAAGATAGGGCCAGCTCAAGGCCGCAGACTCTAGCCTTATAAATAGGGTCCAGATGTCTAGACCATGGTCTATATGATATTTGAACAACTAATGGGCAGTGGAGGAGACCACTTGTGTGTACCTCAGTTGGGGGCTAGACTACGTGATATGGTGATCACATCTCCTAGCTAGCCTATCTTATTTGCCACACTTTCATAGATTTTCGGAGATGCTAGAAGGGTCAAGTGGCATTGATTAAGTAAGGATTCCTTTAAGACATTCCAAACTCAAAGATGATGATATGATAATATAATAATAATGAACCAATGATAGGTGCTAGTATTGTTTCCTTATTATTCTATATATTAATGATATGTTTGAATGGATATTAGATTGATTAAGAACCAACTGTTGAATGAGCCAATAAAATGAAAGATGAATTAGTGATCAACTCCAGAGCAGTTGAATAGAATGAATAATGAATCAATGATTTGATATGACAGACACAAAATAGATTCCTATGAATTAATGAACTTATTTATACATAATTTAGATATGTTATGGATATCTATAGATGGTTTAGATGATCAATTTGGGAATTATAATTGAGATATGAAACAGAAATAAATGAATGCATGCACTAAAAGATAGGATACTAATATGGCCAGCTTATACCTTTAAGATTAAAATTTGTATTATTTGTACATTTGAGATTGTCTTTTGGACATGTGCTTCCTAGAACTTATGGCTACATGACTTATTCATTTCCTTTTAACTAATTTGTTATAATGGAAATTGTATTAATAAGAACTATATATGGATGAAGCATTTCTTTCCCCTTATGGATGTACTTTACTTGTTGATTAACCTCTCATTTCTTATTAATTTTTACAAATTACAACGATTTATAAATATGGTTGTAACCTCATAATGGTCCGAGATAGGGGCATTGCACTAGGTCCAGTCATGCCCTTGATTCTCGGGACCTTATAGCTTATTTTCAGAGTAATGTCTGACAGTAATTGAAAGAAGTCTATACCCCACAAGCCAACTGTAAGGATTGAAGTTTCGGATCCGGTTATCAGGTTAATTTCGGGGTCGGATTCCTTGGTTTGGACCCTCGTGGGGCTGAGACTTGTGTTTCTTTTCGCGTCGAGCTTGCGAGACGTAGTTCAAACGGCGTCCGGCTAGGTGGACACGTTTTAGGTTATGCCACGTGGGCTGGCTTGGGGCCGCGAGAGTACGGTCGTGGTCTTATCGTCTAAATGGCGTCTTGCATGGTCGACGCCATTCAGAGTCCGGCCCTGGCATCTCAGTGTACGACCCGTCTTGTCGTCTGAATAGCGTCGGTCTTGGACGATGCATTTTAGCTAGTTTCGGTTTGAGCCTGCGAACCTTCCCTCCTTCCCCTCATTCTCTCATTTCTCTTCTCTCTCATCTCTTCCCTCCGATCCTTCGGCGCCCCTTTCCCCCTTCTCCTTCCTTTCCTCTCCCCATTCCTCCTCTCCCTTCACTCCATCAACCTCCTAACTTCCTCCACTACCACCACCACTTCCTCCGAGGCGCATTTCGCTCCGGACGGCGGCCGACGTCCCGATGGAGTAACGGCGTCTACGGCGGTATCGGCGGCAGCGTGTGGCGTGGCGATTCGGCGGCTTGGAGCTCGGAGGAGTTCGAGTAACTTGTAGGGTGACGATCCTCGCGTTGTTTTGTTTAAAACCATGTTTTTCCCGCTTTTTTAGCATGTTTAGGAGACTTTTGGGGGTAAAAATACTAATTTTATATATAGAAGAATTGTGGGCTTCTAATGAGTATTTAGGTTCTCCTCCTCCTCCTCTATTTTGTGATGTTTTTTGTGCATTTTGGGGGAGAAATCCCACCTCTTAGATTGGGGGAAGGCAGAGGGAGAACCTATCTATGAGGGTTAAATGGCATCTGGGGACAGCGACGCCATTTAAAAGGCGGCTTCCACCCACGACGCGATTTAACCCTAGATAACATACTTTGTCTCTAGGCTGAATGGCGTCCAGGGACAGCGACGCAATTTAAATGGCGACCTCTTTGAACGACGTGTTTTAGGCCATCTTCCAAGGTCAGTTTTCACATGAACCAGTTTAGGAGTCTTCAATGACGTCGGCCTTGGGCGACGCGATTCAAGACAGAATCTCATTAATTCCTACAATTAACATGTGTTTACATTGTTAGATGGTTTAGTTAAATTGCATGCTTGGAATCATACTCGAGGACGATGAATTCTACGTGATCGGATCGCACCGTGTTGCGTTTTGTATCGGAGTGTCACTCGTGCTGGGGGAAGTAGAACCACTTTAAGCCAGGTCAGGCCGGAGTAGCCAGTACTCTATCTGAGGGGTTGTTGTTTGGTCTCAGCGGGTCTGTGTTTTCCGCGTTCGACCGTGTGACTTGTGTGTTTAGCCGAGACGCTGGTTGTGGACTCCGTACTAGGAGTGGTTTCAGAGTTGTGCATGTCATATTTTGAATGCATGCGTTTTATATCGAAAGTTGGGAGTTGTGTTTACTGCTTTCTTTAATTAAATTGTCTATATCTATGTTGTTGTACTTGTGGGTGCGTGAGTGGGTGGTGGGGATCGAAGGATCTCTACTAAGTCTTTTCGATGAGATTCATCCCTGCGATTTTTAGGTGAGGGTTTCAGGTAGACGTAGCGAGGAGAGTGTCGCCTCGGGCTGCGCGCCAGCAGCCACTGTTCCGGAGTATGCCCCGATGTAGTTGTTATTTTATTTTCTGGTCTGTACGTTTAATTATTTATTTTCAGTTGGAGTATGTAATTATTTGTTGAGTCGAGTCGAATTGTAATAATTTTTAACTACTGCACTTCCTTTACAATTTGATGCGATGTGAATGTTTAGCTTAGTTTATCATTTATTTCCCAGACTTATCGAGATCTTGATTTGGCTCCAAATTTAATGATTCGGTACCCATTTAGTAATCGGATCTCCGATTATAGGGTGGCGGGTCGTTACACCAACCATATTCGATATGATGGGACCATTTCTTAGGCATTCTTATTTAATGTTAATTTGATATGATAATTTTCAATTCATGATGTTAAGTTAGTTATATGTAATTGTGTCAAACATAATGAAATCTATGGACTTATGCAATGAATTGAATCATAATGAGATTATAATAATGAGATCAATCTTCTACAAACATAAGTCGTAAATTTTCCTAGTCGAAGGATATTTAATAAGGACATCAAATCATCTAGAAAGACTAGTACATACTTTACCTACTCATGTGATGAGGATGACTGGTCTCGTAGTCAGTTGTGTGATGACTCTAAGGTGAATGCGTAGGTGCTCATTAGAGAATGAGTTCACTACACTAATCTAATATAGCATACCTAAATAGTTAATTATACATAACTGTCAATCAAGACATTCTCAATCACAGTAATGTAATTGATCCTTAGACCTGAAACACCAAACATATCTTGTGTGAGGTATTCTTAGTCATAATACTATGATTGATCCTTAGACTTAAAATACCGAGGATATTTGGTGTGTGGATCGTTGAGTTTTGATACTTGACTTATGAACCTTTCTTGAAGGTTCAATACAACTTAGCTTTCTAGTTCACTGTGATACATGTGAAGGTAATTGCGTGGCTCACAAAGAATCATTCATTCTTAGTACAAATTAAGAGAGAATGCCATACAGTATTATGCATGAAAAGACTCCCTACCAAGGGATAGATATCTCACAAAAAAGGAGCTTCTATTGTGATTGTCATGAGCATAGGAACTGTCAAATCAAACATAAGGAGTTTGACAATTTAACAATACTTTAGATTTAATAACCAGCATTGTAGTAATGAATTAAAGATTATACTAACACGGTAACTTTTGACTGAAAGGCTCCAATTGAATTTTGAATCCCCTATATTATACGGTGGTCATAGCACGTTGCTTAGTGTGAACCATAATCGATGAGCATGCTTAAATTAATTATGAGATAATTAATTTATAAAAATGCATCAGTAAATCATGGGATAACTAATTTATGTGAATCAAGAGTTAATTCAAAATATTAGAAAGAGTTCTAATACTATTTGACTCATTGTCAGCTCAACATTGAATCTAGAGGGTCACACACATGATTTCTTGAGAAGACCTAGATGTGGAAGAATACATAAAATACTGAATTTTTGTGAGAAATTGCATTGAGTTTATATATAGAAGAAAAGAGAGAAACCCTAGCCAAGCATCAAGGTTTCCTCAAAGATGTCCCCCTCCTTACCTCTCTCTCTCTCTCTCTATCTCTCTCTCTCTCTCTCCTGAGTGTTGCACTCGTCCAAGGTTGGGCCCCAGTCTTTCCTCTATCTCTCTTTCTTCTCTCAACTAGGAGACTAGAAAAGGAGATCACTTCCTTTTAGGGGGGAGATTCGTTGTGCGACACAACTACTACTTATTATGGGACCATCTTAAGGTCTGAGCTAAGATTTTGACCATATTTGATTACTTGTATGGATACAACTAGAGGCTAGATGCTTATCCAACTTGTCGTATCCAAGGGAACGTTCCATTTAAAATTTCAAAGATTTACAATCTCCGTAAGGTATACATCAGATCTATACCCTATTGTTTAATTCCAGTTTCTTCATATCTAATCGATCTAGCAAGGAAATCCATTCTAATATTTTTAATATTAATCCATTCTGATATTTTTAATATTCGCTACATTTCCCAAAAGTATCTATGCAAGTTGAGAGATTGAAAGTAGAGTACCATCCATGTATTAGAAATCCATAATTTACATAGCCAACTTGTCCAAAATCTTGGCCATCCAGTTGATTAAGTAGTGATACGATCATACCAAAAAATTGCATATGTGCTTGATCTATGAATTTTGAAGAGTGTGTTTATGCTTGATCCCTAAATTGATGATGAGTTTAATAGTGACTACCACGAATGATTAGTGAATTCCTTGAGAGAGAAATGACTATAGAAGGTGCATATTGTTAGCATGTTTCTTGATATATGATCATTTGAGCTTTGGGAGAACACTAGTGAATTAGTTATGGGCAACTGGGCATTGGTTCCTTGTAATTCATTTGATGTGGGATAAGAATTGATAGTACATGAGCACAATGCGTGGAATCGTAAAGGCATTTCATCCTAATCACTTCAAAATGATGTCATTTTGATAGTTAGTGGGATGTAGCTGAATGGGGAATATATTCCGTAACAAAGTAACCTAGTATTGTACAACCAAGTGTTACTAGTTCAGGTATCTTATGCAAGGCTAAAGGACATTGCCTTGTCACTACCTAACTGATAGTCTACAAGAAAAGGAAATCTAAGAAGGATGGCTAGTATGGTCGGGTGAGAATAGAAGATAGACATGGAATTAGTTAGGAGTGGTGATTAAGTTCTTGTAACTAAAGGAGACCAATAGTGGGCAGCAAAAAAGGTCCTCCATACACTTAGTTTTGATGGGCATAAGTTGTAAAGGTAACTTTATCCTTACTCTCATATTATTCGATTCACCTTTTTCAAACCAATGAGGTGGTAAATGATGGTAATATGAAACTAACACATAAGCATGACTACAGTGAAAGGTTGATGAGTTAAGGGTGAGAGGCAAGATATACAGTACAAGTAGCCAAGTTGAAATCTTGTGGTGTCATCCAATGATAAGTGATCATGGGTGTCAAATATTACAAAGTGAACCATCAGTAATAGTTTATGAAGAAACCTTGTAAAGGGATTTTCCTAGTAAATGTAAATGATCTTGTGGTAAGAATAGAAGAATAAGTGTGTAATGCTATGCAAAAGGAGTATTCTAGAACCTTTTTAACCAAAGTGGTGGCATGTATGGGAGGATGTAGAAAAGTAAGAGTAATTAGAATAGACGGCATGGACTATCAAAATTGGCGAAAGCCAAAGTTATGATTAGTCAGATGATATCAATGCACATGCAATGACAATGAGAAACTGAGCAATGACCTATTCAAAATTCTTCTTACGATAGCTGTTAATTGATTATGTGATTGTCTTATCTCTATGAACTTCTAATGTGACTTGGGTTATAATTCATATGATTTATATTTATCGATATATTATAAATGATATGTTCTTAATTGTGTGATTCCTAGTTTTTCTTGATGTTATGTTATATTTGCTTCATGGTACTAGCACACTTTGCAGCCAAGTACTCAAGGTTTTGTAAAGGTAAAGGAGTGTCATTTAGTTATGGTGGTATGCAGGTCTTAGTCCTTAGTGACACGGCCTGCTTCTACTGTTGGGTTCTCGGGTTTCTCCGGATCTCACGCGCAGCGGAAATAAAAATAAAAACAGAGATTCGTTCCCGTTTCGAAAATCAGAAAAACCAGATTATCGGATAATCAGTTCTCACCGTGTGCGGATTCGACTCTGCAACCATTCGGTTCCGTCGGTGCGACACCGCAAGCCGCGCAAGCGCCCAGCCTCTAGCGAAGTCCACGCGATCCTCTTCGCGACGGATATCCTCACGTTCTTTGTTCTTCGCAGCCCATGAAACCTCCGCCGGTCGCCACAACGATCGCCGCAATGCGCGAACGATTTTCCCGTCGAACGGGAGTCGGAGAAGCGGCGGAGCAGATCTGGATCTGTCTAGGACGCCAGAGAGAGAGAAACAGAGGAGGGGCGGCTAGGATTAGCAGCAGCTTGGCCTACTCAGTCCGTTCGCTATGTTTTATACTAACTACGTGGTTTTTCATAAAAACCCTCGGTTTGTATAAAACCCACTTATTTATCCATCGCTTTGATAATCATTTGCGTGTGACCCTCTAGGCCCAATTACCAGTCCGGTTAATAGCCCAATAAGCCCAGTGACTCCTCACTGGCTTTATCAATCAATTAATAACTCTTTATTAATTAATTAATCAATCGAATTGATGTCGCACATCGAATTCGACCGGGCCTCCGATCACGTTGGGTGCCAAGCAACACCGCGTGAACCCGGAGGGTATCGGGGTTAAGCAACCCACTCTTAGAACCTTTCCGCCGACAGTTACCGCGTGGATATAATCCTTCATTCGTACAATGCTCTCGAGTCAACTCAGGGTATGGCGTGCTGTCAAACCCTAACCAGTCGACTCACTTGGATTGGATGCCGCTGATAAATATCGGAAAACTCCTTTCCCGATATTATCGTCCACCCTGGCCAGGGACTTCCGCGCATCCTTCCTAGAGCATTCTCTCTCTAAGTACCGAGAGCGAATGATTCCTTATTGACACACAATTCCCTTCGACGATATTCCGTTGTACTCAATCCTTGGCGTTTTAGAATCCCGGGGCTAGAGATTCATAAACCAAGGTCAAAACACAAAAGTCCACCGACAAGGTGTCCTTGGTGTCTCAGGTCCGAGGACCATCCACGCAACTGCGACAATAGAATCAAGCTGGTTGACAGTGAGGTATAATACCATCCAGCGATTCAGTCGGATCAGTTCAGTGAACTCATTCACCAATGAGCACCTACAGATTTGCCTTAATGTCTCCACACAAGTGACTTATGAGATCAGTCACCCTCATCATATGAGCATGAGTAATGTGTACTAGTCTAACCGGATATCCGATGTCCTTCTCGGATATCCTCCGACTGGGAACGATTAAGAATATGTGTGTTTAAGTGACCAGTCTCATTAGTATGATCTCATCATAATCTGATCACTATAGCACATATTCACGGACTTCATTATGAAACGATAATTAATGTGATTTACACATAATGAATATTATGCCATTATATTAATAAATGAACGAGATTTACATAGTCAGATTGGCTTGTAGGCCACCTAAAACTAACAATCCCCCACTTGGACTAAAGCCAATCACCTTTATACAATAAGCCTATAGACTCTAGGTGACGCTCAAACACAATTTTAGCCAACGGCTTTGTCAGTGGATCTGCTACATTGTCGACGGATGGAACTCTTTTCACTACTACATCTCCTCTGGATATGATCTCTCTCATAAGATGAAATCGCCTCAGAATATGCTTCGATTTTTGATGAGATCGCGGCTCTTTCGCTTGCGCAATCGCTCCATTGTTGTCTCACAACAGCGAAACAGGCTCAGAGATGCTGGGAACTACGCCGAGGTCAGTGATAAATTTATTCAACCACACTGCTTCCTTGGCGGCTTCAGCTGCAACGATGTACTCAACTTCAGTCGTCGAATCTACAGTGATTACTTGCTTGGAACTCTTCCAGCACACTGTGCCTCCATTCAAAGTAAACACGAATCCAGATGTAGACTTGCTATCATCCGGATCTGACTGGAAACTCGAGTCAGTAAAACCTCGCAGTTTCAAGTCACCTCGTCCATAAACAAGAAACATATCCTTAGTTCTTCTCAAGTACTTAAGGATACATTTCACTGCCTTCCAGTGCTCTTCGCCTGGATCAGCCTGAACTATGCTCGTAACACTTAGAGCAAATGCAACATCAGGCCGTGTACATAGCATGGCATACATGATAGATCCTATGGCAGAGGCATAGGGTATTCTATCCATGAATGCCCTCTCATTAGGAGTCTTAGGAGACTGCTCCTTTGAGAGATTAATTCCATATCTCATCAGTATGAGACCTCTCTTGGAATTTTCCATGCCAAACCTTTTGACTATGATATCTATGTACAAGGATTGGGTCATTCCAAGCATCCTCTTTGATCTATCTCTATAGATCCGTATTCCCAATACGTAGGATGCTCCTCCCAAATCCTTCATGGAGAAGTTTTTCGACAGCCAGATCTTTACTGATGACATCATAGCTACATCATTCCCAATGAGTAGTATGTCATCTACGTAAAAAACTAAGAAGGTGACTGTGCTCCCACTGGTCTTCTTGTACACACAAGGTTCATCTTCATTCTTAATGAAGTTATAAGACTTGACAGCCTCGTCAAATCTTATGTTCCAGTTTCGGGAAGCCTGCTTCAGTCCATAAATGGACCTCTGAAGCTTGCACACTTTATCTGGAGATTCTTTAGATGTGAAATCTTATGGTTGTATCATATACACCTCTTCCTCAAGGTTACCATTGAGGAAGGCAGTCTTCACATCCATCTGTCATATTTCATGATCAAAATGTGCAGTAATGGCGAGTAGAACTCTGATCGACTTTATCATGGCAACTGGTGAGAAAGTCTCGTCATAGTCAATTCCTTGCCTTTGACGATATCCCTTTGCCACCAACCTTGCCTTATAAGTGTCGATCCGTCCATCAGCACCGATCTTTCTCTTAAAGATCCACTTGCAACCGATGGGTACAATACCCGCGGACAAGTCCTCCAAATTCCAAACTTGGTTGGTGTGCATGGACTGGATTTCTGAGTTCATGGCTTCTCGCCATTTCCCGGCTTCTGGGCCTTCTATGGCCTCCTGGTAGGTTTTAGGATCATCATCTTCATTATATTGTACCTTAGACTCACCTTCAGCAATATGTCTCACATATCGTTCGGGTAGTCTAGGTACTCTACCATATCTACGAGGCTCATCTGTGTGTACCTGAATAGATTCAAGAACTAATATCTCATCTGATGATAATGCAGTTGTTTTGGGATCTGGAACATCTTCCAAAACTATTTTACTCCCACTGTTCTCCTGGAGAAGGTATTCCTCTTCCAAGAAGACAGCTTTCCTGGCGACAAACACCCTTTGTTCACCAGGATGGTAAAAATAGTATCCAAATGTTTCTTTTGAATATCCCACAAACCTGCAGTTATCAGTTCATGATTCCAGCTTGTCTGGATCATGCCTCTTTACATGAGCAGGACAACCTCAAACTTTAACATGTTTAAATTCTGGTTTCCTGCCTTTCCATATCTCATATGGAGTAGAGGCCACAGACTTACTGGGTACTCTATTCAGTAGGTATACTGTTGACTCTAGAGCATACCCCCAAAGGGACACTAGTAATCCCGAAAAGCTCATCATGGATCGCACCAGGTCCAACAAGGTGCAATTCTTCCTTTCTGATACACCATTCATCTGTGGTGTATATGGAGGGGTTAGCTGAGAAAGGATACCATTATCCTTTAAGAATTGTGTGAAATTAGTACTCAAGTATTCTCCTCCTCGATCTGATCGAAGAGCTTTAATACTCTTTCCTAACTGCTTCTCTACCTCATTCTTGAACTCCTTAAACTTCTCAAATGCTTCTGACTTGTACTTCATTAAATACACATAGCCGAATCTTGATAAGTCGTCGATGAACGTGATGAAGTATGAGAAGCCACCTTTTGTTTGGGTGGACATGGGACCACATACATCTGAATGTATTAGTTCCAGAGTGTCCTTGGCACGTTCTCTATGTCCAGTAAACGGAGATTTTGCCATCTTTCCCATAAGGCAGGATTCACATGTCGCAAACGATTCGTAATCGAATGCCATTAAATAACCATGCTTGTTCAACCTTTGCAACCTGTTTTCACCAATATGCCCAAGTCTACAATGCCACATGTAGGCTTGGTTCACACAATTCTTGCTCTTCTTAAGAGTATTATCAATTTGAAGATTGTCATAAGAAACATCTAAGAGATATAGACCGTTGACTAAAGATGCTGAATCTATCGATTTATTACCATAATAAATCGAACAACTTCTATTTTCAATAGTCAACCTATATCCTATCTTGTCCAAACAACATATTGATATGATGTTCTTTATTATGCTAGGAACATAATAACAATTTTCTAATAGTAAAGCGTCTCCTGATGGAAGCCTGAGGTTTGCTGTCCTAACAGCAATCGCCGCAACTTTTGCGCCATTTTCTAGCCTCAATTCCACCTCACCTTGTCTCAGCTTGCGCTTACTTGTCAGCATCTGCACATCATGGCAGATATGAGAAGCACATCCGGTATCTAATACCCAAGATGTGGAATCTCTAACTGACAAGTTAATATCTATCATATAGATATCTGAAGCTTCAGACAGCTTCACCTTTCCATGAGCTTTATCGTTAAGGAACTCCTTGCAGTTCCTCTTCCAGTGACCATATTGTTTATAATAGAAGCAGTCACCCTTTACTACTCTTTTGCCTTTGTCCTCCGATCTTTTATCGTTAGCTATCATCTCAGCTTCAGGGACATCCAATGCCGACTCAGCAGGAGGATTAGCTTTAGGGACAAAGTCAATATGTTCATATCTGAAGACATTCTTCATATTTCTGAACCAATCTAAGTAGATCAGGTAAGTCAAAAGGGCATCAAGTATGCCGCGGAGTGGGTTATTCGACGACATAATTCCCTACAGGAGATAAGTAAAATCTATTTAACAGATGTTCAATTATTAAAATTTAAAACAAGACATGATCTTTTATTCAAGTTTAACTCCCACTAATTTTCGACGGACTGTATAACCCTCAGTTATACAGAACGGGAGACGCCGACAGTCTCCTAATGGGGATCAGAATCTTAATGACTTGCACTACAGCCTTGTGGATAGCACAACAAACTGTAATACAATCAAAGAGCACCCAACTCATGGGACTTGCAACTCCTTGCAATATCTGATCATAGCTTCGGTCCCCAGAGATTTAATGGCCTTGTAGATAGCACAACAAACTACTAATTCTGGTCTAAGCTAACCATCGTTACGGGACGAGCATAGATTTGCATGTAGCCCTTGTGGATAACACAACAAAGCTACATGGTTCCTCTACCCCGATCATATAGGCATCTAATGCCATAGCCACAGTTTCTCCTCCTAATTAAGCAAGCCTTGTGGATAGCACAACAAACCTGCCTAAAGTGATTCGAATCATATGACTATAACGATGGTGGACCACGCGGTAAGTTCTTAACTACTCGCATTACGGCTTAGAGTTTATCTGAAGATATTTAGATAACTTTTATCTTGGTCTCTCTTAGGTGATAGTATAAAAATATATCGTATATATTTAGTAAATACAATACCTTCTTTGATTCATAATCAAAAGAAAACATTACATCACATACATGTCTAGTGTGGTCATGGATAGCACAGTGGGTTTGACTGGAGCCAACAGTCAAACGTACACACAATTCTAACATAACATTTACATTAGAAAAACCTGCAAACATATAGGCAAAGGATCTTCATCTTTTCGCCTTTCTAGTTGCAGCTGTGGATCATCCTCGCTCCTTCCTCTGTTGCCTCGATCATATTACAATAATTCTAGAATTACAGGTAAATTGAAGAAGGCCTTATGGCGAGTACAAGAGAGAGGGAGGTAGAAGTACATCGGAGAATGAGAGAGGGAGAGATACGCAGATCTCTATTTATTAACAATTCAATAAACATTCATCATTCATCCACGATCCACACAAACATATCATTCATCACATGAATAATTAAATAAGTACATATCCATGACCACGGTGTGTTTTAAACATCCACACAAGATATAGCGCATCATATGGCTAAAATAAAAGAGTTTTTAAAATAAATAATTTTAACTTTCAAAAAACTGGGATCCAATTAAAATTGGTATTTAAATTTCGAAAAACTCATTTATTAACTTAACATGCAATTATATCAAAATTTAAAAGCAATAAACACACATCACATGTGCACACACTCCGAATTAACAATTCCAAATTATTCCATGCAAATTAGAAAAATTCTAATAATCTAACATTTAAATTAAAACTCCACTAATAATCTAACAATTAGACTATTAATACAAATCTAACTCTTAGATTAAATAATTATAGTTATTATTAATTTAACTATTAAATTAATAACAATAATAATTAATGAAGGACTACAAATTTAACATTTAAATCAGTCATTTAAGTTAATTATTAATTTAACACTTAAATTAATAACTAACTTAAATTAATAATTAACAATTAGATGTATAAATGATTAATAATCTAACATTTAGATTATTAAATATTAATCACTAATTTAACAGTTAAATTAGTTAAATCAAAGTTAATTATTAGTTTGACACTTAAATCTAATAATAAACTCTAATTGATTAAACAATGATCATATTAATAGAGATTAACAATTAATAATCAACATGATCATTAATGCCCAATAAAACAATATTGGATAACAATTTAAATTTTTAAACATTTTAAATATAAAAATTGAAATCCAATTGTTAATGATGTTTTAAACGGGCTAATTAGGGGTTTAATTAGGGTTAGGAATGAAAACCAGAAAATGGCCCAGCCATCCTGGTTCAACTGGCATCTGGTTCGAGCCTGGGTTCGAGCCCAGGCTCGCCCAGGGTCCGAGCCAGGTCCTTCTTGGCTCAGCCAGAGCCATCCTGGCTCACCCACCGGCCCGGCCCAACCGGGCTCGAACCCCCCCCCCCCCCCGGCCGGTTTAACCCCTTAGACCGGTCCCTTCCAACCCGACGACGCCCAGCATCTGAAACCCTAACTTGCAGGGAACATGGCGACGGGAGGAGATGTGCAGGGCGCCGCCGGCCGCCCCCCCCCCCCCGGCGCCGCCGGCCCCGACCGAAGATGCCCCGGCGCCGGCAACGTGTCCGGTGCCGGCAGGGCCGCCGACGGTGGCCAAACAAGAGCTGGTCGATCCCTTAAAAGGAACCCCAAAACCTGATTTTCAGGGGTAAAAAAATGAACTTGGGCTCGATTTTGCAGCTCATCAAGGGCACCCCAGAGGCGGTTTAGGTGACCGGTGGATAGTGATGACTATCCTCAAGGGATCCGAAGTCCTAACTCGCCATCCCAACGCTTGGGAAATGAGTACGAAGTCGCCGAAGAGCCCTGGTTCATCATCTCATGAAGAACATCAAAATATCCCCAAAAATTCGATTTTGCAGAAATAAAAAAATAATTAGATTATTCTTAAATATCTGTGTTCATGAGATCTGTGTTCATCTCATGAACACGGATCCGGCAAATAAATTGAATTCGCACATGGAATAATACATGAAATATTAACTTCGGAGACCGAAACGGGACGAGAAACAGTGGAACTTGGCTCTGATACCACTGTTGGGTTCTCGGGTTTCTCCAAATCTCACGCGCAGCAGAAATAAAAATAAAAACGGAGATCCGTTCCCGTTTCGAAAATTAGAAAAACCAGATTATCAGATAATCAGTTCTCACCGTGTGCGGATTCGAATCTGCAACCGTTCGGTTCCATTGGTGCGACACCGCAAGCCGCGCAAGCGCCCGGCCTCTAGTGAAGTCCACGCGATCCTCCTCGCGACGGATATCCTCACGTTCCTCGTTCTTCGCAGCCCATGAAACCTCCGCCGGTCGCCGCAACGATCGCCGCAACGCGCGGACGATTTTCCCGTCGAACGGGAGTCGGAAAAGCGACGGAGTAGATCTGGATCTGTCTGGGACGTCAGAGAGAGAGAAATAGAGGAGAGGCGGCTAAGGTTAGCAGCAGCTTGGCCTGCTCAGCCTGTTCGCTATGTTTTATACTAACTACGCGGTTTTTCATAAAAACCACCGGTTTGTATAAAACCCACTTATTTATTCATCGCCTTGATAATCATTTGCGTATGACCCTCTAGGCCCAATTACCAGTCCGGTTAATAGCCCAATAAGCCCAGTGACTCCTTACTGGTTTTATTAATCAATTAATAACTCTTTATTAATTAATTAATCAATCGAATTGATGTCGCACATCGAATTCGACCGGGCCTCCGATCACGTTGGGTGCCAAGCAACACCGCGTGAACCCGGAGGGTATCGGGGTTAAGCAACCCACTCTTAGAACCTTTCCGCCGACAGTTACCGCGTGGATATAATCCTTCATTCGTACAATGCTCTCGAGTCAACTCAGGGTATGGCGTGCTGTCAAACCCTAACCGGTCGACTCACTTGGATTAGATGCCGCTGATAAATATCGGAAAACTCCTTTCCCGATATTATCGTCCGCCCTGGCCAGGGACTTCCGCGCATCATTCCTAGAGCATTCTCTCTCTAAGTACCGAGAGCGAATGATTTCTTATTGACACACAATTTCCTTCGACGGTATTCCATTGTACTCAATCATTGACGTTTTAGAATCCCGTGGCTAGAGATTCGTAAACCAAGGTCAAAGCACAAAAGTCCACCGACAATGTGTCCTTGGTGTCTCAGGTCCGAGGACCATCCACGCAACTGCGACAATAGAATCAAGCTGGTTGACAGTGAGGTATAATACCATCCAGCGATTCAGTCAGATCAGTTCAGTGAACTCATTCACCAATGAGCACCTACAGATTCGCCTTAATGTCTCCACACAAGTGACTTATGAGATCAGTCACCCTCATCATATGAGCATGAGTAATCTGTACTAGTCTAACCGGATATCCGATGTCCTTCTCGGATATCCTCCGACTGGGAACGATTAAGAATATGTGTGTTTAAGTGACCAGTCTCATTAGTATGATCTCATCATAATCTGATCACTATAGCACATATTCACGGACTTCATTATGAAACGATAATTAATGTGATTTACACATAATAAATATTATGCCATTATATTAATAAATGAACGAGATTTACATAGTCAGATTGGCTTGTAGGCCACCTAAAACTAACATCTACAACCATGAATAAAGTGTCCACTTGCATGCCCTACCTTGATTTTGATGTTTAACCGGCTCAATTTCTATAGTGTATACTTATAGTGTTTGCTTATGAATTGTGCAATTTTGATTGTAAAGTTCTAATTTGACTTGGGTTATGATTCATATCATTTACACTTATCAATATGTTATAAATGAGATATTCTTAATTGTGTTATTCCTTATTCTTCTTGATGCCATGTTGTATTTGGTTCATGGTACTGACCATACTATGTAGCTGGGTACTCAGGGTTTCGCAAAGATAAAGGGATATCGTGCATATTTTAGGGTATGCAAGGCTTGGTCCTTAGTAACATGGCTTACAGTCGTGACCACGAACTAAGTGCCCACTTGTATGCCCTACCTCAATTTTGCTGTTTGATCGGCCCAATTTCTATTTTATTGTATACTCATGATGTTTGCTCATGAAATATGTGATTTTGGTTGTGACAGGAAGCAGAACTCATGTAGATTTAAGAAGAATATAGGCTTGGACCTGTGGATCTAGGTAATTCCAAAAAGCAACATTAATGAGTGTTGAATTTAAGCTTTCGTTGGATTGGAGATTTATGAGTAACTAGAAGGTTTTGGAATATTATCCTTCTAAGATTTAGTGCATATAAAACCAAGGAAAATTTCATTGAATGACAACTAGCATAAATAAGACAATAAGAGCGTAGACTATAGAGGACTTCCCCAATCAAGAGAGAGTAGTGGGAGTTTTGTAATTTAGTTCATGTCTTGGAGCTAAAATGACTTGATTGACTATCAAAGGATCAACAAATGGCAAGTCGGACTTCTTGGTAAGGTTGGTAGAACATGGAAGGAAGGCTCCGTCACGAGCTAAGCTTTATCTAGATGGGATAGATTATAAACCTTTTGCGAATGAGAAGTAGATGTTCTCAATGAAGGTACTTGATGGGAAGCAACAAGTATGCTATCAACAATAAGCAAGAGTGGGGAGGTAGGTGATGTTTAATTCAGTTGAGAGAGAAAAGAGCGAAGGAGGCCGATTGGAAAGAAATAAGTCTCGAGGCAATGAGGGTTAGACCAGGCTTGAGTAGGAACTAAGAATGAAGTCGAGGGACATGTTGTAAGGATTGAGGTTTCGGATTCGGATCCCTTGGTTTGGGCCCTTGTGGGACTGGGACTTATGTTATTTTTCGCGTCGAGCTTGCTCGACGCGGTTCAAACGACGTCCGGTAAGGTAAATGCGTTTTAGGTTGTGCCACATAGGCGCCACGTGGGCTGGTTTTGGGCCGCGAGAGTATGGCCCCGATCTTATCGTCTGAACGGCGTCTTGATTGGATAACGCCACTTAGAGTACGGCTCTGGTATGTCAGTGTACGACCCGTCTTGTCGTCTAATTGGCGTCGACCTTAGACGACGCGTTTTAGTTAGTTTCGGTTTGACCCCGCGAAACCTCCCTCATTTCCCTCATTCTCTCCATTTCTCTCTCTCTCTCCTCCCTCTCCCCTCCGATCCGTCCGGTGCCCCCTCCCCTTCTCCTTCCTTTCCTCTCCCCATTCCTCCTCTCCCTCCACTCCATCAACCCTCCTAACTTCCACCACTACCACCACCATTTTCTCCGCGATGCATTTCTCTCCAGACAGTGGCCGACGTCCCGGTGGAGTGACGGCGTCCACGGCGGTACCAACGGCGGCTTGTGGCGTGGCGGTTCGGCGGCTTAAAGCTCGGAGGAGTTCAAGTGACCAGTAGGATGACGATCCTCGCAATGTTTTGTTTAAAATCATGTTTTCCCGCTTTCAAGCATGTTTAGGGGAATCTCCTAATATCATAAAAATTAGGTTTGGTGGGTTTTTATTGGGTATTTGGGTTCTCCTCCTACTCCTTTATTTTATGGCATTTTTGTGCCATTTTAAGGAGAAAATCTCACTTTATGAATTGGGGGGAGGCGGAGGGAGAACTTGTCTGTGAGGGTTAAATGGCGTCTGGAGACAGCGACGCCATTTAAAAGGCAGCTTCCACCCACGACGCGATTTATCTCAGATAATAGACTCTGTCTCTGGATTGAATAGCGTCCAGGGACAACGACGCCATTCAAACGGCAACCTCCGTGCACAACGCGTTTTACTCCGGATCACCTCGATGCCTGTTTTTGTTTTTGTCGTGATTAGGCGATTAGGGACAACGACGCCTTTTAAAAGATGACTATCATGCACGACGCGTTTTAGGCCACTTCCGAGGTCAGTTTTCATATGAACCAGTTTAGAAGTCTTGAATGACGTCGGCCTTAGGCGACGCGATTCAAGACAGAATCTCATTAAAGCATACAATTAACATATGTTTACATTGTTAGATAGTTTAGATAAATGCATGTTCGAAAATATACTCGAGGATGATGATTTCTACTTGATCGGATCGCACCGTGTTGCGTTTTGTGCGATCGTGGGCCTAGAGTGACAGTTGTTAGCACTTAGACACCCTATGTCGGTGTAGGAGTGACACGGCGCCGGTGTGGGAGTGGTGGGGTGACGCCTAGAGAGAGAGTCATCTGGTGTACCCCGGGGTATAGCTAGTACCGGTGTGGGAGTGGTACATTTGAAGTGTCACTTGTGCTGGGGGAAGCAGAACCACCTTGAGCCAGGTCAAGTCGGAGTAGCCAGTGCGCTATTCGAGGGGTTGCTGTTTGGTCTCAGCGGGTCGGTATTTTCCGCGTTCGGCCGTGTGACTCGTGTGTTTAGCCGAGACGTTAGTTGTGGACTCCGTGGTAGAGTGGTTTCAGAATCGTGCATATTACTGTTATAAATGTGTGTGTTTTATATCAAAATATGGGAATTGTATTTGCTACTTTATTTAGTTAAATTGCCTATATTTGTGTATTGCACTTGTGGGTGTGTGAGTGGGTGGTAGGGATCGAAGGATCCCTACTGAGTCTATTTCAATAAAACTCACTCCCTGTGGTTTTCAAGTGAGGGTTCCAGGCAGGCATAGCAAGGAGAGCGTTGTCTCGGGTTGCGCACCAGCGACCACTGTTCTGGGGTATGTCCCGATGTAGTTGTTATTTTCCTTTCAGGCCTGTACGCTTAATTATTTCTTTTCTATTGAAATATGTAATTAATTGCTGAGTCAAGTCGAATTGTAATAATTTTTAATTACTGCACTTCCTTTACAATTCGATGTGATGTGGATGTTTAGCTTAGTTTATCATTTATTTCTCAGACTCATCGAGATCTTGGTTTGGCTCCAAATTAATGATTCGGTACCCATTTAGTAATTGGATCTCCGATTATAGGATGGCTGGTCGTTACAATTGGTATCAGAGCATTCGGTCTGACAAATAGATGAGTAACTACGTTAAATACCGTAATTTCGGCAAATAATTACATTATCCCGTACAGGCACGGAGGTAGTGTAGGTTTTGGGATTCTAATTAGAATTTTTCGATTTTTGTGATTGTAGGCGATTAGATGGCTCATAGGAAGAGAGTGCCAGTTATTAGGGAACGGGGTGATGTTCCTAGTGGATCTGAGGCCAGTAGGCCGAATATGGAGCGTTTCATGGAGGCTATGATGGACACGATGACTAGATATCAGACTCGAGACCCTAGTGAGAGTTATAGTATTCGGAGAGGGCCTTCAGCTGCTCTGAAGATATTCCTAAAGCTGAAGCCGCCTCATTTTACCGATCGTCCCAACCCTGATGAGGCCGTTCATTAGCTGAGGGAGTTGGAGAAGACTTTTGATACTATGGATTGTGCGGCAGTTGAGAGGACTCCGTTGGCTACCTTCATGTTGAAGGATGATGCCTACGACTGGTGGACCACTTTGAAGAGTTTGTCATATGCGGATAGGAATCTTAGGGAGATTCCAAATCACAAAACCCAGGTGTTGAGTTTGAAGGGCCCAAGATCATAAGCACCGACCACAACAAAAATTAACTGATGTAAGACTATTATATAGTCACTCCAACACTCCCCCTCATGGCCAAGATGGACCGTAGAAATTAGATGAGAGGAGGCAGCGCAAATTAGAAGATAAACTTTGAGAAGGTAAAGTTGGGCCAAGTCCTTGCTTTGATACCATCTTACAAACCACAAAACCTAGGTGTTGAGTTTGAAGGGCCCAAGATCATAAGCACTGGCCACAACTAAAATTAACCGATGTAAGACTATTATATAGTCACTCCAAAACTATGGTTCAAACTACTTCAATGAATTCAAGGAGTCACCTAGTAAATGGATGTCTTAACATTGATTTAGTTTTGAGAGTATCCAGCAATGCCAAGCTTGCCCCAAGAACTCCAAGTCCTCTTCAAAGTTATTACCACTGGTATGGACTTAATGCAGCTGTTGAATGATAGAGAGGGCCGAGGAAAGAGAGAACTGACTGTGAACATCCGGGGTCCAAATATAGATGCAGCTGGAATTATTTGATGGTGGAACTAGCTGAGTTGTATGAACCAAAAGAGCATCCGCAGGCAGCAAACTTGTGAGATTGTCAATAAATATAGCACCCAAGACTATAGCATCAGAAATAGAGATATTCTTGTAGTCGAAAGAATCCCAATCCAAATCAAAGATGTAGTGAACAACCCATGCCAGACCAATTGTGCAGGAAAAGGAAAGGAGATCCATCCCCCACTGAGAATTTGCAGTAGTATGCCAAACCAAAGACAAGATCCCTGAATCTTAGAGGCAGCATCAAAGGTGAAAATATTTTCCCTTAGTGGTCAGGGGAAAATATTTTCCCTTCATATATTGGGACCATACTGAGTTGGAAGAAATTAGCAACCAGCACCTTTTTAGAGAGAATGCTTCAGAAAGCTACACCATAGATCGGAAACCAAATCCTCCTTCCTCAATAGGATTACACAGGGAACTCCAAAGATATCCAATGGTGTTTGTTTGACCCAACATCAGAGCACCAAAGAAATTTAGAAAAATCATCTCCATCTTTCGCAAAATAGATGGATAGGAATGGATCCAAGTACATGTTTTCTGATAGGAATGGATCTCCCTGTTGGAGGCCTCTAGAAGACTTGAAGTACCATCCACAATTCCCATTAAGCATGATAGAGAACCTACAATTAGTAAACATCATCCGGATGTAGCTAATCCATCTATCAGAAAACCCAAATCTCTTAAGAACATCAAATAAGAAACCCCATTCCAGCCTATCATAAGTCTTCATCATATCCAGTTTAAGAGCAATGTGTCTTCCCCTAGCTGGCTTACTGAGATCATTCATTAGTTCCTGGGCCAAGTAGATACTATCAAATATAAATCGTCCCTTAACAAAGGCACCCTACTCTGGAGAAACAATCATAGGCAGCAACATGCTAAACTTGTCAGAAAAGATTCTAGCAATAATCTTGTAAGTAAAGTTACACAAGCTTATGGGCCTAAAATTAGAGATGGATGCAGGGGAGTCCACTTTGGGGATCATAACAAGGAACGAAGAAGTATAAAAGCGAGGAAGAAAATTCAAATGAAAAAATTCATGTACTGCAGCTACTACATCCTCACCCACAGTATCCCAACAATGTGTGAAGAAGATGCTTGGGAACCCATTAGGACCAGGAGCACTATTCTCAGACATGTCATAGACAGTTTTCCTTATAGCATCAACAGATGGCATAGCAACTAGCACATCATTATCATTAACCAAAACCAAGTTCAGAATTACATCCAACAGATTTCCATCAAGAACATACCCTGGTGAAGTGAATAGATCTTTGTAATAGTTGAGTTCACAGTTCAGAATACCTTGAAGAGAGTCATAGGAGTTTCCCTGAACGTCAGTGAGTGAGGATATAGACAAACCTCTTATGTTTGTACTGCACCATAGCATGAAAGAATTTTGTATTGCTATCCCCTTCTAGTAACAAACGAGTACCAGATTTTTGCTTCCAATATACTTCCTCCTGGGGTTGAAGAGATCCCAACTCTCGTCTAGCCTCCTCCAAAGAGCAGATATTTAAGAGTGACTGGTCATCAGCATATACTTGTTCACAAGATAGCACATGTTATTCCACAACAGATATGTTAGCAAAGAGCTTCCCAAGGACTTGCTTGTTCCAGATCCTGAGGGTATGCTTAAAACAGGCGAAGTTTCCACGCTAGCCAATGGAGAGGGCTAGCATTCACAGTAGCTTCCAAGAATTTCTCACTGTATCCATAAAGTGTTGGTGGCAGATGCACATATTTTGGAATCTAAAAGGCTTCGGACCCTGCCCAGACTGATCAACAAATTTAATCAATAAAGGCGTATGATTAGAGTATAAACGAGCAAGATGAGTGACTTTAGTAAAGGGTAGTGAATCCTGGATGAAATCACTGAAGTCATTAAGACTAGCAGTAATATTCTGAAGACCACCTTGTTTCTCCTCAAGAGAACATATGGTATTGAAGTCACCCAAAACGAGCCATGGGGGCATTAATGCTGTTGGAGAATTGAGTAAGATGGTCCCAAAGAGAACGCCTTTCCATAGAAGAACATTGTGCATAAACAAATGTGAGGTAAGCAGAAGGGTGGTTCTGTGTATTCCCAACAGCAAAGGTGATGTATTGGGGGTGTCATATAAGACAAGTAAATTGAACACTAGCTCTCCAGAAAACCCAAATTTTTGGTGAAGGATCAACATTAAAGGCACAGCATTGAAAACCAGAAGATCTGCAAATCTGATCAATATGAGCATTAGATTTCCTAGGCACTTGTAGAAGAGCAGCAGTTTCATGAGAAAGTATAGGGACTTGAGTCAAAGCCGAAACAACCCCCACACCAATCTCACCAGTAGCCTTGTTGTTTGTGAGTTGATCTGCAGAATCAACAAATAACTTCTGGGGGAGATCAACTTCAATAAACTTATTGGTGATTTTAGATTGAAGTTCCTTCAAATTGTTTAGCATAACTAGTCTATATATCTTGCACATGAGAGAGAGGCATAGAAGACTTGGAGACATTCTGATCAAGACAATCGGCACTATAGCTTGTACTCAGGTGCTCCGTGGCTTTTATTGTATGTGGAAAAATATGAATTGGGGACACAGCATCCTCCGAGGTCTGTGCATCATTATTATCATGCAACGCACTGGATGAAGGATTGACATTACGTACCCCAGGCGAAGCAGGATCTTCCTCGTGAACTGCAACACGGTTGCCAAATTGCATAACGGGTGGAATCACAAGACTGTCGACATGCATCAACTCGTTAGGGTTCACAGTGGAAGACGAAGGCATGCTACTAGACGTCTCAGCATGGCAAACAGGCGATGTGTGTGTTGGGGATAGTGAGCGAACACCCCTATGGATTCCCGTAGATGTCGTGTAAGGCTTCGAATCTCATGTCCAGTTATATCCGACTTTCGGTAGAATTCGAAGAAGATACAAATATAAAATATAACATATACGTAACAGAAATGAAAAAATAAGAGCCCACAAAGTAAAACAAATAGCCATCATAAATTCTAAATAATAACAAGTCAACACAATTCACAAAAATCTCATAATAAACAACTGTCTCTGAATAACATAAACAACATCTCACAACTCTCTAGGATCTCACAAATTACATAATAGACTTAAATACTTTCTACTATATCAATCTACTAAAATGAAAAGGCTCATAAATTCACAAAAAGCCTCGAATCCAAAAACTCCAATAACTCCTACACTTCGTGCTCATAATCAAAGTCCAACTCTCTAGTCATCTCCCCTGAAAAATTATTTAACAAATTCATTGAGTATAAAACTCAGTAGGCATCATCTCTTCCCTACGCTAAACATATAATAATTGAAATTCATATGGTAATTAAATCTTATCATGAACAATTCATAATGTTACATATAGATCAAATAAGAGAATGATATAAAACAAGATCTCACATATATCTCATATCAAATCGGATGTATTTTCTAATAATCTGAAACAGACATGTTAATTCATAATACTTATCACATATATCAAACATTCTTGCTTTACTTGAAAACAAACTACTAGCCATAAATATATCACATAATTCTTCTAACACATAGGGAAGCACATATTACATAGCATATAGTTCAAAATATAACTAGTAACATGTAATCAAGTTAAATATTTTAAAATTCAAATGTCTGAAAATTTCACATCATAAAATGGATTTATAATGTCTTAAAAGAAATTCAAATGATTGACATATGTGACAAATTATCACAATTTAATATCTTAGTCGGACAAGTATCCTAACCACAACATAAGAAGTCACACACATACATATATTGAGTACTTATGCAATAGTACCAAATCTTGGCTACCATAAAACCAGGGATCACACATATGTCACCACTACACCATACTGAAGTAGGTTTTATGGATTTTACATGTTGCCTTCGGGTCACATAATACCCTATCCGACAAAGATGCTTACATTAGAATCGGACCACATAATCCCCTTAAGATGGCATTGTCTATATCATACATATTAAATTATATGACACATGTCTTACAGAGATTAGAATTCATCATAATCTAAAATTAACGTTAATCATATAGCCAAAGATATATATATACAAAATAATACATTTTTTTATAAAAACAACATTTTAAAGGCAACACAATGTTGTAATGTGCAATTTAATGTAAAATTGACTCCAAGGGATTATATATATATTAAAAGAATTTTTGGAAATTTTCTAAAATTTACTGAATATAAATTATACTTTTCACATTCCAAAATAAATTTTTCAGAGCTAAAAATTCATTGAATAGGTAAATTAATAGTAAACAAAATCAAAAATTTACCAAACTGGTCAAACATGATTTTAGGCTGTAAGTAAGGTGGTTGTAAAATTTCACTAAATTTAAAGATCAAATGAGTGATTTCAGTTCAAATAGTGAGTTTAAAACTTGAGTTAAATTTAATCTAAGAAATAAATAACAATAAAAATAGAAAATAAGTTTTTAAAAATTATAAAATTTTGCAGTCCAATAGATTTCATACAAACAGATGTATAGTTGAAATTTCAAATCATTTTGATTACAGATAACCAAGATATAATTATTAAAAATTTGTGCAGATTTTCAAACAGGCATAATCAAATAGCAAACTGGACAGCGTACTTTCCTGTCGTTCAGTAACCCAGATGGCAAGCTTGGCTGCTCTTCAGTAGTTCGGACGACAAGCCTTGATGCCATTCAGACCAACATGGACGGCAGTCACAATTGACGTTCAAATGATGCAGACGGCAGATGTATTGCCATCCATATAGATTCCTAGGCAAAACACAGAAAATTCAGATTTTAACAAATAATTTGAATATTTAATCTACGTTTTAGATCACCAACGTAAGGAACATGTTATAAGTCCTTCTTTTTTACCATTTTTGAAATTAAAATATTATTTATTTATATTAATACAAATTAATCTATGCTTTAGGGAATTATTGCCAACCTCTTATACTAGAATCCCCAAAACTTGAAATCTACCAAGAGATCTTGACTCTCAGCAAGAAATAATACTTCTTAGCCTTCTTCTTGGACCTTCAATGCTCTTAAAAAGCAAGAGAATCATGAAAATATTAGCTTTACTCAAGAAAAATCTTTATCTTCTTCTCTTTCTTCAGAAACAAGAGCAAAACACCCACCTTTCACAATGGAGAACGACGGCTAGGATTAGCCACGCCTCAAGCCCATAAATATAGAGTTAACACCTGACTTCTAATCCCACACAACCTCTACAAACCATCTATGGATCATACTAAGTTGCCATTTCACGAATTAGAGAAAATCCTACTCCAAATCGAATTCCTCTCCCACAATTATACCTTCCTTAACTGACCATTCAATTTTTTAGCCCAGTAAATGAATGAATCAACAAAAATGGTCTTCTACAATGTTGTATATAGCTTCGAGCTCTTTCCAACTATACCAACCACACCAAAATCCAAGCTATACACTAAGAGTTATCATTAACATATTGACCTACTATCATGGGTACCTGAATCCAGAAAATTTCCTTCTACATAATCGGCTAAACTGCCTATGAGACTAAGTTAATGGACTTATTCAAATAACTATATTACACTCCATTTGTCCCTTTAATTAGTATTACTATTATTATTTATTTATTTATTATTATTTTTAAAAAAATATTGGATATTACATGTCGTTCAGTAGCTTCACATCCAATCCTCATTGCCTCAAGATCCTTAGGAGTAGGGTTCTTGGGTCCCAGGAAACATGAGCATCCGCCTTAGGTTTAGGCGGAGCAACAAGAATGTCCACAGTTGGATTACTGCTTCCATCTACCCTCGGATTATTCCCTGTAGGCTTGTTCCTTAAGCAGTCTTTTTGTTCATGGCCCAGCTTATGATATGAAGAACAAAAGAAAGGCATGATTAAAGGAACTAAGAGTTGTCTCATGCCTTCCCCATCAACACCGATACACACCTCCTTATGAATAGGCTTCGATACATCGATCTGAATGCATATCCTAGCACCTTCCAACCAGCTGGCAGATTTCGTCGCAAGCCCAACTCGCAATAAATGGCCGACAGACGATGCAATAGACGAACGAGCGCCATAAGTATAGAAACATGGAGGAAGTAGCGGTAGGTGAAAGCATACCGGAACGAGAGGGGATTCAAGGCTAGGCCTAAACTAAGGGCTCCAACTGAAATCTTAATAGTTTGCCTTAATAGTATCCAACTTTCCCCGTGAAAACTTCGACGAAATCATAATACGAGATGAATCTCACCAATATGTGATGGCAATTATAGCGAGATGCAAAAGCATCATCTAGGACATTCCATCTCTCGCGCAGAGCCTTCTTAATATCATCCAAGGGAGGGTGCTCCTTGTAGAACTTGAAAACAAGACAGAACTTGAACGGCACAGACAACTTATTGATGTCTTCTCTTGTGAACAAGACGGCTAGAAGGACTTCCTTTGAATCAGGACATACTATGCTCGTCGCAGTCTTGAAGGGGATTTCACATACCAGATCATGGAAGGCATCTCGGGAGGAACTTGTTCCATCTGCGTAGGACTTCTTGTTGGGCATCAAGGAAGAGAGCGTCTTCACTAAGGGGATCGGAGGGGGGGAGCCTTCATGGCCACCCCCTCTAAGGGGGGGAATCCATGCACAGTGGAGGGATTCAAGTATGAGTGGTATCTCTTGAAATGATACAGATGGGATATTCTAGTGTATAGAGTCACGAATGACTTCCTAACAAGATAAAGAATAACAAATTATATTAAAAGGATTTCAACAAAGATACCTATGAAATCCAAGAGATTTTGAGAATAAGAGATGTTCCTTGAAATATGAATGCATATCATCTCTAGTTTAGAGAGCAAGATATCGGGCAATAAATGCAATATTCTGAATCAAGTGCATGAACCCCTTCTTAATAAGTGTTTTATTTGTGCTAATATGCAAGTGATGGCTAAGATTGAGACCTTTTAGTATTATATATGTCCATCAAGCCAATCCTATAATTATGATGTGCATTCTCATTCTTATTAATAATAGAGGCATCATATTCATTATGTATAATACGATTATGTTGTTTCATAGTGAAGTCCATGAATATGTGCAATGAAGATTAAATTATGATGAGATCATAATAATGAGATTAATCTTCTTTAAATACATATTCTTGGTGAGACTAGTAGAGGTGACTCATGCTCATGAGATGAGGATGATTAGTCTTATAGTCACTTATAGGAGACACTAAGATGAACATGTAGGTGCTCATGAAAGAATAAGATAACTAAATTGATCCACTTCTGAATCACTAAATGATAATTTACTTAATTGTCAACCAGTTGATTCATCGTTACAGTAGATGATTGGTCCTTAGGCCTGAGACACCAAAAACATCTTGTTGATGGACTTCTAAGTTTTGACCTTAACTTATAGATCTCTAACTATGGGATCTTAATTAGTTAAATGATCGGATACAGCGGAATATTTACAAAGATAATTATGTGGTCAATAAGAGATCATTCGCACTCAGTAATTAGAGACAAAATACTCTATGGTGTGATGCCTAGGTGTCCCTGGCCAGGGCAGGACAACATATCATAAAAGGTGCTTTTTAATGAAGCTTTGAGGCATCATATCCAAGTGAGTGAATGAAACAGGGTTTGATAGTTGACCGTACCTTAAGTTCACTTGAGAGCATTATAATGAATAAAAGATTATAGTCATGTAGTAATTAGTAACAAAAAGGTTCCTTGAGAAGGTTGCTTAACCCCAATGCCTTCCAGGTTCGTACGATGTATCTTGGCACCCAATTTGATTGACAACCCGATCAATTATTATGAAATGATAAGTTGATTAAATATCCATTTAATATTAGATATTAAATAAATTGCTTTAAGTCATCAAAGAGTTAATAGGCATATTCTCGAAGCTAGACTAGCAGTTAGGCCTAGAGGGTCACATGCACAAGATTCTTAACCGATGGGAATTAAGTGGGAAATTATATTAATTTAAGAACTTTTATGTAAAGTTATCCAAATTAATATACATAAAAGTCAGAGAGAAATCTTGAGCCACGTTCTTCTCCCCATTCTAGCTACCCCCTCTCTCTCTCCTCTCTCTTGATTGGCCCCCTCGAAGTGGGTTCCCCTTCAGTCTTCGTTCCGCCTTCAGTTTCCACCCACTGGAGACTCCACCCGCATGCTACGAGCATCTTCGAAGCCAAGGAGAGCCGGCAATTGTGCCAAACTTGCTGGAGAGACGAAGAAAATCCCTTAACCTGAGAACTACGTAGATACCATTGGAGGTCAGGCACCTGCACAGTTAGCGGCATGGTTCCATCAGAACCTAACTAAAGCGGATCTGATTCTGCACAAGGTGAGATACAAATCACCGAATCTTGTTTTATTGTATCGAAATGGATCATGAATGCACGGGAAGAATTTTAATTTCTACTACGTAGTCATATTTCAATTTTGTATTCTATCTTCCTGTATGATCCTTACATAAGAGAGAATTTGAGGATGAAATTTATTCTAAGGAGGGAAGACTGTAATACCTTGGCCCTTTAGTTTGCAATTTTCAGTCCAATTTAACCATGTTTTGGCTCGACGATGGATTGGATTAATTTAATAAATTTTATCTACTTTATTTCAGTGGCTTTCATAACAATTAACATGTGAAGTGTGTGTTAATGAATTAGCTCTTTGAGGCTTAGTGGGATTTGGAACCGTGTTTTGTCTTTTTCATGAATTTAGTCCAATTGGAGGGGCTTGTGATTTCCCATATGATGAGTTATGGAGGTCAAATTGGTGGTTGGTTTTATAGGCTCACTTGGAAAGCTTTTGGGTTTTATGGAATGGGTTTTAGATGGCCATTAAGTGACTTATTGGTTGAGAAAACAATTCTGGCCATTAAGGGAAAATAATAACATTCATGCAACGTGATCTTGTCTCCAGATGGAAGCTTGAGGTCCACTGTCCCGACAGCAAGCGCCATAACCTTTACGTCATTTCCTAGCCTCAAGTTTACCTCGCCCTTGCTCAACTTTCACTTACTTGTCAATACTTGCACATTATTGCAGACATGAGAAGCATATCTAGTATCTAATACCCAAGATATAGAATTTCTAAAAGACAAGTGTATATCTATCAAATAACTACATGGAACTTCTCAAAGCTTCGCCTTTTTCTGAGCGTTTTCCTTAAGGTATTCTTTGAAGTTCCTCTTCCAGTGTCCCTTCTAGTGGTAATGAAATTATTCACCCTTCTCTACTCCATTGCCTTTGTCCTTCTTGAGAGCTGGCTTCTGCCTGCTCTGCTTCTTTACTTTGCCTTTCTTAAGGGTCTAGACTGCTTTCCTCTTCTTGTTGGTCCTACCAACTATAGGCACAGCAAGCTTCTCCTTCTGAAGGTTGCCCTCTGCAGTCCTGAGCATGTTAAGCAATTCAGCTAGTGTAACTTGAATTTTGTTCATGTTAAAGTTAACAATGAACTAAGAATATGAATCTGGGAGTAATTAGAGAACAAGGTCGGTGCTCAACTCCTTGGGTAGCTCAACCCTGAGCACAACCAACCTTTCAGTCCACTCTATCATCTTCAACACATATGTTTGCTCTAAAGTGCCATCTACCATGCGAGCCATGAATAGGTTCTTAGATATATTATATCTTTCAGTCCTACTCTACTCCTCAAATAGCTCCTTCAGATAGACAAAAATGGATCTAACATCCATCTTCTCATGTTGCCTTCGCAACTCATTGCCATAGAGGCTAACATGCAGTATTGGACCAAAGTAGAATCCTCCTTCCACTTCTCGTATGCAATCATATCTTCCTTAGGTGCATCGAATGTCGGTTTAGGCGGGGCCTGATCGTCAAGGACATATGCAATCTACTCAGACCTAAGGACAATCTTCAGGCTTCTGAGCCAGTTAGAGTAGTTAGGGTCTGTCAGTTTGTTGGCATCCGGTATGCCACGAAGTGGGTTGTTCGACGACATTCTTGCCTATAGGAGAAATTTAAATAAACAATTAGCAGATGTTCAATTATTAATAAAAAATAAGATATAGATTTTTATCAAGTTTAACTCCCATTAATTTCTAATGGATTGTACAACCCTCAGATGTACAGAATGGGAGACGCCGACTGTCTTCTAATGGAAATTAAAATCTTACTGACTCATAATGTGACTTTGTGGATAGCACAACAGATCAAACTATGATCAGAGAGCAGATAACTCTTAACACTTTCAACTCTTTGCAATATTTGATCATACTTCAGCTCTAGAACAATAATGGCCTTGTGGATAGCACAAGCCATTAATTTCTTATTTAAGCGTTACCATCATTACTTAATGGACATAGATTAAGATGTAACCCTTATGGATAGCACAACAAGGCTACATTGTGCCTCTACTTTGTTTATAGGCATCATCATGCCATAGTTTTAGTATGTCCTTAGATTTGACAGGTCTTGTGGATAGCACAACAAACATGCCCGATCTGATTTCAATCCTAAAACTATAATGATGGAGGGTCACGTGGTGCATTCTCAACGACTACGCTACGCTTAAACTTTAAAAACGACAAATTTGTTTAATTTTTATCTTGGTCTCATCCTAGATGATAGTACATAAATATATCTCATACACTTAACCAGACCTAGATAATTAACATTTGATTTAAAATCAAAATGAAAGCATGCATCAACTATACATGTCATTATGTAGTCATAGACAACATGGTGATCAAACTAGAGCCATACAGTCAATCACCAAGTTAATTAGCATAACAACTACATCAATTACACATGCAATCACATTGACAAGTGATCTCATCTTCACGGCCTTCTCAGTTGCATTTGTAGATCATCATCGCACCTCCTTAGTCATCACGATCATTTACAAGTAATAAAAATTGATATACTTATCAAATTTACATAATTGTAAAAGAAAGGCCTTATGGCGGAATATAATAATGAAAGGAGGTAGAAGTATATTGGAATGAGAGAGAGGGAGACACGCAGGTTTCATTAATTAACACTTAATTAATTAAACCATTCCAAAATAATAATCCACAATCATATACACATCATCACATGATATGTTAAATTAAGTGCTTGTCTATGACTACCACATATTTTAAACATTTACATATGATATAGCGCATCACATGAGCGCTAAAATTTTCAAAAATATAATACTCTGATTTTCTCAAGACTCGGTTGCAATCAAAATTGCGAATTAAATTTTTTGAAAAAAATTGTTTTCTAGTATGCTTTTAAATCTAATTTAAAAGCTGGAACACATCATCATGCCATGTTCCGCGAAGAACACATCATCTAACTTAAAAGTTGGAACACATCTCCGGCCTTGCCCGCCCCTGCCGAGGGTGGACAGGTGGCCTATGCTACTGCCGGAGATGCCTAGGTCGCCGACGGCCCCCTTTCTTCATGCCATGTTCCGCAAAGAACAACGTAAATTTTTTTTTAAAAAAAAAATCAGAATGATTCTGAACCGTTCTTCGTATAGAAAATTTGATTTTTCACCTACATATTCATCAAATGAACCAAAATCGAATTAAAAGATCGAATTACTGCATGGAATCTATCTAGAAATTAGTTTTAGAACAACGAAACAGATCAAGTAATAACCTGGCTCTGATACCACTATAAGGATCCAGGCGGAACGGTGAAAATGCAGCAGAAATGATGAACAAAAATTTACCCACCCATTCCGGATCCGTTTTAGGGAGATCTATGCTAATTGGTGATCGTTCATCACCTTGAACGGAATCAAATCCACGACCAAGTGGTTCTGACGGAGCGATGTTGGTAGCCACGCAGATGCCCGGCCTTCAGTGTTATCCCCGCGATCCTCCGCTTGATGGTTCATCCTCGCTCCCTCATCCGGTTCAGCGCGTTCACCGACGTTTCTTCTCCATGATGGTGCCAGCGGCATGCAGACGAAGCTCCTAACGATTGGGAAGTAGTTGTGACAGAGACGGAAGATAAGGGGGCACCCTCTCCGAGGCATACAGCTCAAAGAGAGGGGGGGCCGACTCTAGGGGAACTATGGAGCTTGGCCGAGGGTTCCCTCTTAGTGCTTATTTATATTAAGTTAATGGGACTTTTCACAAAAATCCTTGAATTAATATAAAACTAACACCATCAACTGAGAATCTTTGTGCGTGTGACCCTTTAGACTTAAGTGTCAGTCCAGTTTTTAGCCCATTAAGCCCAGTAATCGTTTACTGACTTAAATTAATTAATTTAATATCTTATATTAAATAATTAATTAACTAACTGAACTATTATCTCAAAATAACTGGTTGGGCTTCCGATCAAGTTGGGTGCCAAGTAACACCACATTATCCTAGAAGGTAACGGGGTTCAGCAATCTGTTCAAAGAACTTTCCGTCATTAGTTACCGTGTCGCTATAATCCTTAATCCGTACAATGCTCCCGAGTTAACCTAGGACATGGTTAACTGTCAAACCCTATCCAATCGACCCACTTAGATTAGATGCCGTTGTACAATATCAAAAAACGTTTTTTTTTGTTATAGTGTCTGCATTGGCCAGGGACTTCCACACATCTTACGTAGAGTACACTCTCTCTAATTATCGAGAGCGAATGATCTCGTATTGAATACTTGATCACCTTCGAAGGTATTCCGCTAAACCCGATCGCTTGATTGATTAGAACCCCATAGTTAGAGATATTCTAGCCAAGGTAAAGTCCAAAAGTCCACCGACAAGGTATCTTTAGTGTCTCAAGTCCAAGGACCAACCATACAATTATGACATTGAATCAAGATGACTGACAGTTGGGTAATTTACTATCCAACAATTCAAGTCAGATCAGTTCAGTGAACTCATTCTTCAATGAGTACCTACAAGTTCACTTTAGTGTCCTTACGCATGTGACTATGAGATTAACCACCCTCATCAAATGAGCATAAGTAACATGTACTAGTCTCATTGGATATTTGATGTCCTTCTCAAATATCCTCTGACTAAGAACACTAAAGAATGTGTGTTTAGAAGTTATCAATTTCATTATTATGATCTTATCATAATTTGACAACTATTGCACACATTCACAGACTTCATTATGAAATAATTAAACAAATTACACAAAATGAATATAATGACATTATGATTATTAAGTGAACATGATTGTACAATGTACGTGATTGGCTTGAAGGCCACATGCAATACTAACACCCTATCCCCCACGTCTATTTCTTTTTAATTTTTCTCGTGATTTTCACATGTTTTCATATGGGGAATTTGGAGATCGGTGTGCTTGGGTTAGGCCTTTTTGAAGGCTTAATTCAAGGGATCTTCTCCCTTGTTTAAAGGCATGCATGGGGCACATGAGAGGAGTTTTAGGTGAGTATTCATGCATTGAGGTGGATGACTATAAACGGGTCACATGTAGGTGACTTAGACATCATAAGGCATTTTCACAAAGTGACACGTTCTAAGATACGCTTTAGGACAAGCCGATGGCTTTATCAAAGACTCCTTTTGTAATTAGTCAATGTATGCATCTTAGAGGGTTGATGCGAGCTAGAAGGCATCACGTTGAAGTGGCACAAAGTTGGATTTGCATTACAACATTATTTTTAAGTCAGTACCTCCATGCTTCATAATTATAATACATTATGTGTGCGAATCATGAAGCTGGGTTAAGCATGTACGGATGCCTTAAAATGCATATATGGGTGGCTAATTAGGTATATACCACATATGGTGGCTATGGGTTCTTGCGTAACTAGCTACCATGTATGATGGCTATGGGTTCTTGTGTAACTAGATGTCATGTTTATTATGTTTCATTCATGGTACTTCATGCATGTTATTTGAGCGTTGCGGAGTGACGACTTCTACTAGTTTACACCTCAGTGCCTTTGACACAATATGACCCTAAGGGACATGGGGTCACAAGTTACCCTTTGCACTTCGGTGCAATTGGGTTCAAGTCGGTTCCTAAGGTCCCCTATTGTTGTTAGCTAGAGTCTAGGCATAGGGGAGAAACCAGTCGTTTAGGATAGTGTTGGATTTTGCTTGCATGCATATGTAGTTGGAAGTGCAGACACCTCGGAGAGATATCTTAAAACCCTAACCAATCTTAGTCTTCCTCACTTGCCTCACTCTACAGGATTATGGAGCCTTGTAGGGCATTCAAGTGTAAGACACAAATCAAAGTATGTGTGATGCTAGTGGGTGGGCTTAGAATGGGTCCTCACTTGCCTCACTTTGCTTCGCAAAGGTGGCCAGGCATTCGACTTGGAGTAAGTAGTGAGACACTAGTGGGTCTACTTAGTCTAAGTGGCTAGAGTTAGAAACATGGTGTGGACGAGCTATAGTTGTGTGGTGAAGAGTTTGGTATTAGTGTTAGTTCCCTTCCTATCACTTTAGATTTTTGGGAGCTTGAAGGACTACAACCCATCTGTCACCCTCATGTAGTGAGTGGCCATTAAGAAAATGACTGCAATGTTTTTCCTATGCGAGAGGCTAACATAAGTCTAGGTCCTAATTTTGTGGCTCTTTTGATTTTGGAGATATATCATATTATAAGTACCTATATAATAGAATATCATTAAGATGGAGGAGAAAGCAAAACCGATAGAGTTATATAGTTTAAATTAGTACACTAAGTTGCTTACCTTCCTATTCAGTAGCTATAGTTGCTTCCTTTGGTTTTGCATCATATAGAATCCTACTAGGTTTGCACAGCACATTTACTTTTCTATGGTTGTTGTGTGCGTGAGTTAGGGAGTGAGGATTGCAAGATCTCTACTAAGCCCAATATTGGTAAGGCTCACTTTCTAGTTTTGCAGGTATAGGTGCAGTGGAGTATTGGCATAGCACTGTGTGTGAGACCACCAGTTTGGCCAATAGTTTGGTAGTTCATAGTTTTTCCCATTGTCAGCTAAGTATTTTTCTTTTTCTCTCCTATACACTTATCTATTGCAATATATTTATGAATTAGAACATGTTTAATTTGATACATATTATTATATTGTGCTAACCCCCTTGGAATTTAACACATATTCCTCTAGAAGGATTAGCTATCCTTTAAGATTTTGACCTGTGAGTTAATGGGCTGAAGTTTGTGTTGTTTCGATCAAGGAACCTTATAATCTCCTCCCTATAATGCAAATCTTTAAGGTTTATTCAACAACCTTCTTTAGGTACTCCAAGGGCTTCTCTTATGATTCTAATGATCTTTTTTGCTCGTATTAGGGTTTGCTTTATATTTTTTGCCCTTTCACCTCCCTTTCCCTCCTAATTTGTTCGTATATTTGTTTCCTTCCAATGTCTCTTTTCATCCAAATGTAGTTTCTTTTTTTTTTTTAACAAGATGTGGTGGTAAATGTGAGTGCTCAAATTGGGTGTGTGATTATCATGAAAATTTATATTGTTTATGTGACAAATAAATCTATTAAAACTAAGTGAATGTGATCGCCACAAACTTTTAACTAAAAAGTTCCAAAAGAAAAGATTGATCGCCTACCTGTTTTGGAATTGAGAGATTTTTGAGTCCTTGATTCCCCTCCTTCAGCCGGCTGAAAAAAGAGAGCCATTCTGACTTTGTTCTTGCTTTAGATGTTTATCGGACTTTGAGGATCATCCAGATTTTCTTTTCCTTGTTGATTCTTTCCTCTTTATCTCCTTTTGTACCTTTGAACTTGTTTGATGGTCTTTTAAACCTCTTAAAATATGGATTGGAAAATAATGCTAGTGAGTGTGTGTTGCATGGAGTAATGTGATGAATGAGATTTTAAACTAATATGATGATGAATAATTAAGAACTGGGTTGGATGGCCCCTAGAAAGCCTTGGTTCTTGAATGGATCTTGAAATGACGAAGAAGTGATGAAGAAGGGATGTAACTTGCTTCAAGACTCCTGAAAGTAGCAGCACCTCGATCCTTCAGGGCCTGGACGTCGTGTTCTTTTTTGGATTACTCAAAATTATCACTAATCTTTCAGGAATTATCACTAACCTTCACTAACTTTTCAATGACCAAAGGATTAGGTATTTATAGGCTTTACATCTGTGGTTATTAATGGATTAACATGAAAGAATTTGAAGTTTATCTAACTAACAAACAGATAAACACAGATTAATTCATCTTTATCTGTAATTATCTAAAACGCGTCACCCATAGGAGACGTCTTTTAGACTAATTAAGATAAGGATAAACATCCGAAAAAAGAGACAGAATCAACTTAAGAAACCTAAATGACGTCGTGCCTGGCAGACGTCTTTTAACTAATTAATCAATTAATTAAAATTCAAACTTTAAATATCAAAATACGAATAAACTCTAAATGACATCTACACATGTCGACGTCTTTTAGACTTTTTCATATTTGATTAAAATTTGAGTTAAAATTAATTTAACTAATTAACTTAAATTATGTCTGTCTGACCCGATACTATTTAGATAATTAATTCAGAAAGATTAATAAAAATTAACTAATGATTAAATATCAGACTATTTTGAGGCATTATTATATAATATGAAATTTACTCAAAATGATGTCAAAATTAGCGTGTCTACAGTAAGGAGATCAATATAGTAGATCGATAGAAAGATACCAAAGGAAAGAACTCATTTTTAAGCCTAAAAATTATTTTCACCTCCTAAATCCTCCTCTCCGCATTGTAGTAATTTTCTCCAATAGATGACAGTGGGTTTCTTAGTTTAGGCCCTCTCGAGCTCCTAGACTTGGTTGGCCTGCATATCTGTGTACTTTGTCACTATAATGCTAAGAGGAATGGAAAGATTTGTAATAATAAAGATATTTTGATCAACTTTTTAAAAATCAACATGACATTACATGTACTATTAAAATGAACATGTTTAAGTTCCTTTATAAAATTAATAAAAATAGAGGAGATCTCCTCATGTCCTCATGCCATCCCTTCTTTCTTCTCTTTTTTTGTTGGTTAGATAACGAAGAACAAGTATTTACATTCTCTCTAGTGGGGAGAGTTCAATTTTGAGCTTAATATGTATTCTAGTAGGGTTTTTTTTCCCTCACACAAGTGTCGAATCTTCAACACTTACCCAAATGACAATTTCTAGGTTTAGTATCCTCACCAAAGAGATAATACTACTGCAAACCACATATATCACACAAATAGACATTCTTATGCCTAAAGATATTTGGACTTGTGACCTCATTCTTATGCCTAAACATATTTGAACTTGTGACCTCTTTGTTACAAGAGAGGCCGAAGTATTGCCGAGTCATAGGCCCTTTGACCCCTTTCTTTCTTCTCTTTTCTCTTCATTCAATAGTACATCATTTCTATTTAACCTCTTAATACGTACATACAAGGAAACTTTTGTAGCAACCACCCACACAGGGATCATATGTAAACCACTCCCTTGTATGCTTTCCAACTAGTACAGATCTATAATCCATTAAGAGATAAATCCATGATTTGTAGAAATCAAGCGCCTTCATCGAACTTGATACAAAGGTGCCAAAGAAAACACATAAGAGAAACCATTGCCACACTATATCATTGTTAGCTTCATCCTCAAGGTTTAGATAGTAACTAATCTTTTGGCAATTAGCACAAGAAAAGAGAACAATTGCATTGCATGCTTATAGTTGGATGCATGTAATTGAAGTGCCAATATATTGAGGTTCCTAGAAAGTTGAAGTTAAAATCCAGTTGGGACTACTTCAAGGCAATAAATGCCCAATCTTCGTCGAGCCCTTGAAGATACAACAAAAAGTCATGATGAGTTTCTCATCTTGCATATGGCAAGTGTGACTTTGGGTATACATAACTAGACAATTGGGGAAGATAGTCGAATGGGAGAGGTAAAGGGAGGAAGAGACACTCGAGATTGAAGGAGAAATACTGTAAATGCAAAGTGGAAGGCATAGAGGTGGGAACTACATAAAATCTTCTGAACAACATTTGGGGTGAAAAATGGGGATGACCGTACACCAAGATGAGATTGGCAATTATAAAATAGACCCTATCAAATATAAGAAAATGAGGAAAATCATTGCTTTACACTATCTGCCAGACGAGGAGATCCTTCCTCCCAAATGGGAGACAAAAGGCTCCCCTTTCTTCTTCTTAATTTCAAGAATGTTTACATTCTAAAACATTTTACCATGTTTACATGAGTTGTTCAATTATTTGATGGAATTTTTAGCATATCTTAAATAAATAGTTTTATTTATAAAAAAAATTAAAAATATCTTTTAAAAGAAAAAAAATCTTGATCGCATGGCTATTGAACAATAGGAAAAAAAAAACATAGTTAAAGTGTGAAATTGCAACACTCCTTAACTCTTTGTTGTAGTTGTTGGATCACTCATTTAACCTAAACAACTTCAAAATTTTGTATCTAATATAATTCTCTAGTGTGTAACTCTCCTTTAGGTGACAGCTGAGTGGGAAGGGAAGGGGGATGATGTTGCTACCCTTCCATTGTTCAATCTTCCCTCCTTAGCATTGGAGAGAGAGAGAGAGAGAGAGAGAGAGAGAGAGAGAGAGAGAGAGAGAGAGAGAGAGGAGGCGGCTAGCACTGTCCTCCCACTTTAGCATTGGGAGAGAAATGGCCTGCACATTCCTCCCACCAAAAGTTGAAGCAAGCTCCTAACTCTCTCTCATGTGTGGAGGGCATACACATTTTGATCATTTACTGAGATTTTAGATATTACTCTTTAGGACCCATAGTATGTGTGGATTATTCCCATTGGTCTTGATATTATTATAATCTTTCACAATGTCGTGTTATTTAGAAAATTGTCTAAAAAATTAGTGATAGGCCCTTCAAATTTTTAGTTAAAAAAAATCCCTAAAACCATGATTGATAACTAAGTTTAGGTCCTTTTATTTTAAGATGTGATTATAAAATACTCTCTAGATATTTTTTAATTAACAAATAATTATATATTAAAAAATAGTTGTTGCGGACTGTAAATACCTTTGAAGTATGCTTCTAATAATTCACTTTGTTTACGGGGACCTTAATCTTAAAAACTCAATAAAAATAAAAAAATACCTATTTTGATCCATAAATAATTCAATTTCCTCCCTTTGTTAGGGACATGTCACGTGTCTATGGAAGAACATCTGCATCTTCTCTGAATTAAATAAACCATTTATTTCATGCCTATTTTATCCCCAAGTGGTGCACATTACACATATGCCACAAGTTACCCATTATAAAAGTATCCTATTTAAAGGCAAGGAAGGCGATCTCCAAGTCCCTTTCTCCTCTCTCCTCTCTCCTCTCTCTCTTTCCACATCTCACAGCGCCAAAGAACCCTAGAGAGAGCTTTTCTCTCTCCTCTCTCCTCCGGAGTAAGTCTTCTCTCTTTGCCTTCCCTTTCAGCAAGAACGTATATATTTTTATGGCGCTTCCGTTGCCTACACGGGGTTCTTCTTTCCCCCCCTCCGACCCCGTTTCCTCATATCTCTTCATATCGCGCCCCCATAGGTCTCCCCTTTCCAGGAGCCCAAGGAACGACCTGCATCCTCCTCCGGGGAATGCAGATCTTTGGGGTTTCTTTGGCGGGCTTCTTTGGGTGCTCCCAGGGCTTCTCTTGTCCTTCTAACGATCTATTTTGCTCTCATTAGGGTTTGCTCCAGATTCATCCCGCTCCGCCTCCCTCTCCCCATGATTTGTTCTTCTGTTTGCTTCCCTCTAATGCCTTTTTTGATCGCAAATGTGGGATTTTTTTTGCAGGCGGCGGTGCAAGGAGAAGCAATACGGCAGATGGGGTGAAGGCTATCGAAGAAAAGATCACATTTTTAAGCCTAAAGATTACATTTTTAGGCCTTTTTGCTTCCCAAATCCCACTCTCCCCGTTGCAGTAATCTGCTCCCATGGATGATGCTGGATTGGGTATCAGGAACTGGGGCGGGTACTACGATCACCCACCTGCCATTAAGGCCATGGGGCTGAACCTGATGTCTGCAGCGGCGGCTGCTGAGCGCGACACGAAGCCGCTTCTCTCCAATGGTGGCTTCCTCCACCGTGACTATGTTCCCGACCACACAGTCCCCATGGAGTACACTCGAGACGGCTGGATGCACCCCCGGGAGAGCAGCAGACTCCTCCATGTGCTGCCCCTGAACAGCAGCTATGCCATCCTCTCGGATGCCCATTGCCAAGCTTCAGGCAATCCCCACACTCTTCAGATGCTGCATCCACCTGAATTGGCAACCAAGGATGAAAAGGAGCCAGCTTTGGAGGAGTCCTCCATTAGGAAGGATATGCCTGTGAAGAAGAGATCCCAGGGAGCCCAAGTAAACAAAGCTCCGAAGCTGAAGAAGCCCAAGAAGGCCCCTGTGGCTGGGGAGGAGATGGCTAATAAGCCTAAAGTTCCACGGGCGAAAGGGATGCGGAAGAGTACAGGACCTACAGGTGTTGTAATCAATGGGGTTGACTTGGATTTCTCGAGGCTTCCTACACCAGTGTGCTCCTGCACGGGCAATCCTCAGCAGTGCTACCGCTGGGGCATCGGTGGATGGCAGTCAGCTTGCTGTACCACCAGCATTTCAGTGTACCCGCTTCCAATGAGTACGAAGAAGCGGGGTGCACGGATAGCGGGGCGGAAGATGAGCCAGGGGGCATTCAAGAAGGTATTGGAGAAGCTAGTGGGGGAAGGATATAATCTTAGTAATCCTATTGACCTAAAAACTCACTGGGCAAAACATGGTACAAACAAATATGTGACTATCAGGTAGATGCAGAATGTGTATTGAGGCTGTAGTAGGCCTGAGCGCCGCTCTCGGTCTGTTTGTTCTATGTATATAACTATGCGGCCTTCTGCAGCAGCCAGCAGCTCCCAAACTGTGTTTGTAGCTATGGAGTTTTCCTTTTCGTAGTCATGGTAACATGTCTTGTTTCTTTTCATTTTCAGTTCCCAGCAGCCCTGAGAATAGTTTGTAGCCATGAATTTTTTCTGCAGCCACAAAGACATGCATTTTCTTCTCTTTTTAATTTCGTTCCAGGCATTCAATTATGTGAAGTGTTTGTTCTCATTTCTGAGTTTTCTACTGACTTTTAGTTTCAAGGGAAATGGAGTTTACCAATTTAGATGGTTCCAATATCCTTTTTTTAAATAATTGTGGATCACACCACAAATTTTATTGAGAATAAAAACAATGACGTGGGTGAAGGAGAACTTCCTCTCCAGCCTTGTTCCTGACATCAAAAAAAGGTGATGATTGAATTTACAAGTTAAACAGCGTATTCTTCCATGTCTCAATGGGAATCCTAGGGATATATCTACTCCAACTGTAAATGAAGACTAGAGCTTGAATAAAATAACTCTTAGCATATAGATTCTACTTTTCCAACATATGCAATCATTTTGCTCTAATATATAGATTCTACTTTCCCAGAATATGCAACCATTGTGCTCCCTCCAAGCACTCCAGCAAATTGTGTAAGGAATGATGAAAAGACCTGAATTTGCGAGCAATTACATAAATACCTCTTCAAAGTCCAAACGGTGGGAATATTCCCACATTTCCTAAATGGGTCTGGAGAATTACTTGTAACTGAGTTAAAGAGCTGAAGATCCTCCACACCTCCTTGCCAATTGAACATGTTATCATTAAGTGAATCACTGACCACACCATGTCCTGAATGTTCATTCCATAAAGAGAAGATATGATATCAGAGCCAGAGCATTATTTTCTTCTGTGGATCTTGGTTGCTAACGTTTTACGAAAAAGTAGCCACATGAAAGCCTTGACCTTGATTGGTGATTTGAATTTCCAGACCTTACTGTACTTGTGATATGGTGATAGCTCTCCTTGGATAACATTATAAAGTATCTTCTTAACCAAGAACAAGCAGTTGCCTTTGCTTCACATGTCAACATCCTTCTTATCAGAAATGTTATGAATCGCTGGCAGAATTTGAAGTAGATCAAAATAATCCTTAGGTTCCTTATACTTGAGTTCCCTGTTCAAAGGAGGGCACCAATGAATTGTTTGTGCCTTCAGCATGATAGCAATCCTAAACCCCGTGCCACTTTTTTTTTTGGGAAAAGTGGTAGGGATTGTACCACCAATTTTATTAAGGAATAAGTAGAGGGGATACAATCATGGTTAAGATAGGAGAGATCCCTATCATCAACAAAATAAAAGAAGCAAAACAAAAGAAAATTATGTTGCCGTAATCTCCTCATTCCAAACTTCAGCAGAGATACCCCAATAAAGACCATCTCCAGAAGAATATGAGATGCAAAATTCATTCACAAATGTTTTCCACATAAACTATGCGTCCCATAAAAATGATCTTATTGCATTCTCTCCAAATACGCTAGCCAAGGATGGTAGTACCAGTATCGGTATCGGAGGGTACCGATTCCGATACGTACCGGTATCGGTTGTATCGGCCAATATCGGTAGGTATTGGGTCCATTTTAGCTTAGTATCGGGTCAGTATCGGCCAATATCGGTCCACTCAATATGATATTGGTACCCACCGATATTGCCAACCATGACTCCAGCATTATGGCATGTGGCAAAAGGCGAAGAATGCGGCTGCAGGCACATTTCCTTGATCCTTAGTTAAAATATGAACTCTGCCACAGGTTTTCTAAGGAATTAAAATTTGCCTCACAGTTGATTAAATTCCCAAAATGCTTCCATACCGCTTGATTGATAGGGCAGCAAACCGGTAAATGCTTCACATCTTCCTTTTCAGCTTCACAAAGGAACACAAAATATCACAATTTGTATTCCATTTTTGCTGGTGAACCTTAGTAACAATTTGCTTCTCAAACACCAACCACATAAAAGCTCTGACTTAAAGCGGTGGTTTAACCTTCCACACTTCCTTGTACCTCCTATACCTGGTACCTTGTCCTTGCAACAGATTGTAAAAGGATTTAACAGTAAGAGTATCATCTCCTCTATCCCACAAGGTCTTGTCGGGCTTAGATCTGTCCATCTGGGTACGAGAAAGAAGTAAGAATAAGTCTTGATACACTTACACCTCTGCCTCCTTCTGAGTTGCACTGTCCAGCTTGTTTGGTCTCCTTGAATTTGAAAGCAATCCTGAACCAAGGCCATTTTAAATACAGCAAGCTGAAAGACTTGAGGATACCTGTCCTTTAGAATAATATCTCCCATCCATTTATCTGCCCATAAGTAAGTATCATCCCCTGTGCCAACTTTGATCCTTATTGTATCTACACATCATTTGACCTACTTTAAGGATACCATGCCAAATACAAAGAGGATATGTTGTCTAGTTGGAAGAAAATATTCTTATGGCTGCTGTAATGCTTGTAATAAATAATCTTCTTCAATAACAGCTGATTCTCAGAAAGCAATTCCCAAATCCATTTACCAAGTCTTGCCCAATTCATCAAAGTTAAATCTTTCACACCCAATACTCCTTTTACCTTAGACTTGCAAACTTTTTCTCGTTTGAGAAGCGGTATACCTCTTCCACAGGAATTATTACTTCCCCATAAATGATTCCTTCGAATCTGATCCATGCTTTTTTGGACTGTCTGAGGAGGTATTAAATGGATAAATAATTCTGGGCAATGGAAGAAAGAACTGAATTCAACAAGGTAATTCTTCCTCCTAAAGATAACTTCCTTGCTTTCCAGATCACCAATCTTCTTCAAAGTTTCATAATAACTAGATTCCAATCAGATAATCTAGTTGTCTATAATGAAGAAACCCAGGTACATAATAGGCAACGAATCCACTTTACACCCCATGACAAGCACACATGACTGAATCATCTCCTCCTCCATATTGATGGGAATAATAGCACTCTTTCCAAAATTGATCACAAGTCCAGAGCAAGCCTCAAAAGTTTTTAAAATAAACTTAAGATTCCTCACCTGATCCTGCGAACGTTCTACAAATAAAACGGTATCATCAGCAAACTGTAGATGAGAAACATGAAATGGAGTATGTAGGATCTGTATTCCACATAGCCATCCCTGCACCTCAGCCATTATACACAATCTGCTAACATATTAGCAAGGCTGACAAGCAACAAAGGAGATAGCGGATCCCCTGCCTCAAAGCTCAAGAACTCTTGAAGAAGCCATGAACTTCCCCATTTAAGATCAAGGAATAGTAGCTCGTGACAGACAATTCTTCAGGACAGTAATCCACTGCTCTGGAAAACCATGATTATTCAAAATATTTCATAAACAATTCCAAGGCACCCTATCATAAGCCTTGCTTCTTTTATATTTCAATGAACTGTGGACTTTGGCCATTTAAAAAAAAAAAAGACACCCTGTCATAAACCCTGTTGAAGTCTAATTTACATGCAAGCCCTTTAGTTCCTCTCCTTTTCATAGAAAATAACACTTCATGAACCAACAAGAAATACCCTAATCTGGCAAAACAGCAAGACCTCTCAGTGCTTATCGGAAGTGCCTATGCCTGTCATGCGCTCTCATTTCCTCACCATCTCCTTCTCTATCCTCCTGTTTCCGTTTTCTCTCGTGCTCATTTCCTTCTCCTGCTCTACTTTGAACTCAGAGAAAAGCCTCATACTTTCTCCATCAGCTGACTTCTCTCATTTTATTGCCTTCGTCCAGGCATCACCCTTGCAAGTCTGTGTAATTTAGCAACCAGTTGTTAAATGTGAAAACTTGTGAAAAGAACCTGCACGAAGGGATTTTTGCAGTTGGAAGAAATTGAGATGAGTGACAGGAGGGTGAAAGGTAAGAGGAATGCTAGGGCTGGTACTGGGGGTGATGGCTGGGTGTCAGTTCAGGGGAGACGAGCTCGTAGAGTTTCTTCTGCAAGGAGACATGTGGATGTCAAGATTCCTGTGGAGCCAGACGTCTGTATCCGCTGCCTTTCGAAGCGTCATCGAGCTTCTGATTGTAGGGAAGCTGTTCGGTGTCTCCTTTTCAGAGGAGTGGGTCATAGAAGATGGGCCTGTACTGGTAACAGAACAGTTGGAAAGAAAGACGAGTCTCCAAGGGTTGGCGTCCTCCTCATTTACAGTCAGAAGACCAGAGGAGGAGTCATCCTTGCCATGCGATTCCCATCGCTGAGGTGCCCTGGTCTCCAGAGAAAGGTGCAGGTAAGGGGAAGTTGGAGGAGAGCATTGTGATCCATTACTATCCCGCAAGAGTGCTTTCTCCAGGTAAGACCATTAGAACCCGCTTGCTATCAATCCTTTGGAGACGATGGCTGAAGGCTGGAGGATGGAGGCTTTGGGAGTTTGGAGCTGTGGATTTCTTGGTATGCAATGATGATTCTAGTTGGAAAAACTGTGGCTGCTCTCTTGGTATTTTGGAGATGGAGAAATGTTAACTGCAGTTCACGCCTTGGAAGATTGAGGTGGGTGCTTTTCCGGCCCAGAAAGGTGTCATCAGATGCTTCTGAAGGGGATCCCATTCCATTTATGGAATGTGGATACCGTGCAGGTGATACCATCTGTATTTGGTTTACTTGGGAAGGTGGATGGCAGGATTCTGAATGGAGAGCCTTCATTTTGTCCGTGCTCTTGTCGAAGTGGATAGCACTAATAAAATCCTAGAGGTTGTGAAAATTCTAGTGGGGGGAAGAGTCTTCTGTGTTAAGATAATTGTAGAAGAGGGAGAGAAGGGAGGGAAGCCCCCGGTGCTAGAAGATCATGCTACTTGGACCTGGGCAGAGGTTGTGGCGGAGTATAGGAAATATCGGTAAAACAGAGACAGTGGAACCTGGGTAGGGGCGGTGAAGAACTCCAAAGGTGCAACAACTTGTTATGCAAGTACCGAGTCTGGTATCATTCCGAGTCTCTTGCAATTGGTTAAGCCAAGTCTGGAGGTGCAAATCTGGGAGCTGGAGGAGCTATGATGGGTTGGTAGGCTCGAGGATGGATGCAGGTAAAGGAATCTTGGGAACTTGCTCTACAAGATTTCTTAGAGGTGGGAAAGTAGCTCGGTGTGCTGAGGATGTTGCAGTTCTCGAAGCTTAGGTGCTAGGTATGGATGCAGGCGTTCCGAGGAGGGAGCTGTAATTAGCGAAGGGTTGTTGGGTGGCGGAGATGTACAGTTGCAGGCTGTTTGGGTTAATAGCATGGATCTGGGTTTCGGTTTCGATCCGATGCTGTCGGATCTTAACTTAAACGTCGACCGGAGCCCCCTTGAATTGAACCAGGATGTGTTTAATCCCAGGGATGAGATGAACCGGTTCACCTTGAACAGTCGTCCGCTTCCATCGACAGCAGTTACTGTTCAGTTGTTGTTAGAACAGGGGATCAGAACAAAGTCTTCTGATTAGCCACCTTCTTCCATTAGTTCATACCCTCATCTCCAGTCTGAACAGCCTTCTTTAATTACTAAGGGGAAGTGTTTACTTAAGGGGAAATCCAAGGGTTCTGTTCAGGAAAAGGCAGTGAATAAAATGCATGCGCTGGCTTTAGGGTCTACGGCAGAGTCTAGTATGGTTACAGGGAATTCTTGTTCTGAAACAGGTGTGTCAAAGGGTCTATTGGGATTGACTGATCTGGGGTTGAAGCAACAGCAGCACTCTGTGGTTGATGGAAGCAGGGTCAAATGGTAATGAGCAGCTTGAGACAGAGGTTTGGGATACACAGACAACAGAGACAAACAAGTCTTACCAACTGTGACGACCTACTGCCCAAAAACTGGAGGACCGATATCTAATGGGCCTCCGATAGTCACTTTATGGGTTTATTTATTTCGTCTTTTCTTTGGTTTTGATTTTTTGTTTTTTTTGTTTTATTAGACTTTGAGAACTTAGGGTTAGCCCTTAGTGAGCCTAAAAACCTTGGATCAGGCAAATGGATCCATGAATTTGACCTCTCCCCACCAACCTCGATCGATGTTAATTATGTCAATCAATGATTGGCAACCCTTGATTAACTGTCCGATAATGCCCATTAAATGTCACATACTAATGTAGCACAAACTTAAATAAGTCACAATGAGATTGAAAGAAACTTTAAAATTAGCTAATCACACTTCTTAAAGGATATGTAGTGGGATGACATGCTTATTAGATTCTTTTTTATCCTTAAGGGGTTCTTGAAGGACACAAACCCTTAAAAGGATACTTAGAGGATTGGCTTTTAAATGACGATAATGTTCCCTTTAAGATCCTTAGAGGTGCATTCGTAGAAGATCTTTAAAGGACAAGTCCTTTAAAACCCTTAAGGGATACTTAAAAGATTGTTGGGTGTTTCCAAGTAGTTCCCTTTTAGTATCGTTTAAGGTAAAGTTCTTAAAGAACCCTTTAAGTTATCCTTTATGTTCAATGATTTGAGGATATTGAAACATGTAGAGAATCCATACACACATCATAAACTTGAATAGTCCATTTCCATCAATTCATCAATTACAATCTGTAACTTGACTTGATTACCCATTTAATCATGAATCATTACATGCAATTGGTCATTCAAACAGTATGAATGAACCAAAATTTTCCACTCAACCAATATGAGTGACCACCATATAAGATAGGTCATTCAAACAATATAAATGAACCCTCATAAGATTGGTCATTCAAACCATGAGTGAATCATAGAAATGTAGGTCATTCAAACCATATGAATGAATCCCCCTAAACTAATGCCTTGCGCTTGCTTTCACGGATATTGGAGAACTTGTGCAGAATGGCAGCTTTCTTGTGCTCTCTTGGCCTGGAAAAAAGTCCCCTGCAGCAGTCCCCCTAGGGGGGTATATACAGTGGTGGAGGGAGAGAGAGATGTGAGAGGGAGGGGGGGGGGGGGGAGAGAAAGGGGTGGTGGCACCCCCACCAGTTGGAGTGACCGGTGGGGGGTGCTACCGGGTGGGACCCCCTTCCAGTTGGGGGGGGGGGGCCACCGGTGGCTCCCCCTTCCCTCCTTTTTTTCCTTTTTTTTTTTTTTTTTTTTGCTTGGGCACCCTTGATCAGTGGGAATGAACCGATGGGTGGTGGCTACTGGTTGGTACCCCCCACCGGGTAGCCCCTCCCTTTCTCGCTTTTTTCTTCTTCGTCTTTTTCTTTTTTTTCTCTCTCTCTTCCCCACCCACCGGTTTTGGGGGGGGGGGGGGGGGGTTCTAAGGGAACCGGTGGGCGTTGCTTCTATTTCTTCCTCCACCCATCCTTTTTTTTTTTTTTTTTTTTCTTTTGCTTGCATGTCCAAACCAGTGGCGGGGTCAAAAAATCTGTTAAACGAATGCCCCCACGGGACATGTGTCGGAGGTGGAGACAGAGGCACATGTCCCGTGCATGATTTGCTTCACATGCTTATGTTGGCTTCGTCACGTGCGATTGGCTTGCATTATCTCTGATCTTCGGATTTTTTTTCTTTGACTTATGGCTCACAAACCCCGCTTGAGCATCAGGACATGTCGAAAATGTTGTAATCTGCCTGAACTTTCTTGGAACTTTGGGAGTAAACCAACCTTTATGGGCATTGAAATGATGTCAACCCATTAGAGTTTTGCCTTCTTTTGCACTCTACATAGCTCTGCTTCAAGTGTTTCGGTGAACTAAAGGTGTCCACCCAGACCCATATGTGTGCTTTTCGTGCCAAACCCAGCTAAACTTCTTTAGTGAATCTTGGCCCGTGTCATTTGGAACTTCGTAGTTCCCCCCTAACTTCTTACATATTTCCAACAGTAACCTGACATGACCTGATATTCTGAGACCTTTCTGTCATCCGTGTCTAAGGGGCCTCTTTGTGGATGTTTGGGTGATGTATTTTATCTTTCAACACTTGTCCGATTTCAGGACTTTAGGGTGTGAATAACCCCATTTCGGCTTTTTCAGGCACGCTAGGAAAAGCACCCTGAAGTGGTCAAGGCTTTGACTCATGACGAGCCAGTCCGATTGGAATGTTTTGAAGAACCTTTGTGAGTCTCAAATTGCATTGGTTCACTTCTTGCCATACAACGATGTTTGGAATCTTCATAGTATAAAATACTCCTCTTCGGCTTTTCAAACATTTGAAAGTGTCTAGAATAGCCTAACTCGCGCGGCCTTCAAGGCAGATGTGGCTTGTGAATGTTGTGCAATGTCAGTCCTTTGTCATTTCTTGACATTTGCTCATAGTTTAAAATTTTTGACCCCCCCCCCCCCCCCTCTTTAGCTTTTTACGGCACTTTATGAAAGTGGTTCAAAATGGCCGTAGTTTTGATTGTATCAAGTTGAACTTTGTCTCAGACCTTCATCATGTTCCCTCGCACTTCAAACTCTTTGCAATGAATTGTGCTCAATTCTTTCTTTCTTCTTGCATGTAGCTCACTTCTTTCGTCTTCTGCGCCATGGTCGAGGCAAGGGACTCTCCCGACAATGTGGATGGATAAGAGTAGGACATGGATCATAGAGAGGTTGGAAGCTTGCCTTATTACTTCTGCAGGATTTTTCGGTATAGTGCCCTTGTTCCCCCCTTTTTTTTGAGACTGATGAAGAATTTGGGGCATTTGCTTCTGGGTGGGTAGCCTCACCCTTGGCTATTCTTTCAGCCATCTTTGTTTCAGCTTGTCATTGATGCCTACTTTTTGTAGGAGTTGTTCCTTCAGGGACTCCATTCATTTCGCAGGCATAGGTCTATCTGATGCTCTTGTGGATCAAGAGCCAATAGTTGACGCTCCAACTATACCCGCAAGGGAACTTGTCATGGATGTTGACAACCCTGAGGGTGAGGCTTCGACAACTCCTTTAGAAACTCTTGGCCAGCCTGTTGATCCTATTTTCTAGACTGAGGCGATGGCAGGCCCGTTCACTCCTTGGTTGGAGAGTCTCCTGATAGCTTCTTCCATACTTGGTGAGACATCATATTACTTTTTTTCTTCTCCTTTTTTTTTATAACTTAATTTAGCATTTATTTGTCCTGGTTTCTCACCTTGGGATGATTGATTTATAGAGCCTGCAAGTAATCAGTCTATCTCTCCTATTTGTTCAAGCTCCACCGTCTCTCTTTCGGATAGAGGGATGACCTCACTATTCCACCCCGGTATTGAGGATGTGCATGAGTCTCCTATCTTTGGTATGTCGGAGATCGAAAAAGCATGCTCTGTTGCCCCTTCCAAGGACTCCGTGTGTGCCGTTTTGTTGTCACTTTCTGATGCTGAGGGGGACCCTGGCAACCCTGTCTCTGCCTTGCGAGAGATTGATAGGGAACCTGCGATGTCCGTTCCCATTGTACCAGTGGCTGCTAACGATAGAGTGGCCTCTCCAACTGCTTTTAAGGACTATGTGCGGACAATATTAGTGTCTTTATCGTCTTGTTTGTTGGTCTACTGGGACGCTGCTGCTACCTCCTTCCCCCCGGACTGTCGAGTAGTTTGGGACTCCTACCTTGGCTATGTCCGCAGCTTCTGAACTTGGTTAGTAGTTTCTGTTGTCAATTTATTTGATTCTCTTTTTCTTTCCTTTGACTACATTGCTGTTAATGGTTTTTCATTTTTTGGTAGTTGAGGTAGTCGAGGATCCCCCCGAAGAGTTTGCCATCAAGATGACAGTGATTCAAGATGAGATCACTGTTCTTAAGGAAACGAGAGCTTCCTTGATAGCAAGGACGTCTGTTATCCAGAGCCAGATAGATGCTACGTTCTCTATTTGGAAGAGAAGAAATCTTGTCTAGTAGTCTTGCATCTCCAAGTGCAAGAATCGATGGAGGAAGACGCTCACTTCTTAGCCAACCTTAACCAGCACCTGGATGAACTCCACGAGCATGACGTCGAGTCTCTTTATAAGATTGAGGTTCTTCGGCTTCTAGTAGATGACCCCAAGTCGTCTTCTGCAGGGCTTGCGCCATCACCACCCCAGGGTTGATTTTATACATGTGGTGATTTTAGGTTATGTCGAGGGCATATCTCGGGATCCAAATTTCTTTAGTAATGCACATTAATTTTCATGGCATATTATTGTTATTTATTTTTTTCCTCTCTCTCTCTCTCTTTAAAACTAATCCCAACGTCCTGAACAGATGTCGAACTGGAAATGACACCTTATATAAGTCAAAAGTGCTTATCCTATCACCTTGCTCAGTCATTTTCGCTTCAACAATTTGCTCAAGCAAATGCTTCTGTGACATTGCAACATCTTCTATAGAAGCATTAGATTGTTGAGCGTCGTGATTCTATTCTTCAACCAAACTTCCTACGTTTCGTCAGGTGTGAAATTAACTTCAGCGGCTTGTGCTCTTATCACCGTCGGTATAGGAACTGCCTATGGGGGAGGTGCATTTATTGGGGGGATCTGAGAAGTCTTCTATTGTTCCTCCCATGTTTGCATAAAGCCAAGGAGCAAGGCTTTAAGTTGTTGATTTTCTAGCCTCATCTCCTCTATAGTCGAAGGTTGAACTTGTTTCTGTAGTTGTTCGGGGTCGGGTCCAGTATTTTGGGCATTCACCCCATCTTCTCTGACTCCTTCGGCAATGTTGCTATTGCCATTTTGAGGTTGCTCTACTCTCGAACCTCTCTGGTTCAGCCAACGGATGGCATGCTCTATCCGACGGGTCATAAGCCCATCCCGTTATGCTAAATTGGCGATTTCTTGGAGATCATCTGGCAGTGTAGACTACCAGTTGTTGGTACTTGAGGCATAACAAGTGTAGACCTAAATGTCATCCTCCGTCATCCTGGTGATTCTTCTTTTCTTTTGAGTCTGGTGGGGAAGTGCTTCCAGTCACTCAAAGACTGACGTCTTCTGTTGGACTTGCCTTTTCGCCTTATAGGCGTCTTTTCTTTTCTGACCTCTTGGAGAATGAGGTCGAGTTGTTGAGTTATTGATTGCCCCTCTAGCTCTGAGGGCTGTTGGGGCGGCTGCTTTGCTAGGGTGGTCCTAGCCTAATGTATTATGCAGACTTTTTCTAGTTACCCACATTTTTTTCAAATAGAGGTTCATGTCTTCCACATGGTTGTCCCTATTCCGAGGTACAATTGTCTTTGGTTGGTATCTTTGCTCCAACTGGATAGGAGCCTTCATGGTTCTTTTCTTCTTCTTGAAGGTTGTCTTGTCTTGATAGACCTTCGGGAGAATCCCAAATCGGTTCTGAACGGGAATTGTCGGGACATGGCGAACTTCTGGGATAATGGGCTCCCCGTCATCCAAGCGGATGCGGAGAATCCCCACTAGGATTGTTTTTCCCATCTTAGGGCTTGTGGTTGGGGCTGCCTTCTTTTACTTCCTATTAAACGGGGAGGCATGTGAGACTGTAATGGTGTTGATGGTGAGAACCGACGGGGATATGCCACTAGTGTTATTCCTTTTAGTGCGGGACACGCGCTGCTTTTTCTTCACTTTCGGCATGGGCTCCGGCATCGGAATGACCCCCATAAAGCATGGAGATCCAATGACTACTGGAAAGTTGCCAAAGCATGTCGAGGTTGTTAAGTACCCATACTGGGCATGGGTGGCGATGACGAGCGGGCCATACGTCACCTTGGCGGCCATTGGTCCTTTTTGCGAACAGGAGCGCCTGCACAAAATAGGGCGATGTTAGTCGTGCTATGGTGAGGGCATAGGGTAGGAGAGGTCCCACTGTCTATGGGTTTATTTATTTCATCTTATCTTTGGTTCTATGTTATCAAAGGCGATCGCCTTGCTCGCCTAGGCAATAAAGTAAGCTGAGGCGAGGCAAAATGCCTCACCTCGCCTCATGTTCGCCTCACTTACCTAGGCACTTGCCTATGATGTCTATGTCATAAGTTTGTTTCTTTTTAATTATATGATACAACTTTTTCTTATTCTTAATTATTTCAAAGTGGCTAATGCCTCTTCTAATAATGCCTAGTACCTTTTTTTCGCTTACATGTTGTCACATTTTTTCTTATTTTAGATGATTCCTAAGATCATCCACTACTTGCATGAGTAGTAGATGCTCTTAAGACATTACATGTTGGACATGATTAATGCAACTTAGAGTCTTATATATGATTACCTGTTTATTTTTTGTGTATTATCATTTTTTCCTTCAGAGCGATCCATGGGAGAACACATCGCCTCAAACGCCTAGGCAATCGCCTAGGCATTTGAGGTTAAGGCCTCAGTTGCCTCTGACTACATAACTTAGGTTTTGATTTTTTGCTTTTCTTTTAATAGACTTTGAGAACTTAGGGTAGCCCTCAATGAGCCTAAGACCTTGGATCAGGCAAATAGATCCATGAATTCGACCTCTCTCCACCGTCCTCGATCAGTGTTAGTTACATCAATCAATGATTGACAATCCTTGATTAACTGTCTAATAATGTCCATTAAATGTCACACACTAATGTAGCACAAACTGAAATAAGTCACAATGATATTGAAAGAAACTTTAAAATGAGCCAATCACACTTCTTAAAAGATATGTCGTGGGATGACATGCTCATTAGATTCTTTTTGATCCTTAAGAGGATCTTGAAGGACACAAACCCTTAAAAGGATACTTAGAGGATTGGCTTTTAAATGACGATAATGTTCCTCTTAAGATCCTTAGAGGTGCATTCATAGAGGATCTTTAAAGGACAAGTCCTTTAAAACCCTTAAGGGCTACTTAAAAGATTGTTGTGGTGTGTCCAAGTAGTTCCCTTTTAGAATTGTTTAAGGTAAAGTTCTTAAAGAACCCTTTAAGTTATCCTTTATGTTCAATGATTTGAGGATATTGAAACATGTAGAGAATCCATACATCATAAACTCGAATAGTCCATTTCCATTAATTTGTCAATTACAGTGTGTAACTTGACTTGATTACCCATTTAATCATGGATCAATACATGCAATTGGTCATTCAAATAGTATGAATGAACCAAAATTGCCACTCGAACAATATGAGTGGACCATCATATAAGATAGGTTATTCAAACAATATGAATGAACCTTTACAAGATTGGTCACTCAAGCTATATGACTGAACTATAGAAATGTGGGTCATTCAAACTATATGAATGAACCCCCCTAAACTAATTAATGCCTTGCTCTTGCCTTTACGGATATTGGAGAACTTGGGCGGAATGGCAGCCTTCTTGTACTCTCTTGGACTGGAAAAAAGCCCCCTTGCAGCAGCCCCCTTAGGGGGGTTTATATAGTGGTGGAGGGAGAGGGAGATGTGAGCGGGGGAGAGAGAGAGAGGGGCGGTGGCGCCCCCCACCGGCGGTGGGGGGTGGCTACCAATGGGTACCCCCTACCAGTAGGCCCCCCTTTCTCTCTTTCTTCTTCTTCTTCTTCTTCTTCTTTTTCTTCTTTCTATGTCTCTCTTCCCCACCCATCGGTGGTGGGGTTCCAAGGGAACCAGTGGGGGTTGCTTCTATTTCTTCCTTCACCCCTCCTTTTCTTTTGCTTACATGTCCAAACCAGTGGGGGGGTTCAAAAAAAATCTGTTAAACCAAGGTTTGCCGTATCGCTGATCCGTATCGGATCGTATCTTCCCAGATACGGTACGATACCGATCCGACTCGGGCTGACTCGGTCCGACTCGCATGAGTTGCATGAGTCCAACCAATGAGTTTGTTAATATCAATGAGTTTTTTGTTAAAATTAATGAGTTTAAGTCATATTTTATAGAAATGTATCCTATTAATTGATATAAAAAGTATAATTTTACTTATCAAATAGGAAAAACTCAACTTAAAACATTCCATTAAGCATGTAGAGTCGGCATGATCCGGTCCGACTCGGTGTGTACCAAAGGATCGGGTCGGCCCAGATATGAGTCGACTCGTATGAGTCGGCCTGATCCGGTACGTTACGGCGAACCTTGTGTTAAACACATTTCAGGCCTAAACCTGGGACCACAAGCACACGTCTAGGAAATATATGAAAAATTAAGTCAAATAATATTTCAAATGACGAAGTAAAAGGAAACAACAGAATTAAAGGAAAAGTAAATAGTATAGTCCGCCAATAGTCCAAGAATAGTTACATAGTCCAACAAAGTCCAAAAGAATATAGATGTACAGGCTCAAAAGAAAAGTACAACTATGTCAGGGCATACCCCAGAACATCATGGTTGTTGGCAAGCACGACCTCTAAGACACCTGCTCCTAAGCACGACCGTAGCCCTCACCTGGCTCACAGAGGAGTGAGCCATAACTACAAGGACTCAGTAGGGATCCTGCGATCCCTACCTCCCCCACACACACCCATAAACTAGTAAGAGTACAATGAAGTGAAGCAATAAGGTAAAACAGTAAACTACTGAAGCAGTAAAGAGACTAGTAGTTAAAATGGCGTCAAGCCCACAAAAATCACAGACCCACTGAGACAAGTCGGGAACTCCTCAAGCAACTTAAGCTGCTCCAGCCAACACACAGTCACAGGTGGTCCCATCCTTGCCTGGTCACTAGAGTGACAAAGGCATACATCCACTAGCATAAGGCTCAAGCCAAACTCTAAACAATTCCGAACTCCACAACCAAGTGTGCCCATTGGCGACTCACTACTCAGCCAAATCTCACGCCTTGTCTACCCCTGCAAGCTTCGGATGCCCGCAAGGTGAGGCAAGTGAGAAAAACAGGATTAATGGGTCCGTGAGACGACATAGTGTTCGCACCCCTAGTCACATGTGCACACAAGCAGAGTCAACTACTGTCCCACGGTCGGTTTCTCCCACACCCGGATTCAAGAGATTAAACACGGAGGCCCTTGGAATCGACTCGAACCCAAAATGCACTAAAGTGCCGTGCAAACCCATGACCTGTGTCCTCATGGGTAACAACGTGCATAAAGACACAGGCTGTACTATTAGTGGATGTTGTCATTTCGGATCCAAAATGTAAAACATAGCAACACCACTCCTCAAGAATGAGCCAAGCATGCAAGATGTGTAGGAATATATTTAACAGTTATATAGGAATCTAAGGTACATAACCTATATAAAGATGTCATGAATATTTTGTTATTTCACACATGAGATGCAATGATACACGGAGTTCAGTTTTCTGTTCTTAATCGTGTCAACTACTCCTGGAACCTCTTGAAACGCGTCTCAGTAGTCTGACGCCAAATTAGCTAACTAATTACATTTAATCGATTTAAAGTAGGTAATCGATTACTCTGAATCGCATCTTAGTCGGTAGGGATGATTGTTCCTTTTGAGCCCAGGTGTAAACCAATTGCAATGATAAAGCCAGTGGCAGAAGATGGGTGGATGGATGTGATTATCAGATTCGGGAAAGAGTGGGAGTTTCTTTTCAAGGGAAGGAGGACATTGTTATGAGTTTTTGAAGAAACTGAGAAGAACGAAGCTTTACAGAGTTCAGCAAAAAAGAGAAGACAGGGAGGATGTATTAAAATTCGTAAAAGGGAGATGACATTCCTTAAGGCTAATGCTTCAAGAAGAAAAAAAGGGAAGATGGTTGTGGACTATTCTGGTTCCTGATGAAGCTCTTGACATGGAACATAAGGGGTCTTAACAGTGATCTCAAGATGAGGACTGTGAAAGACCATATCATGTCTGTGCACCTAGATTATGTCTACCTTCAAGAAACAAAAATGAAGGACGTAGATGATAGAACTCTGAAGAGAGTGGGATGTTCTGTTTTAACTGGTTTGGCAGTTTTTCCAGCTGATGGAATGAATGGGGGACAGTGGATTTTGTGGAACAAAAGTAAATTCAATGGATCAGTCATTGCTGTTGGATTGTTCAGAATCTCAGTGTGCTTCTCTAGTACAAATCTGAGGTCGACTTGGGTAATTTCTTCAATATGGTCCTTATACTGATCAACAGAGGGAGCTTTTCTTTAAAGAACTTTATAGATTGCAAGGTATGTTTTCTGAGGCTTGGTGTATTGTGGGGGACTTCAACTGTGTTAGATATCCTTGGGAGAGAACTGGAATGCATAAGTAGAGTAAAAAGATGGAAGGTTTGAACCAGTGAATTAGGGATTGTGGCCTGATAGATTTGGAAATTCCGAATAGAAGGTTCACATGGTGTTTGACAATTTTTTTAGTGGGTTTGGAACCCCCACCGGTGTCATTAAGACCCCCCACTGGTGGGGGGGTCTTTCCATTTAATTAAAGAGGGAGAGAAAGAGGCCAAAACCCTCACCACTTGCCTCCTAGGCCTCCACCGGTGGGGGGTTCTCCCCCATTAAATGAAAAAAGGGGAGGGGAGAGAGAGAGGAAATTAAGGCCCCATTAATGGCCTTTGGATAGGATATTTCTCATTAAATGCAAAAAAGAAAGAGAAAGAGAGGAGTTAATTCTCACTAAATGCAAAAAAGAAGGAGAAAGAGAGGAGTTAAAGACTCCCGAATGGCCTTTAATGAGGCATTTAAAAAAAGAAAAGGAAGAGAGGAATTAAATACCAAAGACCAAAGACCCCCACTGGTTCCTTGAAAGCTCCCCACCGGTGGGGGGGAGGGTTTTTCCATTTGAAAAAAAAGAAAAGAGAGAGAGGAAGGGGGGAGGTCTATTAGTGGGGGTACCCACCGGTGGCCATTAAATGCTCTACCGGTGGGAGTCTCTCCCATTAAATAAAGAAAAAAGAAAAGAAGAGGGAGAAGACAAGAAGAGGAAGAGGAGAGGGCACCGATGGGGGGGGGGGGGGGGTACCCACCGGTAGCACCCCCCACCGGTTAAGCGAACCGGTGGGGGTGTCCACTGGTCCCCCACGCCCCTCTCTCTCACATTCTCACTCTCACACTCTCTCCCTCTCTCCTTCTGTCGTCTCTCCTTATCATTGGTGAAAGTCCAAGGGGGCTGCTACGGACGAAGAGAAGACATGGAGGAGGCCATAAGGAAGGTTGGGAAGAGACTCTATTGCCATTCCCACTCAAGTTTTCGAGGCTTTGAAGGGTTCTTGTGCAGTTTTTTTTTGTGGTTCACTCATATCGTTTGAGTGACCAAGGTTATGTAATTACGATGCATCCATGTCGTTTGGATGACCAAATCTTGATATGTATGTAACTTTGATTAAGTGAAGACCCTCATGTTCAATGGACCATGGTTTGCTTGTGAAATTTGCTTATTGGTATAAAAAATGCTTGATGGGCCATAAGCATGCTTCTCTTTACTTAGAGGTCATTCAATAACTCTACCCTAAAGGATGCTTAATGGATCTGTAAGGGGTCGATGACTTCTTTGTATCCTTCACCAATATCCATTAAGGTTATTCTTTAGTGGACTTGGAGGAATTTAAGATAAGCCCAACAAGCTACCCCTTGGTTTTGGGATGCTGTCCAAGTGACTAAATTAACCTTCGATCCACTACCTACCTTAACCCTAATTCTAAGATACCTTCAAATCAACCAAACATGCATGTCACTTACAATGAACTAAATATGGAACACTAGCCTAAGTGAAGAATCTAATGACTCCAAGGGACCTAAATGCCCTCACAACCCTTAATAACCCACTCAACCATAAAATCAAGTGAAAATGACCAAAATACTCTTCTAATGATAAAAAATCTGTAAAAATTACAGAAAATCTAAAAAATGTAAAAATCACCCAACATACCTTAAATACCTTCAGAACCTTAAAAATGACTAAAATTATCAAAATACCCCTAATGCACCAGAAATCAATAAAATTCTCAAAAAAATCATAAAAAATATTCAATCACTCAAAGCACATCAAATACTCTTGGAATCCAAAACTTTCCTAAAATGACCAACATGCCCTTTGACCTCGAAACAACCCAAAAACACATCCTAAGGTTTTAAAACCTTCTCAACCTGTTGGAACACATTATAAGCATTGAAAGGACCATAATAACCCTTCAACTTGGTATAATTACAAAAATACCTTTTTAGGTTTAAAACACTTGGAATCAATCCAAAACCCCTTAAAAATCTTTTAAACCATCTCAAACATATCCTAAGCGAGGGTTAAGCTTTGGGCTGTATCTAAATTGTGTTTTCAGTGCTTGAACTGCATGACCTAGTGCTTGATTTCTATTAAAGGGCATCATTAGACGGTTAATCAAGGTTGTCAAGCAGTTGATCGACGTAATTAACACTGATCGAGGTCAGTGGAGAGAGGTCGAATTATCTGATCTGCGCCTGTTCTGAAGTCTTAGACTCCTTGAGGGCTCCTCCTAAGTCCTCAAAGTCTACCAAAAAAATAAATAACGAAACAAGAGTGCGGTCCCCCCCCCTCCCCCCGGGTCCAAACACATGGTCAAATCTCCAACACCACAGCATCTAGTCTAGAATTGACAGAATACTCATATCCAGAGTGGCAAAAGGTTTCTGATCACATACCAATTGAAGTACAGATAGGAGATAATGGTAAGAGGACAAGACTTTTCAAATATGAACTAACATGGCATAAGTAGAAAGGGTTCAAGGAATTGGTCTGCAATTTGTGGAGAGAGGCCCCGTCTGATGGGTGTGCTTTTTCTGCATTCTCAATGAAGATTAAATGGGTCAGAAATGCATGAGGCAGTGGGTTAAAAAGACCTTTGGTGAAGTTTCTGAGAGAAGGCAAGATCTCATGCAATCAATTGATCAATTAGAAAGTAGCAGTGAGTTAAATCCATTGAGTGAAGATGAAGAGCAGAAGCTGAAGGAGTATAAAATAATCTACAATGATTTGTTTCTTCAAGAGGAGATTAAATGGAAGCAACAAGCTAAAGAGCTTTGGTTGCTAGGAGATAAAAATAGAGTCTTCTTTCATGCTGTAGCAACTGTAAAGAAGAGGTCCTTGGAAGATGAACCATTTAAAGAAGAATGAGATGGTGATTGATAAGAAGGAAGAGATCGTCAGGACATTTATCAAATTCTATGAGAATCTTTTCAAGGAAAGTTGTGATTGGAGACCTCATTTGGAGGAAGGAATGCTTTCAAAGTTGAGTAGTGTCCAGGCCGAGGCTATGCGTTGTCCCTTTCAAGAATAATAAGTAACATTCATGCCACTATCTGGTCCATTTGGGGAGAACGCAATGTCAGGATTTTCAAGGAGGAGTCTAGGTCCTTGGATAGGCTTTTTCTTTTCATTTGTGCTAGGGTTGTTGAATGGGTGCTTTTATGTAATGCTAGCACCCATTCTTCTCATATTTTATCTATTTCGGAGCACTAGTGGGTTCCACACCTTCTTGGTGTCTTTTGTATAGACCCTTTTTGGGAGTTTGTTCCTCCCTTCACACTTCTTTTCTTGAATATACTAGTAGTACCATCCACTTCTCAAAAAAAAAAGAACAATTCCTTGAACCCTTCCTTTAGCATGAATCCAAATAAATCTCTTGGTCTCGATGGATTTTCCCTAGGCTTTTATCAGTTTTTCTGGGATTTGATTTAAAAGGATTTGATGAGGGTGATGATGGAGTTTTATGAGAAGCCTTCTTATGTCAGATGCTTCAATTCTACCCAGTTCTTATTCCTAAGAAGGAAAGTACTGAGAGAGTAGCTGAGTTTAGACCTATTAGTTTGTTGAATAGGTGTTATAAGATAATCCCTTAAGTGCTGGCTTCTAGATTGAAGGAGGTTATTGAAGGGCTTGTTGGGAGGAATCAATCGACCTTCATGAAAGGAGATTTATATTGGATAACGATATGGCAGCCTATGAAGCAATTCATCATCAAAAGAACAGAAATAAAAGTGGGGTCCTATTGAAGCTTGACTTTGAAAAAGCGTATGATAGAGTAAGTTCGTATTGTATTAAAAGAACCTTAAGGTTATAGGATTTTCTCAAACATGGATTGGGTCGATTATCAGTTGCATCTCTTCTCCTAGATTCTCTATTCTTTTTGATGGGCAGCCTTGTGGGTTCTTTAGTGGCACTAGAGGACTTAGACAGCGAGATCCAATCTCTTCTCTTATTTTCCTAATGTTGGACAGATCTTGAGTTCCCTGTGGGACAAAGCTGCTGAATTGGGGCATATTGATGGTTTTTGCATCGAAAGGAACAACATTCTGCTTACACAACTCCAATTTGCAGATGACACACTCTTGTTCACCTCTGGAAGTGAGGAAGTCATTCCTAATATTAGGTAATTGCTCCTTGTTATGGAATTAATCACTGGCCTCAAGATTACTTTTGAGAAATCTGAAATGGTTGGTATCAATTTGCCATCCCCTACTTTGATAAACATTGCAGTCACCATGGCTTGCTCTCCTCAATTTCTGATCAAGTATCCAGGTCTGCCGCTGACTGATGGTGCAATTAGAGTTAGAGACTGGGATCCTTTAGTTAAGAAGTTTTGAAAGTAGAATGGAAGGATGGAAAGGAAAGCTTCTCTTTGTAGGAGGTAGATGGATCCTTTCACGAACAGTTCTCTCTTCACTGGCAGTGTACTATGCTTCAATTTTTAAGATTCTAAGAACTGTGGAGAGAATAATAGAAGCAGCAAGATGCTCCTTCTTTTGGTCAGGAGGGTGTTTGGAACGGGACCTGACCTAGCGTGTCTCTCCTATCGGATTTGAGGGATCCGGTCGTATTTCAGGGTTTTTTGTTTTATCTGGAGAAATATAGGTCGGGTTTTATGTATTTTATTTATTGGACTATGAGAGCTTGAGATTAGCCCTCAGGGAGTCTGGGACTTCGGATCAAGCGAAGATCCGAGTATATGACCTCTCTCCACTGACTTTGGTCAGTGTTAATTACGTCAAGCAACCACTCGACAACCCTTGATTAACCGTCCGTATGATGCCCTTATAATATGCAACACTACTACTACAGGCAGCACATGCATATGAAGATATGTTTTAGGTTAAGCTCTTGGCCTCACCCAAGTTTTATAAGGTTTCGGATTAACTCCGAGTTATCTAGATTAATTCCAAGTATTTTAGACCCATAAGGGTATTTTTGTAATTATACAAAGTTGGAAGGTATAGGGGTATTATGGTCATTTTAAGTTTTTTTAGTATTTTAGGGAAACTTGAAAACCCTTAGAATGTATTTTAGGATCATTTTAAATATATTTAAGTTATAGGGGTATTTTGGTAATTTTACATGAAATCGGGTTTATTAGACTAGAGTCTATTATTTTTTCTATTTATTTTTAGTATATTGAGGGTATTTTGGGCACAAGAGATATTTTGACATTTTTAAGAATTTTATGTGATTTTTACAAATTTTATTGTTGATGAGGGTATTTATGGTAATTTCATTAAGTTTTTAGGGGTATTTTAGATATTTCGAAAATTTTATATGTTTTCAAGTTTGGTTTTCTGATTTTTACTATTTTTTTTACTGAATTTTACTGATTAATTTACTGTTTTTTATTAATTAATTGAATATATGAAGGGTATTTATTATTGTTTTGGTTTTATATGATTTTCAAATTAGGTTTCTGATTTTTTACTGATTATTACTGATTTTTACATGAATTTTCTGATATTTTATCAATTTTGAATCCTTTTTTTTTACAGGTTTTATTAATTAATTAACCATGAAGGTCATTTTTAACTTAGGTATATATATATATATTTTTTTTATGAATCTATGTTTATTTATGTATGGGGTGAGACCAAGATTAAGTTAAGAGGATGCGCAGATTTTTAGTTCATTTCTTTAGAGTAATTAGAAAATTATATATATATATATATATTAAAGTATTAAAACATTGTATTAATTATTTAATTTGATGACACACAGGCACACATTTTGACATGAAAATAGCCAATTTTATTACAGCAGAACTTCACCTTATGAAGAAGGCTTTTACAAGAGACAATTCGGCAGAGCTTCCCCTTAAGAATAAACCTTAGGAAGAGAGTTCTCCGGGACGAGGAAATCCTCCAAAACGCAGCAAACTCGGGTGAGAAACACCGAGTTTGATCTTGAACGCAGCAGAATCTCTCCTTAGAAATTTTCCACCCTTTGAATATGTAGAGTGGTGTATGCCCTTATGTGTGTGTGTGTGTGTTGATTGAGGATCATGGGGTCCTATTTATAGGCCCCAAATTGGGCCCGGTGCGGGGTGCCACCGGAGAGGCCCACGGTGGGGGGGTGCCACCGTTTTCCTTCTCTCCCCTCCCCTTCTTTTTTATTATTATTTAAGAGGGGTGAGAGAAGAGAGAGAATGAGAGTGGGGGGGGGGGGTCCGGTGGGCACCCCCACCGGTTTGGACCCCCCACCGGTTTGGAGAGCAAACCGGTGGGGGGTTCTCCTCCTTTTTCCCTCTCCCCTTTCTTTGTTTGTTTGACTTTTGGCTCTTAATGAGCCTTTGCCCAATTAATTCCCTCCATTGGCCAAGTGTGAATGGGGTTAAGATGGGGGATTAAATGAGAGGTTTTTGTAGGATTCTTAACCAAGTGTGAATGGGGTTAAGGAACCCATTAACTCTCACCCATCTTTAATCTTCCCCCCCCTCCCCATTATTTTATTTTTGAATTTCAAAAGAGAGAAGAGGGAGGGAACTTCTACCCCCCCCCCCCCCCCCCACCGGTTTCTCCTCTCTCTCTCCTCCCTCCTTCTTTCCTATTTAAATAAAGGGGAGAGAGAGAGAGGGGGACCACTTGGCTCTTTCTTATTTGGGGCATATTTCCACTTTGGGAGTTTGGAGACTTTCCCCCTTGGGTTGCAGGTTTTGGTGCCCTGTGGGACTGATTTTTGGGCTCATTTGGTCTCTTTATTGGGCCTATTACCCTTGCTATTGGGCCTCCATTTGGAGCCATTTTGGGCCAGTTTTGAGACTGTTTTAAGCCCATTTCGGGACTGATTTGAGCCTTTATTTTGCTGCGTTTTTTGGGGCTCCATATTGGGCCTATTCATTGGAGCCATCAAAGGGATTTAAGGGCTGCACTTGGACAGCATATAGGGGCGATTTGGGGCTGTTTTTAGGCCTTTGCAAGATCCTCGATTAAGGCCTCTTGGCCTAGGTATATTTCTTGCCCCATTGCCTTCCTAATATGTGCATATAAATTTATGTATTCACATGCATATTTTGGCATCAACCTTCGTATCATAGGTGCATGTGCATTCATTTTTTGTTTTGCACAATATAGCCTCATGCGAACATGAACGTATGTCATGCATATTTTCTCATTAATGTGGGTATATGCCATGTAGTATATATATATTTTTTTTCCACACAGTCATGTGCATATGTATGCTTGAATAATATTATTCCGCATGAAATTTTTTCGGATCAACAAATGCCCCCCACAGGATGCGCGCTGGAGACAAAGTCGGAGGCGGGTGTCCCGTGCATCATTTCATATATGTATATATTTCTGGCCATGTGTATATTTTTTGTATATCCCGAAGGATTATTTTCATGCCATATATTGATGCAATCTTGCTAGTTTCCCCATCCTGCTCAATGTGGTTTGAGCATATATGAGTTCTTAGGAAAATAGCAATGCTGCCCCATATTCTTTATGCAATCAATTGCACAATTTGCCATATATATTTGCTCTTACGGAGCTTGTGGGTTCGGACACCCTTCATTTTTTGGTACTTGAATATTCCAGAATCGCTCCCGCAAACCTCGTCTTCGTGACTTTGCGGTTTCTTGGGGGCGTTTGGAGTTATTTGATTCCCTCTATATCTTCGATTCCCTCTATATCTGGATCCTCTTGGCCTTCGTGACTTGGAGGGTCCTATAGGGTTGGTGCCATCTGAATTGTTCGACACATTGCTCGGTCCCGGGTATCTCTTGGCCTTCGCGACTTGGAGATAAGTTGGGAACATAGAGCGGATCACTCAATTCTGATGGCGTCATTCCTATTCAAGAGATATTAGTACCTTATTTTGGCATTTCCGAGAGCTCAATGCGAGACATTCCGGATTGGCCAAGTGTCTGCCACTTCGACAATATATACATATATAAGGGATTTATGGGCATGATGTAGGCACTGTGCAAGCATTAGCACTTCATTCTTATTCAGGCATTTCCAGGAGCTCGATATGAGACATTCTAGGTTGGCCATGTTTTCACCATATATAGGCAATATTCAAGTATCTCTGCGTTGTCCAGACTTTCTATCGAGATTTAGCTATCTTGCTGCTTTGTACATCATTCTGATATATGTTTTTGTTGATGTGTCATTTGCAGGTTGATATTTCTTGATTTGCATCATTATGGCCGCTATTGGTGATATTCCCCCCGAAGGATTTCAGGATAAGATTGTTGTGTACCCGGATGCGGGGTTTCGCTGGGTGGCTCAGCCACACCTGTGGATCACTATCGATGATATTGTCCCTATCTGTCGAGAGAGCATTTATAGAGACGGAGAATTCTTCTATTTCCTGCGAGGCGAAACAGCTTGGTATCTTTCCTCAGACGCCTCTATATATGAGCTGCTTCAATCATATGTTCACATTGAAGATGGGGTCGAAAGACCATTATCCCTTTTGGAGCGTCGTGATTTGGAGTGCGCTATTTTGTTGGATCGCGATAATATGGAGGGACTTCTCCCTTTCTCATATCCGGCCTTTCCTTTTTCCATTGATCGGTTGTGGGAATTTCCTACCCTCGAGCAGGTGGAGTCCATTCAGGCTATACTTCGGGTCCATGACATCAGTAGGACCTATCAGCCAGCCATGTGGACACGAGCAGGTAGTCGTCCTTGTGAGGCTACTCGACGCCCGCAAGGGCTATTTTTGACTGAGGCAGAAGAAGGCTCAATTCATGATTCCTCTGACTTTAGTATACTGTTATCAGACATATGTCGGGGCGTTCATCCTGCCTGGGATGCTCGTCTGCAAGTCAGAAGCTCGCATATTTTCCGCCTTGGGGCTACATAATGACTTCTGTATATCATGAAGAACTATCGGCCGATTCTTAATAGGGCCGGTATTTATGAGGCCGTCGCAGCGGCCCAATATGATTATCCTTGCCATCATGGCTTCATTCAGGCAATTGCTGAATGCTACATTCGCGACATCAATACTATCGCGACTTCAGAGGGTGAGACCGCTATTGACTTTTGGTCTCTACATCGGATTTCAGGTCTACCACTTGTGAGAGAACCTTATGAAGAAGGAGTGTTAGACGAATTTCATCGCAGCATTACTGACGGCGCGGGGAGCTACACCACCCCTTATTGGTATAGATATTTATTGAAGATATGGCGTGATTTATCTAAGGCGAAGCGTGCTGCCTCCTCCTCCAATGGAGGGAGTTCTTCTGGTCCGGGCAAAGTATCTTCAACAGCTTGGGTCAAATTCTTCTTTGGAGGACCCTTCTGTTATCACCGAGGCTTTGCCAGCATGTTCGATGAACGGGTCCCGTCGATATTGTCATATAAGGATATTTCTCGCCGATGTATCATCGTCACGCCTGAGCACCAGTTTGAAAATCCCTGGGGCCTTGATGACACGACATATGTAACTGCTTATCTAGCCTATTGGCTAGTAACTTTTGCCGTCCCATATGGGGACGAGGGGGTTTTGCGGCCCGAAGTTTTGTTGGCGGCCTCGAGACTTGCAGTGGGGACGCGCCTTGCCATTGCGCCAGCGGCGCTTGCTAGCATATATCATTCTTTTGGGGCCCTTTGCAGCTCAGGCACTCCAAATACTTGTTCAGTGGTTATGGCCACCCATTATGTCAGTGCTTGGGCGGGGCTCCTGCTTCCAAGTTATTCTCCCATCGGCAGAGAAATGACTTCATCATTGCCCACTATTCTTCGACTGGCCAGTCAACCAGCCAGCCAGGGGACGGGTCAACTCTCTTATGCCCGTTCCGCTCTGACTTTCATTCCTTTCGGCTCTTGGCGGAAGCTGAATTTCGACCACTCCTTGCAGAATTTCCGGCCATATTTTGACAGAGGAGGAGCTGCCGATCGTACTTGGTTTGACCCATGGACATGTTGCATGGGTTATAATGGTGCTGTACTAGATGGGTGGATTTTGAGTACTCGCCCATGCTTGCTTATATTGAAAAAAGGCAGGGATGTAATCTTGGAACCCTATTACTCAAATCACTTCGCGCGAAATTTTGGGTATGATCAGATGATCCCTTCTAGCCTCACTTTTACTGAGCTGTCTCGGGTATATCAGAAGCGGAAGAGCCACCTAGTCGCTCGATTATGGTGGAATTATTTTCAGCATCAGAATACATCTGGCCAAGTGGCAGTGCCTCTCCCTACTCATGAAGGGGGCATCATCTTTCCTTTGCTGCTTGGTGGCATAAGAACCAAGGAGAGTTGCGACTAAGACCAGACCCTGAGCAGGCACAGGGTTCGAGAGGCCATGACATCTTTATGCTTGACCATTACTAGATCTCCCTTCTTGAAGGTTCTTTCTTTCACCAATTTGTCGAATGCACGAGACATTCGGGCTTGGTATATTTGTAGGCGTTGGTATGCTTGCAGTCTTTTGCCTTCGAGGTCTGATAATTCCTCGTAGCGCCTTTGAATCTCGCTCATGTCGCCCTCATGCACTCCATAATGCAGAGCGATCCTATAGGATGCGAGTTCTACCTCTATTGGGATTACGGCTTCCGCTCCATAAACTAAAGAGTATGGGGAGCATCCCGTTGGGGTTTTATAGACGGTGTGGTAGGCCTATAATGCTTCATGCATCTTCTCATCTCAATCCCGCTTTCGCCCTCCACTGATCTTCACCAGGAGTTTGCACAGGGTTTTATTGAAGGCTTCTGCCATCCCATTGGCTTGAGGATAATATACTGAAGACGCATTCCAATCTATATGAAATTTAGCCGTCATCTTGTATATCGTCTAATTTTTTAATGGCGTGCCATTGTCTGACGTGATCCGGCTAGGAGTCCCAAATCGATATATAAATATTGTGTCTGACGAAGCGTGATACCGTCTCGTCGGTCACTTCTCTTAAAGGAATGGCTTCTGCCCAACGAGTAAAGTATTCTGTTGCGGCAAGAATATATTTACACCCTCGAGATGACGGTGTTAATGGACCCACAACATCTATTCCCTAATGGGCGAAAGGCCATGTCGGAGTCGTTGGGTGCAAATGATTGGGGGGTCGCCTAGAAATGGGCCCATAGGCTTGGCATTGGGGACAATTTTTTGCCATTTTCTCGTAATCCGCAAACATAATTGGCCAATAAAAGCCTTTAGTTTTGACGTTGATTTTCATTTTTGCGCCGGATTGATGGGCCCCACACATCCTGGCATGAACTTCTTTCATTATTTTGCGGGACTCTCTCGGGGAAAGATACCGGAGCAAAACCGCATTTTTGTCTTGAGGGATAAGGCGATACAGTACGTCATCTATTAGCTGGTATGAAGTTGCCCTTCGCAGCAGCTAGATTCTTTCGGCCTTTTTATCAGGGAGCCAGCCATTCTTTATTTTGATGATAGGAATACGCCAATCATCTTCTTCTTGGATATTATGTTCTTCTGGCGCATTGATCTCAAACACTGTCAGACCATCTTCTTCATTTACTGAGGTGGGGAAGAGTCTCTTATCCCTCACAATTATTTATGCTTCTCCTTTATGAGGCAATTTCAGAGCTGTAGCTAATTTAGCTAATGCATCGGCCTGAGCATTCTGGCCTCTTCTGATATGTTCTATTGTGAAGATATAAAATTTTTCACTTAGCCGGACGGCCGTTGCATGATAAGTTATAAATTCTGTCTTTCTGACCTCGAATATGCCGAAAATTTGCCGGACGACCAACAGGGAATCCCCATATACCTGGATGCATTTGACACTTATTTCCAAGGCAATTTCCAGCCCCACAATCAGAGCTTCGTATTCCGCCTCATTATTCGTTAGGGATTCTATCATGGCACATGAGTGATGCAATATCCCTCCTTCTGGAGTGACTAGGATCAAGCCAGCTCATGCTTTTGTGGTTGATGTGCCATTTGACTTTATAATGGTTTTTGAGGCCCCATCGAAATATAGCTGCCATGTTTTTATTTCCGCCTGCTGCACATCCAATATTTTTTGTGCAGGCAAGACCTCTTCATCAGGCAATTCATTATTCAGAGGGGAAGTTTCAAGAATCGGGTGTGCTGCCAGAAACTCGGCCATACCCTGTCCTTTTATTGCCTTCTGAGGGACAAAAGTAATATCAAACTCCATGAGGAGTAATGCCTATTTTCCTAGCCTCCCAGACAACACAGGTTGGCGAAGCAGGAATTTCAGCGGATCAAACCGCGATATTAGTTTAATTTCGTATACTAGCAAATAATGCCTCAGCTTCTTTGTGGCGAATACAAGTGCTAAGCACATCTTCTTTGTTGGAGTATACGGTGTTCAGGACCCACCAACATCCTACTGAGGTAATAGAGCAGCTGCTCTTTTCCGTCCTCATTTTCTTACACCAATAAAGCTCCCAAAAAAGCATCTAAGGCTGCAATATAGAGGATGAGTGGTTTACTCTTTATGGATGCCCCCAGTACTGGCGGCCTGAGGAGATATTTTTTTATATCATCAAGAGCCTTTTGGCACTCTTCGTCCCAGATAAATGGGGCTCCTTTCTTTGTTAATTTTGAGAAGGGCCTACACCTTCCAGATAGATTGGAGATAAATCTCCTGATATAGGCTAGTCTGCTTTGCAAGGATCTAAGCTCAGTTAGAGTTCTGGGAGGGGGCAGCTCCCTGATTGCCTTGATTTTGTCGGGGTCAATCTCGATTCCCCTGTTTCTGACTATGAAGCCCAAAAATTTCCCACTCGAGACGCCAAAAGCGCACTTCATGGGATTCATTTTGAGTTGATATTGACGAAGCCTTTCGAACACCTTGCGTAAGTCTCCGAGATGGTCGTCTTTCTTTGCAGATTTTACGACGAGGTCATCAACATAACATTCGACCAAATTATGCAGCATTTCATTGAATATTTTGGTCATGGCCCTTTGGTAGGTAGCACCGGCATTTTTCAGACCGAAGGGCATGCTTTTGTAATTGACTATTCTTTCGGAGTGCGAAAGGCTGTATGATTTTTATCTTTGAGGGCCATCCTAATCTGATTATAGCCCGATGATCCGTCCATGAAAAACAAGGCTTCATATCCTGTGGTGACATCCACCATAGTCTCAGTTATCGGCAATGGAAAGTCATCTTTCGGACATGCTTTATTTAAGTCGCGAAAGTCAATGCAGACTCGGACCTGACCATTCTTTTTTCTTTACTGGCACAATGTTTGCCAACCATATTGGGTATATGTATTCTTCAATGAAGTCGACTTCCCGCATTTTGTCAACTTCAGCATTCACCATGATTTCCAATTCGGGGCGCATTCGCCTCTGAGTTTGTTTTCTTGGCTTGACTTCAGGGAGAATTGATAATTCATGCTCTGTCACCGAATGATCTAGGTCAGGCATCTCTTTATAATTCTAGGCGAAACAATCTTTGAACTCTATCAAGAGTTCAGTGTACGCATGTCTTTCCTTATTACTCAGGAGGGCACTGAGGAAAATCGGACAAGAGTCTTCTGGTTTGTCGAGATTAATCTCTACCAGTTCGTCGACCGTAGCCTGTCCTCCATCCTCTATCTCGCGGGGAGCTGGTTGAAAATCGACGAAATCCTCTTCTTCGTCCATATTGGCTGAGTAGGCTTTATGCCATTCGTCTGCATTTCCATGCGGGTCTTGAGAGGTTGCATCAGCAACTCCCGAAGGTCTTTTTTGCTCTTCCATATTGACGTCACGACTTTTATTTGTGTTTTGGGAAGGCCCTGCCGGACATTGTTCCCGTTCACAAATAGAGTTTATTTCAATTGAGGCTATCTTGACAGATGGAGGGATATCTTCATTTTCATCTCTTGTACTGTCAAGCCTGATATGACCAATTGGCTCATCGACCCCGGATGGTAGACTCACCATATGGACTGCATATAGGGTGGGAGATCCATGGCATCGCCTATACCCGAGGCCACTTCTATCTTAATTGGATGATGATTGCCCCCTGGCTTCTGCAGGATACTATAATTCTCGAAAGAATTTGTTTCTAGCTGCACTTTGCCTTTCCGGAATGTTTTGATGTTTGCACATCTGTTTTATGTATTGGGGCATATCGTCCATTTCTTGGACTACTTCTTCAACTTCCGGTCGGACATTTTCATGCCCAAAACCGTCCTCGGGAGGACTCTCTGGCACAAGATCTCCCTTATAAAATGTGATGTACCACCCATCTTTGTGACGGACTGTCAGGGTCTTTAATTCTTCCACCGTGTGGACTTCTCTCGGGAATATAGGCTTTATAAGGCCGGGAGGTAGGCACATGCTAGCCTCTATTTCTTTGCTAATAGTATTAGCTTTTAAATTGACGGCTGGCCTACCAAATTTAGCCGACTTTCGATAAGACTGGCCGGGTTTCATTCCTTGCCGGAATATGGCAGCTTTGGCTTCATTAATTGTAATTCCGCCTTCCTCATCGGAAGACTCATCGGCTATCTTCTTCCCCTTACGAGGGCTTTCGCCAGTCGTTGGGTCTGAGGCCTTATCAAAGTATAACTGGGCATTCGTCAGATGACAGTCATATGCTTTAAACGGCTCTAAATCAGCAAATATTCGATGTTGCTCGCCGTCTTTTATATATTTAAGGCATTGGTGGAGAGTTGAAGGCACCACCCAATTTCTATGTAACCAAGGCTTCCGTAGTAATGCCTTGAAGGAGGTATTGGAGTCGACTATGAGAAATGACACTTGGGTCACCCAGTCGTCCAAACATAACTCCACATCAACCCGCCCAAGGGCTTCTTCTGCCTCTTGGTTGAATCCTGATATCGTTATGCCTTGCACCTTCTTCATATATGGTGTGAGGTACAACGCTTGAAATGTTTTGAGGGGCAATATGTTTACTGTGGATCCCGAGTTTACCAGTATTCGATCGACCTTTCGGCTATTGATTTTGCTCCGCATATATAGCGGTCTGTTATGGCATGGTGACGATAGCAACATATCATCATCGGTAAAAGTCACCGTGGCCTCATATGCTTCATATGTCTGAGCTCTTATTTCGGCCATATGGACCTCATATGTTTCGGGATCTTGTAGGGCAGCAATCAATGTCTCC